>JAJIZL010125530.1:29264-54562 GCA_023969395.1 Amblyomma maculatum | reverse complement strand
AATTAGCAGAGAAATATTACTGTGTATTATTATTATTATTATTATTAGTAGTAGTATAAAGGAAGACTCGTTTCACGAAGTTGGCACTGAATTGTCTAGTTAACGGCCGAATTAACTGGCTAAATATTATCTTCACAGTTTTAATAAATAATAATAATATTAATTGGTTCACAGGAAGGGAAAGGCGCAGTATCTGTCACACTTGTGTCTGTGGACACCTGAAAAACTCCGTAGCCCCCCGCTACGGCTCCTCTTTCTCTCTACTACTACTACTACTACTACCACTACTACTACTACTAATAATAATAGTAGTAGTAGTAGTAATAGTAGTAGTAGTAGTATAGGCTTTCTCAAGCTAGTGCCGCGTCCAACGTGACGCCCATTGAAAAAGCATGCGCCGCTAATCGCTGGGCTGCTCGGCTCCTGGGGGCGGTAGATGCTAGTCGGAACAGCCCGCTTTCTTCGTCTCTTCTGTCGTTTTGTCCCTTGCGGAGCCACAGTATCAAGCAAACCCAAATACGCAACCCGGGCACTCCAGCATAGTAGTCGGGCGTCTTACCACTGCACCACCGTTTTTTTGTCTTTATTACCAAATTCACAATCAGAATTTACATATAAAGACTACTCGACCAACACACAACATGGGTTAAAACTACGTGAGCTCGGGCTGCGTGATCCATTAAAGAATCAGGCATGTGCAGCAACACTTCCATTTTCGGAAGCCACTCAGGCACTTGGTCTTGTGTCTTACAACATCAATAACGCTCGCAACGGCTTCTCGAAAATACTGCCATATTTTCCTCGCATCAATGTCTGCATGCCTGAAAGCCATTCTGGATCGCTAGATACTGTGCAGGCCCGATAACATAATCATGTCCACCGGTAGCCCATCATCATCTTCAAATAATAAAAATCGAATTTCGAATGTATCCACGGGTCAGTTCAGTTCAGTCGTTCAGTCGTGTCCGACTCTTCGTGACCCTTTTACCATGCCACGCCACGCTTTCCGGTCTCTCACTATCTTCCTAACATCACATAACTTCATCTGCAGTGCCTCGAAGATGCCATCTAACTATCGCGTTCGCTGCCTACCCCTTCTCCGGTGACCCTCAACCTTTCCCAACATCAAATCTTTCTCCAGCGACTCCTCTCTTCTCATCAGATGACCAAAGTAGCTGAGCTTTAACTTTAGAATTTGACCCTCCAGTGAGCAGTCAGGGTTTATGGTCGACAATATTGACTGATTTGATCTTCTGGCAGTCCAAGGAACTCTCAAGAGTCTTCGCCAGCACCACAATTCAAACGCATCAATTTTTTGGCGGTCAGCCTTTTTCCCAGTCCAACTCTCGCATCCATACATCACAACTGGAAAGACCATAGCACGAGTTATACGGATCTTGGTTGGCAGACTAATGTCTCTGCTCTTTACTAGGCGGTCAAGGCTAACCATTGCTCTCTTTCCCAGAAGCAGGCGTCTCCTAATTTCATGGCTGCAGTCTCCTTCCGAGGTAATCTTGGAGCCCAAGAAGAGAAAATCTGTCACAGCTTCCACTTCTTGTCCCTTGATGCTCCAGGACTTGATAGGGCAAGACGCCATGATCTTTGTATCCACGGGTAGGTATCTTTAATTGGTCGTTGTAGGATGTCCCAGAAAAAAAAGGCTTCCCAACAGTCTGAGAAAACGTGTTTGATAGTTTCCGGTATGCGGGATATGAATCAGTGATTTTACCCAAAGTGCAAAAAGCCCTTCATTTCTAAATAGGTCTTAACTTCTAGTGTATTGCTATGGAGCTTGCAAAAGAAAGTGTTCGCTTCTCCTGTACAGCCATATTTTTTACTCGTTTAAGGAGTGAATTCCATGGACCTGCACAGTACAACGATCTGTACAATGGGATCGCGAGATAGACATCGCACAAGTCCCTATAAAACTTCTTTCGCGTCACAGCTGATAAATATTCAAATGAAAATCGGGCTTGTAATACACATGACAGTTACACTGTTTTAAGGATTCCTAAAATTCTTCCTTGCATGGTCGCCGAAATTACAACTAAATTTGGCAACACTTTGTTCCTAACCTAACACCCAGTTCGTAAAAACGGGTTCTTTGTATCACGAAAGAGCATAAAACTCTTAACTAGTTGGCGCCAATACGAATGCGCCAAACCAACTCCTCCAGAGCGGAAGCGATGAAACAAGCTGGCTCGGCGAAAGCGCTCCCAAGTACTTCCCCACGCAAAAATGGCAAACACGTGGTGCAATCTCTGCACATTCACACGAGAACAATGCAGTACTTGTAACACCTATCATATCTTGCTAACAAGAAATAATTTAGAAATAGTAGCACGTGCAAACATAGACTAACCGAATTCTTTTGGTTTGGTTTGCGGGGTTTAATTCCCAAAGCGACTCAGGCTGTGAGAGACGCCGTAGTGGAGGACTCCGGAAATTTCTACCACCTGGGGTTCTGTATACCATGCACTTTCTTCTCTGTATGGCGTACAGAGGGTGCACGACTGCACCACCATTGTTGTTGTGGCAGCTGTAGGAAGATGGAAAAGAGGCTGAGGCTGATAAAACTTTATTCACAATAAGTGGGAAGAATAGGGGAAGTCAGCTAGCGTGCCCAGGCCGTGGAGACCTTTCGCGACGCCGGCCCATTCGACAGCCTTGAACTGAATTCCAGGGTCATCGCTGGACATTAGCTTACCCTAAGCTTCTTTAGAGAGCCAAGCAAGAGTTCTGAGGGAAGCTTACGGGTTTTTCGTGCCCAGATTATATGCTCGAAGTTGTCTTTCTCCCCGAAAAACCGGCAGAAGGGATTTATGTCCTTATTTATGAATTTTGATTTATACTTTGGGTTGGGGAGGGTCCCCGTCTGTAGCTGTCTCCATATGACTTGCTGTGGTCTGGCCAGTGCTCTAAGGGGTGGTGGTAGTGTTCTTCTTATTGCTTTGTAATGTGCGGTGAGTTCGTGGCATGATACGACAGGCTCACCGAAGGACATGATTACTGGGAGGCTTAGCGCGGAACAGACAAGGACAAGAGAGGCATACAGGACGAGCGCTCGTTCTGTCTGCCTCTCTTGTCCTTGTCTTCTCCGCGCTAAGCCTCCCAGTAATCATGTCTTACCAACTAGCCCACAACTCTACTTTGCTATGCTGCGCCCCCGCTCGGCCGGCTAATTCTCAAGCGTATTCGTGGGCAGCCTGATTTCCCAGATTCCCCGCATGAGTTGGGGTTCATATTAAATCGATCTCTTTCAAGAGAGGAGATTTTCTCATTTCACTGAGTATTTGGGAGGAGGGATTGGAGATCCTACTCTAACAAAGTTACTGATCGCCAGTTTGGAGTCGCTTACGATGGTTGTTGCATTAGTAAAAGCGATGGCCGCGGCGATGGCGGCCTCCTCAGCCACTAGGGGTCTGGAACCGTTTCCGTCAAACGAGTCTCGCTGGGATAATGCTGTGGTGTATGACTCCACATATTGAATATTAATTAGGGTCTTCCGCGTCTTCTGCGGCGTCGACGTAGATCACATTCTGTAGACGGCTCAGGGTCTTGTGCAGGCTCTTAGCTCGTGATTGATTTATAGGAAGGGAAAAGCGCGGTAACTGTCTCACTTGTTTTCTGTGAACACCTCAACCGCGCCGCAAGGGAAGGGAGGAAGGTGGGAGTGAAAGTGGAGAGAGAGAGAGAAAGAGGAGCCGTAGTGGAGGGCTGTGGAGTAATTTCGACCACCTGGAGACCTTTAACGTGCGCTGACATCGTACAGCACACGGACGCCTTTTCGTTTCGCCTCCATCGAAATGCAGCCGCCGAGGTCGGGTTCGAACCCGGGTACTCCGGCACAGTAGTCGGGCGTCTTACCAATGCACCACCCCGGTGGGGCTCGTGCTTCTCTTCAGCCTTGATGTGGGGGGAGGGGGTCATGTTCAAAGCGAAAGGTTTGATGGTGATCCTCTTTCGGATATCGCGTGGAATAGTTTGAGGGAGGACTTGTAGGGGTTCGCCTTCAATACCTAGTCTCTCAAGTACGGTCCTACCGACGGGCGTGCTAGACAGACCCCTTATTTGGGCAGTTCGTTGTGTTTCTTTGAATTTCTCGTGAATGTCGTGGACCCCGAGTTTGAGCAGCTCTTCATTGGGAGTCGAGCGAACCAGGCCCATTGCTGTTTTGTAAGACATTCTAATGATGGCGTTGACTATCTCAACTTCGTTCGGAGTTTTAGTACGGGAGGGAGTACGTAATTCTACAGTAATAGAAAACGAGGCATGAAAGAACATGAACTCTTCAAATTCATAGACGCCTTCACCATAAGAAGGAAAAGAAAATGCACGGGCCTGCTACTGGCTCTGTAGCTGAGACACCTCCGCTGCCTCGTGCGGACAGAAGAGAAATAAAAGGAGAAATATAAAGAAGAGGGAGGGAAGACGCGCGTCACTACAGCCGTCATCCACCGAAGTGGTGGCAGGTGGAATGACGGCCCGCAACAGATACAAATACGGTGGCAGGATAGCCCCCGCCACAATTAAACAGCGGTCACCTACCAGTCCCAGCCCCGTATGGCCAGGAGTAGCCACACTCCGCTCTCCCTGGCGGCGGGGGTCGAAACGCGTTTTAAATCACAACTCCGGCAGTTCTTCAACCTTCTCAATGAAATGGCTATTCTGGCTTTAAAGGGTTTGTTACATGTATACAATACAAAATGTTCAATAACAACCAGTAATGATCATAAGACTCGCCTCACGAATAGATGTGATAGCGTTCGTTTGTTTGCTTCATCTACTTTTTTATCTACCATAGAAAATGAAGCAACGACTCAGCACATTTAGTACGGTGGACTACGGCACAATGGGTGAACATTTTTTATTTTTACCTTGAACGGAGCACAAAGCAATGACTCCGCACTTTTTGTTTAAAATTGTTTAGTTCTCATTTTTAATTTTGTTATTTTACTTTCCTTTGTTTTAACAACCGATAATTGATCAATCAATTACGGCTCAGTGTTAACCACCAATCATATATCAGAGTTCCAGTTACTTACGTGCGCGTAGCATATGGCTCTCTCCAGCCACCATACATAGCACTTAATTATCTATTAGCAACAGACCACAATGTTTCCTGCTCCACTCCGAAGATTTTTGACAACTCCCCATAAACCCGAGCTAAAGCTTTGGTATGCTGGGGGTAGCAAGAACCACGAGTCCAAAACCGAAACCGCAGAGAGGCTTTGCTGTGGTTGGTTGGTCGCACAACTTTTAATTTCATCGGAAATGAACGTCCTCTTCCCCCCCCCCCCCCCCCCCCCCCCGCGGGCCGGGGGAGGGGGGGGGGCGGGCGCCCGCGGGTTAGAGGCTGCAGGTAGCCCTTGGCTTGTTGCGGCCTCTTCCGCCAGATGGACGGTGCGGTGCTGGATCGCAGGGTTCGCGCTTCGCAGCAGGGTATCCCAGGCTACTCTACTTGTAATATTTTGTCCTATCCCTGGAGATTGCGGGCACTCCCAAATTATGTGGTCGAAGGTCCCTCTCGCCCCACAGATGCAGTTTTTTTTTTCTCGCCCCACAGTGTTTGCACAGATCATTGTCCCTAAGGTCTGGTAGCGCGTGAAACGCCCACACCGGGTTCATGAACGTATTAGTTTGTAGTCGCCTCCACTCTACGTCCTGGGTTGGTTTGCCGAGCTTCGCAGATTGTAGTCGCGTGTTTACGCGAGCGGGGAGGTAAACATCATTTTGGGAGGGCGCACGCGACTAGGAAAAAGGAAGTAATTTACTCGCTGGAAAGGCAGAGACGCGCGGCTGGGAAAACGCAAGGGGTAGGCAGGTGGCACAACCGTGCAGGAAGTCGGAATTCAGCGTCAGTGCTTCGCCGACGGTGAGGTTACACCACAACACAGCAAACGCACTCCAGATATATGTGGCTTGGGCAGATATTGTTCGGCGAAGCCATGATGAATTCGGGAAGGTGGATGCTGGTGGCTAAGGTTGGCGGGAAAATTAAGATAAAAGTGGGAGTTCAGGATCGAGGCAAAAAGGTATAATTATTAGTAATGTAAATATGTATGATAAAAAGGATAACGAAAAGTGATGACAAACGTGATTATTAGCCAAAGCGTATTGATAGAAGGATTTATTGAAAGGAAAGGCAGAGAGGTTGGTTTGAATGATTGTTGAAAGTGATCAATTGAGTGGAGGTTAGAAAAAAAAGGAAAAATGCAAGAAACAATTGCCGACGATTACGTTACTTCAAAATGCGAAATTTGAGCGCAGCTTAGCAACGTTTGCAGCTGAAGCAAACAATTCGAGCAAGACATGTGTGTGTAATTACAGATTATTTATTTTTTCACACATATTCCTTCTTCAAGAAACACTCCACTAATAGTTCTTGATCTAAACTTATATGTGGCCTGCGCTACAACAGGAAAGGCGGTGGTGGCGGTGAAAACATTTATTATACATTTTGAAGGAGGCTTGTTTGCGCGGAGCCTTAAGAGCCTCGGCCTTACAATACTGGGCGGAGTCCCCTAGTCAAGGACCTTTTTGGCGGTTGCCGCTGCCCGCGCACTCTGCGTTAAGACCCTTTGGGCCTGTAGGTGGCAGCAGGCGAGCAGAGTCGCCTCCCAGTCCTCCCGGGAAGGGTTAGGTATGGGCGGAAGGGATGGGTTTTGTTGGCAGGCCCATACCATGTGGTAGGTGTCAGCTAACTCCCCACAGTACTGGCACTGGCCAGTGAATTGGGAGTCAAAAGGTTGAAGCACAGCATCGTGTTGGTGAAGAGGCGCAGGAGCAGCCTCTCGTTCGCTTTTCCCAACCCTTTGCATGGGTTAGGGTATTTGCGATGCGAGTTTGACAGAAAATTACAATATCTTTGAATGGGTAGGCCTGATTGGAATCGATGTCCTCAGCCGATTGGAGTCCCGACGAAACTTCCCGGAGAGAAAGCGCGCGGGAAGCTTCGTCACCTGCCTTGTTTTCTGCAAGACCCTGGTGGCTAGGAGCCCAGACGAGGTATCGGCACGCGTGGTCCGTGTCCAGACTGCAATGTTGAAATATTCGATAGGCTAAGGGGGTGGTCCACCCTTGCGCGACGTTCCGACAAGCCCCTCGTGAATCGGCGATGATGTATTTAGAGGGGTGGTCTGAGGCGGCAAGCGCAATGGCTACGTGTTCAGCGTGTGTTATAGATTTGGCCTTGAATGTAAGGCCATCGACTGTGCTCCCGTTGTGAACGACTGTGGCCGCACACCAGCCCCTCTGATGGGGGCCCGAGGCACACACGTAGATCACACCTGATTTGTTGCCATAATGGAGGGCTAGGGCTTCCGTCCGCGCAAGGCGCCGTCCATTATGGTCTTTTCGAGACATGTTGGCAGGGAGAGGTCACACTCTGAGGGCGCGTCTGTTTAGAGTTTTGGGATGCGGAGCCTCTCCTCTTTAAACTGTTTATGTTGAATGTTTAGCCGGGCAAGAAGGCACCGACCTGACACTGTCTGTGTGAGGCGGGTATATTGGTTCATCAAATGTGCTTCCCGAAGCTCCCTGAAAGCGTCCCCCCCCCCCCCTAGGGCCACGAGCCGACCATTAGAGGTGGAGATTGAGAGGTCGAGGTCACGTTTTATGATTTTTCAGAGCATCACCTCAAGGGTAGCCTCCTCGTGCTTTTGCAAGTGAAGGTGATGAGTCGAACAGATGATTAGACCGGTTACAAAGGCGTTTGCCAGTCGCAAGACATCCTTGCTTCGCAACCCTCCAGGTTTGTATGACACCCGGCGGACCATACGGCCCACCTGGTCCCCCACCTGGCGGAGCTTGGCTTGTGTTGTGTCGGGGCCTCTTAGGTGATGGATGAAGAAACCGAGTACTTGATCTCTTTTGATTCATGAATGGAAGCGCTCGCAAGCGAGAGCGAGATTTGTGTGGTGCACAAACTGCGATTTCTGAGGGGAACATTGAAGTCCACAGCGCCGGGCACAGCGGTCCACTATACTTGCCGCTGTTTGCAGGCAGGTTTCAATGTCGACCACGCTGCCCTGCGTGGCCCATAGGGTTATGGCGTCGGTGTAAGCCGTGTGCTGCACGCCTCCGACCTCAGCCAACGGGGCAGGCAGACACATCATGGCAATGTTAAAAAGCAGCGGAGAGAGAACTGCGACCTGAGGTGTGCTCTGCGTGCCGAGTATGAATGGTCTTCACTCCTTGTCTTGTAGTGTGATGTAGGTTTGTCGGTCTGTAAGAAATTGTCTTATATAATTGAAAGTGTTTGACTGCCACAGTGTTTGACTTCAGTATGACTTCGTGTGCGCCATTATCGAAAGCGCCTTTGAAGTCTAGGGCGAGTACAACCCGGTCATTGTGGGGCGTTTGAATGGGCTGAGAATTTCTCTGTTAGTTGGAGAAGGACATCCTGTGCAAATCTGTGTGGGCGAAATCAGAACATGGTATCCGCGAAGGTCTGCCTGTGTTCGAGATACTCGGATAGCCAGTCGCGCACCATAGTCTCTATTACTTTGTCCGCACAGGAGGTGAGAGAGATGGGCGGAGGTTATCCGTGTCGATTGGTTTACCAGTGTTCGGGATGAAAGTCGCAAGTGCCGTTTTCCAATCTATGGGTAAGGGGGTTACTCCTGTCCAGATTGCGTAAATGTATTCGAGTAGGCACTGGTACTTCGAGTCAGGCAGTTCGCCAAAAGCTTGACGGTAACCTTGCCTCGATCCGGCGCGGTGCCTCTCTTCATATTGACTAGAATGGCCCGAAGATCGTGAAGCTGAAAAGGTTTGTCCAGCTGTGAGTTCTCCTTGCCTGCGTTGGAGTAGACCGATCCTCGGGGGCCTTGAGCTGTGCACAAGTAGCGGTCCGGGAGCGATTGTGCCAGCTGCATACTGTTGCCTTTAAAGGAGTGAATTGCTCGGTGTAAATCTTTTTGGGTTTCGGTGCGATCTGCGATTCACCCAGTTCGAGTCCGTGAGGTGAGCCGCGTATTCGGCGGCTCGGTGGGTGATACCGGAAATACGTTTTTGAAGTTTGCGGTTGTGTTTTTGGCGACGCCAGTGGCGTGTAAGGCTGAGGCGAGCTTTCCAGAGGTGAAGGAGGTGGTTATCAACGTCAGTTATTGCCTTTCTGAGCTGGATTTGCGTTACATGTGTGCGAAGGTGTGACATCATTGACCGGGACCAGTCGGTGTACCCTTGATCTGCTATGGGCGTTTTGGTAGTGGCGGAAAAATTTTGCTGGAAGGTAGTTCAATTAGGGATGTGGGCTTGTGTAAATAGGTGCTTGACGGGGCGTGTGTAGATAGTTGTATTATGAAGGCAATGGTCGCTGCCGAGGGTTTCCTAGGTGTTAACCCAGTCTGCGTGTCGTATCATGCGAGTGAAGGTAAGATCAGTACACGGGTCCCGCGTCACGGAGTTACCAACGCGTGTTGGGTCACGGCCGGTCTCGAAGGAAAGCGCGCTTCTCTTTTTTTACGGCCTCTCTAATGGGGGTCTGTTTCCATCACCCGCCGCGCCTCGGTGGGGTTGCCACCGCCCCACCGATGCTCCTCCGCTACAGCCGTTCACGCGCAAGGGAAACGCGCGCTCGCTCTTAGCTCCGCTCGCGCCAGTTGCAACCGGCAGGTCCTAACATTTCGCCCCTTATGTTTTATACAAAGGCCGTGATCAGCATCGAACGTTTATCGTGTACGAGGAATAATAAACAGTCAACAATCCGCTCACGCGCGCGCGTGCCTTCGTCAGTGCGGCCGTGCACGGTCGAATGAAGCTTCGGGTGCACTTCAACATTTTTACCCTAAGCTTTCTACAAAACTAAATTTACCAGGCTATGCAATGTGCCTTTGAATGTTGTAAGCAGGTGTAGCGCAACTTGACGTGAGTGCATGGTGAACTGTTGGGGGGAGATTCTGTCAACCGCTACCATCGTCGTTTAGATAAAAAGAGGCACCGGCGAAAATTCATGGCGCGTCTCAGATTCAGAGTAAAGAACAAAAATTTACTCATATAGTAAACATTTCACTTGTCTAGTGGAGTGGGCTGTTCTAGCTTCGTTGAAAGACAGAAGATGTATATGTAGTCTCGCGACTATTTTTAATCAATGAAATGGGCATAAACAGTTAAGCAGAATTGAAAACTGCGGCAAAGAATAAAACAATTGTCCTTCAAAGTTACAAATTGCACTACATATTTATCAATTCATCAAAGTGCGACCTGCATCTAGAAAATGTAGTCTCAAAATCTTCCTGCACGGCTCGTGCACACAAGGAGTTGGCCTCTTATTCTTCTCTGTCACTTTCTGGGTATAATTAATTGAGAAGAATTCTGAGAAAATTTTAAAATATCAAAGAAGCTGACCTAATAACATGGCTGTTATCAATACCTTTTAGGCAACTCAGTGTTGAATTCTCAAGTGCTGATTGAATCAGGATCTTAAGTACTTCGAGAACATTTGTGTCTAGTAGGTGCATGGCAGCTTTTTCAAAAAAAAAAAAGAAGGTTGTCCAATAGGGCAACAAGCTCTGGTTTCGGATAATGCAGTCCACTAGAATATTGTCCTCGTAGAAGGGCATACTATTGTCCCAAAATAAAACGAAGCAGACATACGACCGAAATTTCATTTCGTGGCGCGCCCTGTAACCGGATGCGCATGTGTATATGTGTATAGCTTGGATGCGTGTGGGTCACAGGATGTTCAGCTTAACACATTTGGTGTACGCCTTATCAGTAGCCCAGACGAAGGAGACCGCTTTTTTTCCAAAACTGGCACTCCGCTTTATTTTGTAGGCACTAGTACATCGGGCTGCTTCTTTCGCTAGTTTCAAGAAAAGCGTAAGCGTCACACCCGAAGTTGATTAACTTAATAATATATCCATCGATATAAGCTAAACCGAAATATGTGACAGTGGGAAATGGATTGGCAGGAGATGCCATCACTTCTTACAGTTCCTACTGATTGCGGCCCAGCAGAAATGATTTTTTTTTGACATCGACGCAAGGTGCCTTGATTTTGCTCTCAGATGAAACGTACGTCTTGAGTCTTGACAATGTAGTCAAGTGCCGCTAGCTGTTACGGCCCTCGCATCTATGCATGTCGTCCCCTTCCTCACATTAGCCTTACTTTCCCGAAGGGAGCCTCAATGGGTCGCTATATAGGGCTTGAAATTTGTCTTCAGTGAGAGTGTCCTTCTTTAACGCTTTAGAAGTTTCTTGCATACTTTCGATATAGCAGGTGAACTCATTTGTAAGCCACTGCAATCACCTTCATAATTTATTGGCCTCTTTTTACCACTTCCAGCACAAGTAGTGTCATGAATATCAAACCATTTTTGATTGTTTTCATAGTAAGCTTAAAATCCGGTTAAATTTTCAGAAAAAAACAATTATTTGCAAAATTAAAATAATGTTTAAAATACAACACTTTGGCTAATAAATGAATTGTATTAACATTTAAAACTCAACTCTACAACGTTTACTTTGACTGTTATACTAGTACTTTATATCATGCAATCATGTTGCAATTTACATTACATTTTTATGAAATGATTTTCATCTTTGATGCTACATGGATGATTTTGCATCTAGCGCTGAAAGATGCTTTTGCTGTTGCAGACAAGTTGCTGTCACGTTAGCCTTGAAGAAGCTTCGATGTAATCACTGCTCATTCAGATCTTTTTATTCCTATTCTTGTACAGGCTTAGGAAACATTAAACTAAAATGGACAGAAGTAGCTGCCATGCCGCAATGTATGTCATACGCTTGTCGAACGTTTGCTGAGCGGCAGTGTAAATATAATAAAGACTCCGTTCACGTGTGTAGTAGATGACGACATGCCGCTGCAGCATCTACCTTCTGTGTCCTTTCATTTCGGGGCTGCACTCATCTCACCACGAAACCCGCAAGCGACAGCGCGAAACCAGGCAAAAGCCACCCGCCGCCGCTGAAGCAGACGCGGAGCGAACAGTGAGCAGATCGCGCCCCTTGTGGCGGCGGAGAGCGTAACTCAAGGAGAAACGTTCCTATTGCTCCCGCGGCGATTGAGAAGGCCGTAAGAAAGAGCGCGCGCTCTCCCTCGAGACCGGCCGTGGTTGGGTAAACGGGGTTGGTGTGGAGGGCGAGGCACAGTGTGGACACAAGCTCCACCTGTAGTCCTCGCACCTCCTTGGCCCTAGGCGGAGTAACTGTACACGCAGCGGCAGACGGAGGACTTCCACCGGTTGCCTCGCTCATGGCATAGAGCAAACTGGCAGAGAAAAAAGTATTTATATAGGCAGGCGGATCGCAGTGGCGACCGGCGGCGGCTATGCATTCCGGCTGGGGAGGTGCGCGCTACCGAGCGTTGCATCCAACACAACCAGAATTTTACCCAGACTACATAGGTACGCAGAATCCCAGCCTGGTTGCTGATATCACCGTTGCGGAACTGCGCGCAGCTCTGGTCGCTATGCGGAAAGGTGCAGCGCCGGGGCCAAATCGTATCACTGGCTAATTTCTCTTTAATATTGACGATTCAGCCCTCGAGGATTTGAGTGAATATTTCAACAGTGATTGTTGGGTACAAGGAATTCTTCCTGACGCGTGGAAGACTACTGAAATCCGCTTTATTTCAAAGCCCAAGAAATCGTTCTCAATTGAGCGCTTCCACCCTATTTCTCTTACTTCTTTCTTGAGGAAACTAAGCGAGTTATTAATACCCGTCTCACCAGATATGTTGAAAATGAAGGCATCCTTCCGCACTATATGTCTGACTTCCGTGCCCACTTATTTACACAAGATATCCTAATACAACTACAAACGGAAGTTCTCACTACCCAAATCGACATTTTTGGCTTCCGCGTTCACCTCTCTACACAAGATATCCTAATTCAACTACAAATGGAAGTTCTCACGCTCCTAAATCGACATCCAGTACGCGCCATTCTGGCTTTAGATCTGCGCGGTGCCTTCAATAATGTTACCCATAGCAGCATTCTTTCCAGCCTGAACTCCACCAACTGTGGTTCTCGTACCTACAACTATATGCGAGCTTTTGTAGCCAATAGGAAAGCCATTCTTAATGTGGACGGAGCTATTTCCACACCCATCAATCTGGGCCCTAGGGGCACGCCTCAAGGCGCGATACTTTCACCGCTGCTTTTCAACCTCATTAGAAAGGACCTTTCCACTAAGCTCGACAGCCTTCCGGGAGTTCGACACGCCATCTACGCGGACGATGTGATCATTTGGACTGCCCGTGGTAATGAAGGCTAAATTCAAGACAACCTCTAAGCTGCGACAGG
Source organism: Amblyomma maculatum (assembly GCA_023969395.1). Classification (NCBI taxonomy): domain Eukaryota; kingdom Metazoa; phylum Arthropoda; class Arachnida; order Ixodida; family Ixodidae; genus Amblyomma; species Amblyomma maculatum. The sequence goes on along the minus strand of JAJIZL010125530.1, from coordinate 41,291 downwards.
CCTGGTCAGTGCCTATGCCGCTTCTCGTGTCCTGGCCTGTGCCCCTTAGAAATCGGAAATTCTCATTATTGACCGCCAACGACATCCCCCTCACACTGCCATCTCGCCCATTGAGGTCATAATGGATGTCCAAATAATAGAAGTGAAGCTGGAGATCAAGATCCTCGGCATCGTTATCCCTAAAAGCCGCCCCCATTCCTCTACTCTCAATCAATAATTCAACACTACCAGTCAAATTATACGAATGCTTCAACGAGTTTAACATCGAAACTATGACATTAGGGTGCGAGGCGCCCTGCGGCTGGCCAACACATTCATTATCGCCTGCATTACCTACGGCGCGTCATACCTTCCGCTTCGTAAGCAGGTGCTCAACCAGTTGGAGACCCTTGTCAGAAAAGCGGTGAAGACAGCCCTGGGGCTTCCCAAATGCACGTCTACCGACTACTTACTCCAACGCGGCATTCATAACACACTTGAAGAGTTGCATGAAGCACATCACCTGGTGCAACTTGTCCGCTTAGCAGCCTCGTCCACTGGAAGGCATGTCCTTCAAATTCTAAATATTGCTTCGCCCTATATCACCCAAAACTGCGACCTGCCACAGAATATCCGCCAAGCCATTACCATCAAACCTCTCCCTAAGCACATGCATGCCGAATATCACCAAGATCGCCGACAGGCAAGAGCCACTCACCTCTCTTGAATATGGGACAGCCAACCGAATACTCTGTACGTAGACGCTGCTGAACCTGTTAACGGACACATGACGATTACCGTGACATCTCCAGCGGGCACTCTCCTCAACTATGCCTGTCTTTGCGCCACCGAACCGAGTATTGCCGAAGAAGCAGGCATCGCGCTGGCCGACTAATATTGCACAAGCTACCATCAAGTCAGATTCCCGCACGGCCTGTCATAATTATCTTCGTGGACGCATCGATGCCGCCAGCTGCCGAATCCTCGTCGCTAACCCTTCGAAAAATATCAGTGTGGTCTGGATTTCGGGACACCAGTCGATGCCCGTCAATAAAGCTGCCCATCGACACGCTCGCGCACTCCTTCCCCGAGCCTCCCCTCCCCCGGATCACATGCATGCCTCCCTGACCCTAACATTCACAGAACTGCTTAAACAATACAGGCTGTCTCGCCGTACATTACCACCCCCTTCTCCCACCCTGTCTACTCAAGAAGCAGCAACTTACCGCCGCCTGCAAACTAATACCTTTGTTACACCATTTCTCCTAAACCTCCGGTACATTTATTCCCCTGACTTCCCGCATTGCGGTGAGCGGGCAACGCTCTACCACATGGTTTGGGCATGCCAAGTTACCCCTTTTGTAAGCCCGCTCCCTCACCCTTGCATGAAAGATTGTGTGGCCGCCCTGCAGGACTCCTACCCGAAGCACCAGAAATGGCTGGATTGCCGCGCTGTTACTGCAGCTATAGTCAACGGGACCCTGAACTGAGGGTTCCCCCCCCCCCTCCCTCTTCGCTGACTAAATAAATAAAGATGTTTTGTCCTCTTAATCTGTTGTACACATCAAAGTTCACCAGTGTTCTAGGCAGAATTCACCTTTATGCCGGGAGGAGGAGGAGGAGGAAAAAACTTTATTAAACGAGCGAGTTTGGACCCTTCAAGGGCCCAGGGCCACCGCACGGCCCTCACATTACGCGCATGTGTCCAGGCCACGTAGGGCCATGGCACTGGCACCCCGGTCCACACAGCGAAGTTGTATGTCCAGGTCCTGCGACGTAAGGAGGGCCTCCCATTCCTCCCATGATCCGATGGCGGGCTGTCCCTGCGGGGGAGGATCGGCAGGGCAGCCGAAAAGAATGTGGTCCAAGGTGGCGTGCAACTCTCCACAGAGAGTGCACTCAGGGGAAACGGGTCGGTAGTAGGATAGGTGTTGAGGGGTGAAAAGAGTTCGGGTTTGAAGACGCCTCCAGAGAATTTGTTGGGAGTGAGACAGCTGGGGGTGGGGAGGGGGGTAGAGTCGACGGGCAAGGCGTGCTTGCTGTGTGAGCTCAGAAAATGTATGTGCCCGCTCCCTCGAGAAATCCCGGCATGGGTCGCCATTTGCCCAGCTAGTAAGTCCTCGGGCTATGTTATCGGCGGCCTCATTTCCGGGATTGCCAGAGTGAGCCGGCACCCATATAAGCTCAATACGCCTGTCAGATTTCAGGGTGCACATTCTCAATATTTGCCACGCGGGAGGATGGACGCGTCCGCGGGCAAAGTTAAGTATGGCTGTTTTGGAGTCGCTACGTATGTAAGCCGCATCTGTTTGGGCGATTGCTAAGGCTATAGCCACTTCCTCTGCTTCTTCCGAGTTGCAGGGAGGGTCTATGAAGTGAGTGAGTGGGGGGGCTGCTGGATTGTAGGCCACAGCTACCGAACGGTCTGAACCACATGCGGCGTCCACCCAGCGGACATCCTCTGCAGTCCCATAGTGTTTATGGAGAGCTTTGGCTCGCGCGACGCGGCGGGATTGATGGTGTTCTGGTTGGACGTTCTTAGGAAGCGGTTTGAGGATAAGCGCTGAATACACGGCCCGAGGGAGAGGGTTTAACTCTTCAGCATGTGCGGGTATGCGAATGCCGAGAGTATCCAGTATATGTCGTCCTGTTTGCGTGCCAGCCAACCGAAGGTACTGTGTGTACCGATGTGCCTCTATAAGTTCTTGTATATTGTTGTGCATTCCTAGTTTTAAGAGCCTGTCCGTGCTAGTGGTCTTCGGTAGGTTGAGCGCTGCTTTGGTAGCCATGCGTATTAAGGCGTTGATTTTATCTTTGTCTGCACAGGAGAGGTTCAGGTAAGGAGAGGTGTAAAGAATGCGACTGAGCACAAAGGCATGTAGTACCTTTAAATTGTCAGCTTCATCTAGGCCGGCTCGTGAGTGTGAAACCCTTCTCAAAAAATGGATGACGGAGTAAGTAGACTGTTTTAGTGCCTTCAGGGTAAGGTCGTTTTTCCCCGTGTCCTGTAAGTTCAGACCAAGAATGCGGAGGTTGGGGGTTTGTGGTATGGGAGTATCGTGCAGATAAATTGTTATGGGGGCGGTAGGAACACGCCGCGGCCGGAGTAGAAAGAGTGCTGACTTTGTTGGGGAGCATTCAAGGCCAATTTTTTCCGTGTGGGTAGATATAGCTGTGGCCGTTTCTTGAAGTGTAGATTCTATGTCTCCATCCGAGCCGTATGTGGTCCAAACCGTGATATCATCCGCGTAAATGGTGTGTCCCAAGTGTGGGATACTGCTTAAAGCCTTTGCCAGCGGGATCATGGTAATATTAAAAAGGAATGGCGACAACACTGCGCCTTGCGGGGTGCCAATGTTACCAAGTGTGAAAGAGGGGGTCTGTATATCATCTATATGCAGGCAGGCGGTGCGCCCGTTCAGGAAGGCCCTGATATAGTTATAGGCCTTAGGCCCTAGCTGCAGCTCTTGAATGCCTTGCAGGATAGCACTGTGCGTGACCTTATCAAATGCTTTGGTGAGGTCTACTGCCAGTATTGCTCTGGTGTGGTGTGGCATATCATTGAGGATAGCATTTGAAATCTGTAGTAGGGCGTCCTGCGCCGATAAATGAGCTCGAAAACCTAGCATGCTATGGGGATACAGTCCATGGGATTCCATGTGTTGCTTAAGACGGGGGAGGATGACATGCTCAAAGAGTTTCCCCAGACATGATGTCGGGGAGATGGGACGGAGATTTTGGGCATTATGGGCTTGTTTGGTTTAGGAATAAATATTATTTTACCGTGCTTCCATTCATCCGGCAGCTGCCCCGCTTCCCAGCACTCGTTAAAGTATTCAGTGAGCAGGGAAATAGAACGGTCATCTAGGTTTCTGAGCATGACATTGGTGATTTTGTCCTCTCCAGGGGTTGAGTTGCGTAGCTTAAGGAGGGCTGATCTAACTTCGATCTCCATAATGGCGGTATCTAGGGAGGGTTGATCAGGGCCTATGTAGTCTGGATAGGATATTGCTTGGCCCACAGTAGTATAATTTGATTGCAGTTGGGCTAAGAGCGATTGCTGACTACATCGATGTTTATGGATAAGCCTTTTGAGGGTAAGCCGAGTTTCCTTTTTATTTTGTGCGGGGTCTATCATGTGTCGACAAAGATGCCAGGCCCTGGAGGAGGAGAGATTACCTCGCAACCCATCGCATATTTGGTGCCAGTTATGTTTACTGAGGGCGGCGCTGTGCTCCTCTACTTGCTTTTGAATTTGCGCCAGTTTAAGTTTAAGCTTTCGATTATGCTTATGTTTTTTCCAGCGCGCAAGGATCCTCTTCTGTGCTTCGAGAAGGTGCATTAACCTACTATCTGCAATGGGAGTCTCGGGGGTGGTGTCTAAAGTTTGCGTGAAAGCCTGGACATCCTCCTTGAGCTGTGTCATCCATGTGTGGAGGTTAAAGGGGGTCTTTAATGTTCTGGCCTCTCTGTGCTTACGCAGATTATCCCAGCTAGTTTGCCGGACACGGTAGATTTTAGCTTTTTTGGCAAAGTCAAGCTCTATAGTTATTATATAATGGTCACTGCCCAGGGTCTCATTCGAGTTGCTCCATACCAGTGTTGGAAGGTTTCGGCCGAATGTAAGGTCAGGGCTAGTATCGGTGGTGACATTATTGCCGATTCTTGTAGGTGTGCTGAGATCATTATATATAGAGAGGCCCTGCATCTGAAGGGTGTTGTGTAATTCCGCTCCTCTCTTGTTGGTGCGCATGTAGCCCCAGTCTACACGTGCGCAGTTAAAGTCGCCTATAATAATGAGGGGGTCCTTGGGAGTGATGTCAGAGGGTACCAGAGCGTATCCTGGCAGTGATACATTTGTTCCAGCATCCTGGGACGCTAATATATCGGGGTGTGTGGAGGAAGCAGAGAGTAGTTGCTGCAGGGGGTCTCGTTTGCGGCGAAACCCCCTGCAGTTCCATTGCAAAATGCGTAGTCGGGGGTTACTGTCTCCTGTCGACAGGGCCATGCTGGAGGGTAGGAGGGTGAAGGATGGAAGTTGGTGTAGGGTTGTCAGCTGGGGTGTTCGAAGACATTCCAGCAATCATTTTTGGAATCTGTTGCATAATGGCTGTGGTTACTTGTCTGATAATTGTTTCTGTAAGCCTAGCCATGGCGGTTTCAATGTACGTTTGAGTCTGAGCCAGAATCTTGGCTTCTAGGTTTTGGGCAAAGTCTTTGAATTTGGAGTCAATGTCTGGAACGTCTTCTGGTCTCCGTTTTTTTTTGGGGAGGGGGTGTGAACGATTGGGGTGTTGGCGATTGAGGGGGTTGGTTGGATGTGGAAGGAATAGAGCTAACGGCTGCCCTTAAATGCCTTACCTCTTCCCGCAGGAGTGCTATCTCTTCCTCCCGCCGTGATGTTTGGGGTGTACTGCTGGCTTTGGTCCAGGCTGGATGGCGATCCTGACGAGGCACTAGGGGTGGAAAGTCCTTTGCCGTGGGCACTGCTGTTTTGGGTTTCGGCGCTGTCCGTCGTCGAGGCTGGGGGGTCCTGGCTTTGCATGAGCCTGTACCGGTAAGGTGGTTCCCACCACAAAGAATGCATTTCGGCGTGCAAGTGTCTTCTTGCCTGTCGTGATTCTCTCCACATCGGGGGCAGAGTCCGCTTTTTGGGGAGGGCACACATCGTACCTGTGACCAGGTTTCCGGCAGTTTGTACAAGCTTCAGGGCTGCCCTTGTATTTGGTGCATCGATGTACAACACACATGTACTTGATGGTGTGGGGTACCGGACCAGAAGCAAATGTTAATAGAATTGACGACGTTTTCCCCATGCGTCGAGCCGCTATGATATTGGCCTCCGGGTTGCGATACTGCAAGTCCTTTAGTATTTCATCTGGTGCTTCATTCCAGTATGCACGGGAAATAACACCCTTGACTGCCGCTGTAGGTGCCGCGATATACGCGGCTACCGGGAATTTCTTGCCATCTATAGTGATTTCCTGCATGTTCACTAAGGCGAGAGCTGTTGCCTCCGTCACCTTCGCTACCGTGAAGGTATTGTTTGTGGGATGAACTCTGATGTGCAGTTCGCCCATCACTGAGCAGCTCGGAGTTGCATGCAGTGCCTGCAAGAGACTTGGAGCTGGAAGCTTTTCCAGGGAGAGCCCGCCTCTCAGGCGAAATACGACTCGGATCGTGCCTGCCGGCAGCGCGGCAAGTTGTTTCCTTTTGTGCACAACCGCGAGCGTTATGCGTAGCAAGTGCGGCGTCTCCTGGAGCGGGGCCCGAGAGGTTCCAGGTGCAGCGTCCGACGGCGCGCCGGCGTTGCTTCCGTTAGGGTTGACGTGAACTGAGGCCGTTGACGGGTTTTTTGAGGCCGCGTTTGAACCTGAGGTTTGAGCTCGATAAGCACGTAGGACAGTTTTCCACTCACCAGGGCGATAGTCTTGTGGGTTGGGTATCTCTGCATCCACTGGTTCCTCCATGGTTGTTGGGGACTGAGGAACGCGGCGCGCCGGACAGGGTCGCCTCGATGAGGCGAGGCCTAGTGCGGCGGCATGGCTGTCAGAGGCGTTTTCACTGGAAGATTCTCGAAGATCGCGGGGCACATCCAAAAGATGGCAGCGGTTAGGGTCCGTGTACCTTCCTGGATCCGTTGATCGTTTTGACGTGTCGCAGGAAAGATTGGCTGGGCACAAGAGCCAGAAATTGGCTGAGCTGTTGCGAACCGCACCCGCTCCACAGCACACCTGCCGGAAGTGTTGTCCCTTCGCGGTGGTACAGTGGTAAGACGCCCACTACTGTGCCGGTGTTCTCGGGTTCGACATCGACTTCGGCGGCTGCGTTTCGCTCGAGGCTTGGTTGGTTCTCAGGAAGGGAAAGGCGCAGTAACGGTCACACTTGCTCTGTGGACACCTGAACCGCGCCGTAAAGGAAGGGAGGAAGGTGGGAGTGAAAGTGGAAAGAGAGAAAGGGGAGCCGTAGTGGAGGGCTACGGAGTAATTTCGACCACCTGGGGATTTTTAACGTGCGCTGACATCGCACAGCACACGGACGCCACTGGAGAAGCGCCCGTGTCTTGTGGATGTCAGACCCCATTAAAAGATCCCCAGGTGGTCGACCTTACTTCGTAGCCCTCCACTGCGACTCCTCTTTCTCTCTTTCTCTCTTTCCACTTTCACTTCTCCCTGCCTCCCTTCCTATAAGGCGCGGTTCAGGTGTCCACAGAAACAAGTGTGACAGACTGCTCCTTTCCCTTTTCGTGAACCAATTATATTATTATTATTATTATTATTATTATTATTATTATGCCGGGAGCATGCGATGCCGGCAGACGCTTCCCTGCTCCACTCGGTCACGTGCGCAGTGCAGTACCTGGTTGCGAGGGACAACACCGATGGTGACGCCGCGAAACGCAGGAACGTGTGCCAAAAACCTGCGCTCTAAAAATGAAAAGAACCGTACATCATACTGTTTAATATTGTTGTCAAGAGTCGATTAACGTTGAGGCCGAGTTAAACTGGCAACTGCTGTCGCATTTTTTTCAGCGTCAAACACCAGGGTAGCCTGTTATACATTTTGCGCTCAGGCCATCTTTTACCCGACATTTTGCCAGGCATCGTCAGCCGGCACGCGTCTGTGTGTTAAGAAAGAAGAAACGTGCATTCTAAACCGACTGGTGTAACAACGCCTAAGGTCGTGAGTATAGGTTTTCCCTAATACATCTGCACCCAGTGGTTTCCTGTCCTGCTCATATTCGAAGACATGATACGTTCCAAACCTTTCGACGGCTGGGCACCTTCCGAGTCTAGTTTGTAAACTGCCTTTAGGTGCCAGGATTGGGGTGTTTGAGCGGAAAACAACCTGCGAAATGCTCAGCTATAAAAAAGACGAAATCTGTTTGATGCTGCACTGCTATTAGCGGACACGCCTACCATGCTTTATACACCTGGCATGGGATGTGAATCTCCAGGTGGTCAAAATTTCCGGAGTCCTCCACTACGGCGTCTGTCATAGCCTGAGTCGCTTTGGGACGTTAAACTCCACAAACCACGAACCACAATCCTTGGCAAGGTGCTACCTCTAACCTTTAACAGAGTAGGCTGCACATTGTAAGCGCTAATTTGAAAGCTCATAGATGGTGATAGCCGCACTGAAACATTACACAGACTAACCTGCTCCTTATCAAAGCCCGTGTTCACTGGTTTTTACCTTTCAAACTGGGCGCACGTACATGGTATATCTAGAAGCCTTCGCCGTTTGAAAAACCTCTGCAATCACTACATTCCTTAGCGAGACTGCCTTCATTTACCGATTTTGGTGCTTGATGTGCCACCGCGTTCAGCGGCTTTTATTTTTCGTACTGGGTAAGGCGTTCAGTATAACTCGCTGCTTTCCTTTCTTAACGCATCATCACGCTTGGGCGCGCTTCACCTTACTTAGGGTTGCGTTTGGCAAACCTCTTGACTCAACTAACTCAATTTCAAGGCCCCAGCGGCAGCGTTGGTTGAAGGCAGGCATATTAAGACAGGGCTCAAGTGAGCGTGTTTATTTCGGTCCGAAGCACAAGTCCCGCGCCACTGAACCGAGCGCGAAGGGATAATGACGAGTATATATACAAGACAGCAAGATCAAGCCGCCTGGAGACAAATGAGAAGGACGAAGCCACATGCAGCACCGGAAACTACTTGGCGGCGATGCGAGAAGCGGCCAGCCTGGCCGTGACTTATTCTGATGAGGTGCGCCGAATAAAAGGCGGGAAATGCGGAATGCGCCAATCTCATGGTAAGGAGTGTCAGCTAGATTGGTGTGTTAGTTCACGAGAGAAGTTTGGTCAAGCACCGAGTAGGGAGCAATGAAACGGCACTGGCAATTTAATCAAAGGAAGGAAAACGAGATAAAAGAAACGGTACCCGAAGCAGCCCATCCATGCCAGTCCGGCGCGAACCATATCGGTGGGTCGGGTCATAGCTACGCTTGCGGTTTTTCTGGTTGGCTTTTGTTGAGGCATGTTGGGGCACTCGGCAGAAGACCTGATCAATGACAGACTGCAAGGGGCTCACAGAGGTAAAAAAAAAAACGAGATGCCGAGAAGGAAAGTTGGAGGATGTCTTAAAATTAGCAAATACGGGGAGTGGCCAATGGCTCGCTGCAACGTTGTATTATAGGCAAAATTGGCTAAAGGAATAACTACGCCCTAATTTTTGGGGTTAGGTTCGACGTACGTAGGGTCATATGCGAAAGTACGAGTTGGAACCGCTCGGTCAGACCTTCGGTCTGGTGGTGACCATCTGAACTGTGTAGGGGCAGCAAGAACTATGACGCCAATTATCGATAGGAGCATGCCGTACGCCGTCACTAAGAGGCAACTAAGCAGTGCTACGTCGCAGCCAACCTCAATCCATCGCACCCACAAATGAACAATGACCAGTAGAAACGTATAACATCGCTTTGTGTTGCGCTTCGCTCCTTTCATGTTCTTTTTTTGTGCCCGCTATGGCGCAGAGAAGCATGTGAAACCAGCAGCACAGTATTTCGTCTTGAACAGGGAATATGTCAGACTCAAAACAAGACGTTAGGGTTACCGTTGAGAGGCTGAAAAAGTGGAACGGAACTATGAGGAACTCGACTTCTTGGCAATCTAAAAGTAAAATTGAGACAATGAAATGTTTTATCAATGGCGTGATATGCGAAACAAATAAGAAAACAAACAAGCAATAGGGTCTTCTTAGCGGGTCTACCTGGTAAACATAACTGTAGCCAGATACGGATGGGAGTCACCTGAGCAGATCACGAGGTTCGTTATAATGGGAAGGCCATGGCTGGCGAAAAGTAATAGCACGCAACAAAAAGGAGGCAAATAGGGGAAGAGGACAACATTGTGCGCCGTAGTTGTCCTCTTCTCCTCTTCGCCTCTTTTTTGTTGCGTTTTATTACTGTTCATCATGGTTCATCAACTCGCCCAATCAGCCTTTCTTTTACAGTACATGGCAGGCGACAGGTTAAGGGCTATCCGCATATGTCTTTTTTCTGTATCATATCTAAGTAAGCAAACACGATACATTATTTTGGCTGTGCTATCGCCTTTGAACGTTGAACAATACAAGGGTTTTAATTACCCATACCCATACGTAAACTACACACGACGCAGGGTGTTCGTCTTCAGCGTCTCAAACGTGCGGAAGAGCTGTCTTGCAATGGAAGAAGCCCACGCCTCGACCGACGGGCCCCGGCGAGAATCCCACGAGCCGGTCGTGCACTCTTTGCGGGCCAACCATGAGAAGAATCGGGTCCGCCGACTGGGGTCGCCCATCCGTCTAGACAGCCGCGATGGAAGCCGACCTGAGAGCCCTGCTGCGCGAACGGCGTCACTAACCAACCGGCCGAAGCAAGCGTCTGACGACCGAACTCTGCAGCAGTAAGCTCGGAGCGTGTTTTGGAAATCAAATACGAGGGCGTAATTATTACTTAGAAATGTGGCGCAACAAACATAATCACGTGAACAGAAAACACAACACAGACGCACCAACTCGCCCCTCAAGCTGTTAATTTACATAATTATTATTTGATTGCAATACCATTAAAGACTCTCTCCCATCAAAATAAAAGAATCCGTCAATGTCAGAGACAAAATGCTTTGATTGGTCGGGTAGCGATGACGTCATAGAAGTGATACGTCACCTCGAAGGGCCGATTGTACAACAGCGCTGATAAGATTTAAGGTCCGAAATTTCTCATTAGCTCAACAGAAAAGACCAAGGTGGTATCTTCATCGACAAGTGTCGGCTGATGTGCTGACAAGTGGAGCAAATAAATGAGACGTGACGCAGTAAATAACTGCAGCTGAGAACCCGAATGTTATAGCAATATCTCTGCTTGTCGCACAGCCCTTTTTTAGCCCTCTTACATGCTTAAGTGGAAAATAAAATAAGGAATGTTCAGTTTGACTAACTTTTAAAGCTGCACACTGCTATCATTTCTTGTTAGGAATGTCCTTATTGTAATGAAAACATCGAGTACTGCAAGAACGTTAGAATCTAGTTTGTTTTTTTTTGTGCCATCCGCACACCTAAACGAACATCGTATTTGAAACACACGCTAAGCTATGCCAAAATGCAGTAGCGAATAAATATTGTCTACTCAGAGCAAGGGAAGGAGAAGCCCTTTTGGATTCGGAAGTGACGTTTCACCGAACTTATAACTACAAAAATGCTGCATACCTGGTAAGCGTCGATCAATGGTTAATTGATTCGTATTATACATACAGCAACGGGGTCAGAACAGCGCAGCTTACTGAATCAAAGCAAGAGAAAGGCGAAGTGCTGGCACTGCCATGCGCGGTGGGGCCTCTATTTTTTATTTCGAAGGTTCCGTCGGTGATCGAAATGTGTTGACTTCTTTCTCCACAGGACCGACAAGAGCCTGGAGTCCACTCGCAGATCACCGGAGAAGTAATAAATTCTATTACGCTTTGTCGGACTGCATACCCTGTGACAGCGCTCGTGGCTGAAGACATGGTTTTTTTTTCTGCCTTTCTACTACAGCAGGCCGCACAGTCAGGACCTGGGCTCCAGCGGTGCAAAACTCGAGAGGTAACCTGATCGTTACTTGCAAAGCAAGCTTGAATATGATGGACGGGATACAAAGACAAGATTACTGGTATTTTTGTATCCTGTACTATCGCAGATAAGCAGTGATAAACAAAGAATTCCAGTGACAAATTGCGGTGTTGTGTAGTTGTGAATATTTATCACTCAGTGGTCATGAGGCGCATTTTCTCACAGCGTGTCATCCGCAATCCCGGAAACCCGGCAGAGGTCTCCACTGAGTTCGTCCTCGTCGCTGCAGCCGAGGCCTCGCCAAGGCTCGAGTCTGCCACGCCGCAAGACCGCCATCAGCACCTCACCCCAGGGTGTCCGAAAGTGGTGGATATGGTACGCCTGAACACTTGACGTAGTTGCTGTATACATTGGCTTTCGCGGGGGTCCTAAGTGAAAATTTAAAATTTTCATCTTGCATCACACACACACACACACACACACACACACACACACACACACACAC
>JAJIZL010125530.1:0-24264 GCA_023969395.1 Amblyomma maculatum | reverse complement strand
ACAACAGAGACAGAAGATGGCCGATGAGAGCAAGAGAATTTAATGAATCACGACGGGCCTAGCGCGAGCGCTCTTGCCTGCGCCACCACCCGCTTCTTCGTCGTCCATAACATAACCTAGGGCCACCGAGCGATCGTCCCGATCGTGGACGACGAAGTTTGTCGATGTCAATGAGATCCATGGTATTACGATGGGCGTGACTGTAAAGAATTGGAAGAATGAATAAGACAACGGCTTGCCGCCATGATGATTCCCGATGAATCCTTGTCCAGGGTGCTTTCGGGTCACAGGTCGCCACGATCCGATAGCCGAAGTCCAGGCACGTATTGCAAGGGCAAGGGTGGGAGATTGTCTTCATAAGTGGTGCTATTTCTGACGACCACCGGGATTGGGGAATTTATATACCGTTTGTAACATTAGCCTACTACTCTTCTCGTCATGTTACCAGTGGCTGCTCTCCTTTTTATCTGCTCTTTGGCCGACACTCATCACTTTCCTTCGATACATCACTACCAGCTACTGAGCCTGCCACCAGTATATACTCTCGTAATTCCATCGCCCGCGCTAATGATGCTCACCAGATTGCTCGCGACAGGCGAAATGTGCACTACGCTCCCGGCTCTCTCGTCGATTGGCGATTGGCTCTCTTGTCCTGCTTTGGCTCCCCTCCTGCTGAGAGGCTTATGTGAAAACCTTCTCCCCCGCTACACAGGCCCTTACCGTATCGTATGCCGAGTCACCGACGTCACATACAAAATCGCGCTTCTGAACGCGAAGTCTTCTGCACCACTAGCTTTCGGCATTGTGCATGTGACACGTCTCAAGCCGTATCACTCACGCTATGCTTCTTCCACCTAGAACGCACCGTGACTGTGCGTTTGCTGAAGGGGTAATGATAACTTGCGTAGTCGGGCTGACGAAGACGACGCTAAGTGTGTAGGATTAAGCGGTGTCCATCGAGCCTGGACTAGTGCTGTACACTACTGTGTGGTTTCCACCCATAATGGTAAATTGTTCAGTGGGCGGCAATATACTAAATATTGTGCAATACGTAATCTGCGGCCGCACATAACAAGCAGCAATATAATTATTGCAATATGGCCTAGTACGCCATGACATTATTTGTCAGAAAAGATCGTGCTCCTTCACACAATTAAACAACTTACGATGCCCTCTTCTGCGTAGTGTAAGATGCAATTAAGCGTGTTATTTTAAAGAAAGAAAGGCAAAGCCGTATTTTTTCACCCCTAAACAATGATATCCCTGTAAATGTTATGCTGTCGTCATTGCCGACGAATGGGCAGAGCGCCAGACGTACGAAATTTGCTTCAGACTGAACATGTTTAGGTTTATTCTTACAGAATTTTACATCCCGAAGTGATTGAGGCTGTTAGGGACACTGAAGTGGAGGGCTTCAGAAATTTCGACCACCTGGTGATCTTCTACGTGCACTAACAACACACAGCACACGGGCGCCATGCTTTTCGCCTGTCGCTGAAAAGCGGCCGCCGATGCCGGGATTTGATACAGCATCCTTGGATTCAGCAGTCGAGTCCCTTAACCACACTGAGCCACAGCGGCGGGCTGCAGATTGAACAGTGTTGTTGGACGGGTGGACACTATATCTTTCTAGACTCTTTTTTGGTCATAGATTCAACCCCGTGTTAGGAGCAAGGTGGAGGATAGCGTCAAAGGCCCAAAGCTTTGCAGCCCTCAAGAGGACAAGGACGCCGTGATGATCACGACACGCCTTGCATCTTCGGTTGGTGCTTCAGGCGCATGCTATTTTACGCAGCAAGCTACTTTTGTTTGGTCAACATAGCGGTGTCCGTACGAAGTTGTCAAAGTGGGGTCTATTATTTCCAGCTCCAGTTTGTCGTTGTCGCTACGATGTCTCACGTTCATGATAATAGAGGCGCACCAAGGTGTTTCTTTTCGAACAACTTTAAATACACAAACTCTTACCAGTGAAGCATGCCTAAAATTCCGATTTCTTCCGGATGTAGGGCACTACTCGATGAAGCATGAAAGGCTCAGGGGACCTTTTCAGCCAGAAATAAAAAAAACAATCACCGAGAATTGGCATTATACGTACAGTCTTGCGTGCGTCGAGTCCGTCTTCACGTGAAAGAAACTTGTTCCTCGCTCGCGCGTGCGCTTTCTCTCTTGTGCTGGGAGGCCGCAGTGAAAGGTTTTCTTGATATGAGCCCGTGGTTTAGAAAATTGCTTGTTGCGTCTGTCTCGTCAGTCATTTCTTTCTTAGTGAACGAATAATTGCGTTGTATACGAAGTAAAAATAAAAAGGCTACCCTAAACAATTATGCGCCATTCGCGCTATCTGTCTTCATTCCGTTTTTCGTGTCTTGCCCGGCTCGCTATGCTTGCTTTCGCCGTGTTCGTGTCGTATTCGCATTTACCAGTTACTTGTTGCGTTTCTGTTTCCGCGGTGCTTTATTCGCTTTGGCTTCAGGCTGCTGACCCGAACGTCCCTGGTTGGTTCTTGGCGCTTCCAGATTTGGATGAAATAGAAAAATGCGTTTTGTGATATCTTTGGAAGTGAATGAACACAGGTGGCTGAAAGTCGGGAGTGACGTTTCTACCGTTTGTCCACAATCGGGAAAACGGTGGTGAGTTAGTCATCTGTAGATCTGAGAAAATACGACGTACGCGACCACCTGAGTTCGCGCCGTATGAACAACTCAGGACGCGTCTTCACAATTCCATGGCGTCAGCAAAAAACTTCCTAGTTCTCGAGAGAAGACTTGAACCAGATTGATTGAAGAGTTCTCATGCCTTTGAGTCCGCGCTGCATCAACTGCCCAGGACACGGCGCCATTGCGTCGCGTGTCGATGAGCGCCAGTATAGGAATGTGCCCATTTTTTGTTTTCTTGGACTCGGCTGCACTAAACTGGTCGGCGACTGGGTACAGCTCTGTCTTTCGAACCGCACGCAACGGCGCCAGCCTGTTCGCGCCTTTATAAGGACACCTCGTCTCCTCCTCGGCACCCCTGCGCAACGATTAGGTCGCGTTGGCTATGCGATGTGATCGACCTTGAACAGTAACCATATGCACACTTATTTCCGAGCATGTCATCAATGTTCACGGGTCGGCATCTTGCCGGAAGAGGAGACAATGCGCCAAGGACGTCTCTGGTAGGCGTTTCATTAAGGCCGTAACAATTGCTAAACCGAAGTGGTTACTTGTTAGAAATTATTTAAAAGTAAATAATCCACCCATGGACAGGTGCATATAGGGAACCCCTTTAAGTACAAGGCCGAACGTCCTCCGTTTCTGTGGTCATCATACACCTGCTTGGTTCTCTCTAAATTGCAGTCCGTCTTGGCTTTGGCGAGTGCGTGAAGCCGACGTCTTACTCAGCCCCTGGCTGCCTTGTAATCTTAGCCGGTGCATGCTGACTTAATCTCTAGTTGTAGTTAGGGTATTTTATATACCTGTGATGCTCTAACAAATGTGTACTGATCGGGAGCCACCCAAAGCGGCTTTCCCTGTTCGCTACAGTCACTTTTGGATCGTTAATATTAAAACCTACGACCATAACAATGGTTTCGCACGCTTAATGCGGCATCGCGTGTGCGCGGTCACGTCGAAATGTTTAAAATGCAGGGGTTGTAAACAGCAGAGCTGTGCTGCTTGCTACCTCCTGTGTAAGACAGAACGTTGCGTATATGGTGCCTCTGAATTTTACCTTTGAAATTGTACGCGCTGCCCGTTTACAGGGGCCGAGTAAGTGCGAACAGCATAGTGAAGGACAGCCGGCATGCTCTTTTTTGTTGCCGCAGGTGATCATTCCACTTACTTCCCAGTTACAGCTATAAAGTCGTGACCCACTGCACTGATATTTTACTTGCATATACAATTCGCGCCACTTGCATAGAGCTATGGGAGGACACGCACGAGCTAGGTCTCACCCTCCATACGGATCCCGATCATCCAACGAGGACGGGTAACAGCGTATGTGCGGACACATCCCCAGACCTGACATTTTCAAAAAACTTACAGGGTTTAGACTGGCAAAATTCTGAGCAAAATTTTTGCAGTGACCATTTCATTATCGTTTCGGTCCTCAAAGAGGGTGTCAAGACGCACAGGGCGTGCCAACCGGCCGTTACAGAATGGGATCAATTTAGAGAAATCAGGGCAACCGCGCAATTAGAACGAATTGAGAACATTGAGGAATGGACGGAGGCACTCAAACGCCACGTTGGTGAGGCGACAAAGACGCTGGTAGGAGACGACGCTCCTGGTATAGCAGATAGCCGACTGCTCCACATGTGGGACGCTAAACAAAGCATGGAACGCAGGCTGAAGAAACAAAAGTGGAACAAGAATCTTAGAAGACGAATCGCGAGGCATAACAAGGAAATTGAAAGCTACGCGATCAAATTGTGCGAACAAAACTGGCTCAGCAGATGCGACGAAATGGAGGGAGGCATGAATCTCTCCAAAACGTGGGGCATGCTCCGGCATCTGCTGGACCCAACAAATTCAAAAACTCAATCGGGAATAAGATTGGCAAAAGTCAGGCACACCTTTGAAGGTGACGATGCGGCGTTTATGAATAAGTTAGTAAAAACGTACGTTGCAGACAACCAGCGTTCCCCACTCCCGCGCTACGGTGGCACGCCCAATGAGGCTCTTGACGCCCCCATCACGGAGGCAGAGGTAAGGGCGGAAATTGTAAGACTAAAAACTAAATCAGCCCCGGGCCCCGATGGGATCACCAATAAAATGCTAAGGAATCTAGACGATGAATCTATTAGTCTACTAACGGAATTCATTGGAAAAGTTTGGGAAACGAGCCAGTTGCCAGATCAGTGGAAAACGGCAAACATAATACTAATACCCAAACCGGGAAAACCCCCGCAATTGGAAAATTTGAGATCAATTTCCCTAACCTCATGCGTAGGAAAGTTGCTGGAGCACGTAATACAGACGAGATTAACGTGCTTCATGGAGCAAAACAACCTGTGGCCGCATGAAATGGTCGGTTTCCGACCACACTTGTGCACGCAGGACGTAATGCTCCGACTAAAGCATGATATCATAGACTCGCGATCGAGAGACGCCAAAGTGATCCTGGGCCTAGACCTCACCAAGGCCTTCGACAATGTCACGCACGAGGCTATTCTCGAAGGGCTCGAAGTGCTCGGAGTAGGGGAGAGAACGTACAACTACATAAAAGACTTCTTATCGGGCAGAAAAGCCTGCATGATATTTCAAAATTTAGAATCTCCTACGATAGAGTTAGGAAGCAAAGGCACACCGCAGGGCTCAGTGCTATCGCCTTTTCTATTCAACGTGGCAATGAGAGGCCTCCCGGGTAAACTTAACCAAATCAAGGGGCTAAATTTTAGCATGTATGCGGACGATATTAACCTCTGGATTAACCAGGGGAGCGATGCGAGTACGGAGGAACGCCTGCAAGCAGCGACCGACATCATTGTCGATTACGCGGCTAAAAGGGGACTTTCGTGCTCCCCGCATAAATCTGAGTTGTTCGTTTATAACCCAAAGTACCTCCGCTGCAAGAATAGCGGGGAGTTTCATATTCAGGTGGAGGGCAAACCGGTGCCAAAAGTAGATCAGATCAGGATTTTGGGGATGGTCATTCAATCCCACGGTCACAACGGAGAGGTCCTGAGAAAATTAGAAAGTTACGCGATGCAAACCCTCGGGCTCTTGAGGAGGGTCGCCACTAAAGGAAGAGGCCTCAAGGAGAGAAATTTACTAAAACTAATCCAGGCATACGTAATAAGCAGAATCAGTTACGCCACGCCCTACCTGGACATCAAGGCCGGCGAAAAAGAGAAGTTAGACTGCCTGATTCGAAGATGCGTTAAGAAGGCGCTAGGACTGCCCATGGGTACCTCGAGCGAACGACTGCTCGAACTCGGGGTGCATAACACGTGGGCAGAATTGGCGGAGGCAGTGCGAGTCTCCCAATTAGAGAGACTAAGCACGACCGAGACGGGCAGGGTAATCCTTGCAAAAGTAAGCCTTAACCCAGACAGGGGAGTTCAAAAAAAAGTCACAATTAATAGTGAAATCAGGAATGCCTTGGTAGTCCCCCCCTTCCCTATGGATATGCATCCAGAATTTAATGTCGAAAGAAGGGCCAAACGAGCTGAAGCTCTAGAGCGACGGTTCAAGAACATGGGAACAAAGGAAGTAGTCTATGTTGATGCGGCAAGTGGCAGAACAGGTGCGGCGGTAGCTTCGGTAGTCGATGGCCGAGGGGCACCGGTATCCGCGGCAGCCATCAGAGGCCGCAACATAGAGACTGCGGAGGAAGTTGCGATAGCGCTAGCTTGCGTAGGAACAGAAGCCAAGTTCATAATTAGCGACAGCAAAACTGCCATTCAAAATTTTGGGAAGGGGAGGATATCGCCGGAGGCGGCCAAAATCCTCACCCAAAGAACAATAAATAGGAAAATTCAGTTAATTTGGACACCCGCTCACGCTGCCGTCCCTGGTAACGAGGCGGCTCACGAGCTAGCCCGAGCTCTCTACTTCCGGGTAGCCGTCGAGCCCCCCGAACACTGGGCATACGACGAGCGTCTGCAAAATTATGGGGAAATCATCGACCATTATAAATTGGGACGTAGACTGGTACCCCCGCCAGATGTTAGGCTAAATAATAGAGAAGCTGTCGCGTGGAGGCGGCTACAAACTAATACGTTCATGAACCCGGTCTGGGCGTTTCACGCGCTACCAGACTTTAGGGACAATGATCTCTGCAAACACTGTGGGGCGAGAGGGACCCTCGACCACATAATTTGGGAGTGCCCACAATCTCCAGGGATAGGGCAAAATATTACAAGTAGAGAAGCCTGGGATACCCTGCTGCGAAGCGCGGACCCTGCGATCCAGCACCCCACCGTCCATCTGGCGGAAGAGGCCGCAAGAAGCCAAGGGCTACCTGCCAGCCTCTAATCCGCGGGCGCACGACTCCCCGTTTCCGATGGAAATAAAAGTTGTACAACCAACCAACCAAGACACATTCCCGCTTTTAGGCAGCCGCGACGCTATTTCAGGCTTCACAAAACGCCCACCGAATAACACAATCGCGTGCAGCGCTGGCCGGGCGTCTGCTGCAAGCGCCGCGGTCGAGAGAAAAAGAGCGCAACGCGTGGGCGGGCAGCGTGCGAAGGAAGAAAGCACACACAGCCTCTGTTGCACGGTCAGTCAAGGCGCCGTTGATGTCGCTGCGCGCAAGGTTACGCGCTCTCTTCGCGCGGAAAAGGAGTAATTTCTGCTAAGTTCTGGAACGTTCTACACAGTCGGCGTGCGCGCTTCCTTCGATCCGCACTTGCTTAACTGAAATGTGCGCCGATTTTGTGAGTGTGGGACTCAATTTTGAGAGTGAGAGACATTCTCTAGCATCGGCAGTTCCCTCGCCATATCCGTCAGCTCTTCTGTATGACGTACGTCTTATTTAAAAGTAGGATATTGGGAGGCCCAGACCAACATTCGAGACAAGACTTTTTTTGCAAAACTATATCCCCACAAGGGCCTTGCCACCACTACTGCTACAGAAGGAAACTAACCAACACCCTAATAAACGGCCCTAGGCTCCACTTCCTTTCTACCCGGGTCGGGCTTGTCTTGCCCAATAAGCTCCTCTTATAAGTACATCCTTTAGCACTATCTCTGCGGCGCACAGTCAATTTTCAAATTTTATTTATTCCTCAACCCTGCCCCTACATTCAACCCACACCCCTACCAGGGAGGACTGGGAGGCGACCACTTGCCTCCTCCGACCTGTAAGCCTAAAAGACGATGGTCAAACGAGCAATGGCGGCGGCGCAAGCCACTGGTGTCCCGTACTAGTGACTGGGATGGGAAGGACACTAAGCCTGACTCCAGAGCAACCTCTATGTTACTCCCTCTTTTAAGAGACAATACATTTTATCACCACCCCCATCACCCTCAACCACGCATTCTTACATGAAACCCTCGCCTCTCTTGCATAAACTTCGATACACCACGCTCTCAACGCCGGTTTCGAAGATGTTTCTCAAAATGAGGACAAAATAATTTAGCTATGTTGCTTTTTCAAAAAAGCACGAATGACAAACTATTGAACTATTATTGCGTTTGCTGTGAAGGTCACAAAGTGAGAGTATTTTTATTTAGGGAACAGAACAACGGGTGAGTTTTCACCCCGACACACTACGCAGGCATGACCACTTTTACCCTATAACGCAGACATCATCACGGGCCTTAAAATTTATTTAATAAAGGTAAATGTAGCTGTTCCTTTCTCTGCGGCGAAACATTTCTCCCATTATAAAAACAATTAAGAGGACACTGCTGTGCCTTGCTTTATTTTTCGCAGCAGTGCTATGTTGAGGTGTCCATGATATAATGCCCTAGGTGCACTCTAAGCTATAAATGGCTAGAACACATGCGTCAGTACTCTGACTTTCAACGTTCCTTGCAGTACAAGTTCTTTGTCAGAAAAATGTTTTTTTTTTTGGAAGAAACCCCTAATACTCTCGAGACAAACAGCAATTTCGAAGTCAGCCGCAGGTATACAGTTTCCAAAGCACATTTCAATTCGTCGGGGAGATGATTATTGTGGTTACTCCAATTTTTATCATATTTTGGCTTACCGTGCATATACGGTATACTGATTTGATATGCGGCATGGATTAAGTATCTTCAAGTGCTGTTAAGGTTGTTAATTCGCGTGATTCTACACAGCCATTCTCATGCGCGGCTGCCCGCTCGGCGCGCAGCGAGCGTGCCGAGAAGGTGTGCCGCCTAGTGTACGCGGGCCTATTCGCGATGTTCCTGCTGATGTTCGCCTACTTCGTGGTTCGCACCCTGACACCTGGCACAGACGTCCGCGTTCGCACCCCAATGGGACTCATTGACGGCACTCAGCAGTGGGTGTTGGAGGGAAACGTGTTTTACTACCTGGGTCTGCCGTACGCCTCCAAGCCAGCACGCTTCCAGCGAGCGGCGCCCCTTGTCGACCAGTTCCAGCCGAACTACGTTGTTCCAAAACGCCCCAACGTCAGGTAGGTGTCGCAGCATTTAGGAAAACTAAAAGAATGCATTTACCAAACCATCATGCACTTTTGTACAGGCTGAAAATACAAGCCCATGTACAGTCTTAGCCAGTGGGTTACGTCTTTGACCCGCTGTGTTGCAGAGCCCTTACAGCCTTTTCGCAGCTCACAACAAACTAGCGAAGTCGTCTCCAAAAAACACTGGGTGTCCCCACGTCCCCATGGCTGCCACCCTGCATCGCTCTGCACGGGTGGACAGGGCATCCCTTGGGCCAGAAATTGGCTAAAATTTAGGTCACTTCTTTTGTTTTTATTTCATTGTCAAATGGCCTCAATTGAGACATTACAATGAAAACGCAATGAAATACTTTCGATGAGCCGTAGGGATTCTAGTGGGTCGATGATGGTGGCAACTTTGGCGGCGAGACCCTCCTGTCACGTGCTGTGCGCAGGTGAAATGACTGCTGAAAAGTGGTAATATGTGATTGGGGAACACACTGCATTACAATTTTCTAGGGTGAGCAATGCGCTGTACTCTTATTATACGCATGTTATGAGAATGCAAAGAATAAAAAATGAAAACTTGAAGGCGCGCAATTCTAGGCCGTGAGGCTAGAGAGGGCAAGTTTACTGATGCTTTAATGCTGAGATGCTTGAATATTAGAAATATTTAGCCAAAATGAGTCGTGTTGCTCAGCTGTGAACGGACTGGAGATGTGTTAGCTTATTTTGTGTGCATTTTACTGGGTGTTAACATATCCCATCTTGTTTCGTTATGGAACTTGTTATTGAGAAAGTTGTTCAATAAGATGAAAAGCGATGGAATGTCTGAACAATCATTATTTGGTTAACAGGGGGCGGCAGAAAGTTAGTTGGGCGGATGAGATTAAGAAGTTCGCAGGGGTCAAGTGGATGCAGCTAGCACAGAACCGGGTTAACTGAAGAAATATGGGAGAGGTCTTTGCCCTGCAGTGGGTATATTCAGGCTGATGATGATGATGAAAGGGTCCAAACTAGGGCACGAGAAATATACACAATGAGATATTTGAATAAGTTTTCATGAGGCAGAGCATACTTACGATGACGTTGAAGTGCAGGGAAAAACATGTAGAGGCATTTAATTATATGAAATGAGTGTTACATCAGTCCTGTATACGAGAAAGACCATTTCGTAATGCGAAAAGGTCTATGGAGATCGTTATTTCCCGGAAAACGACACAATGATCCGCGAAGCTGAGGATATGGCAAGAAATGCCAGGCCATTATTGAATACCAAGAAAAGGAGTGGCCCAAGCAAGGCACGTTGCGGTACGCCTGAAAGCACGGAAGAACCAAGAATAGAAGTATGAATTCGCATCGATAAACTGCTGACGGCTAGTTGAAACCACTTGAATCCAGCTTAAAGCACTTGAATGAACGTTAAAATTAGGTTTCTAAGTTTCGCCTTACACTTTATGACGTCACAGTGTGAATGGTTCCTTTTTGGGACTCCCCTTGTCGACCCTGGTTTGCGTACATGCGCCACACCTCGCTTACTAGTAGTGTAAAATCACTCGTCCAGTCATGTCCCTCTTCTAGTTTGCGTGATGCCGAACTACAAAGTCATGGGCGTACATCTGGCCGATGATATCCGGCAGCTGACATGACCAGGAACTGCTTTGTAGTAGGATTGTTCAACGTCACGCACAATGAGACATTGAACAGCTCCTGCTACATGACACACCGTGGCAGGAGCTACCAATTCGGGCTTCTCAGTTGAGATGGGGGGGCGAATGCAACATTTCAGAATCCTTGCATTCAGACAGCCTGGCTCTTGGGCACGCAAGTAAGTCGATGCGGCTTAGTTAAAACGGAGGTTTAATCTTGCTCGGATAACCTTTAACATATTGGGTTAGCTTACAACTGCATAAGCTTATCAGATTTGAGATAACTGACGGATAAGTAATGCATTCCTGTCTACCCAAGTATCCGAGTGCGTGTACGTGAACCAGGATTCACTAGGGGAGCCACAGACCGGAACAATTAATTACGTTGCACCATACGCCTGATTAAACGTAAGCCAAAGTATCTCCAAAAGGTTTAGATTATTAGCTTTCATTAGCTCGTTCCTCATTTTCGCAACGTCGGTGTCTTCAGCTCATCCGCATGCCAGGTGAAAACTGGCAAGAGTAATCCATCTCTCTCGATTTTCATTTTTAGGTTTTAGGAGGAGTGAAAGGGAAGAGAGGGTGCGAGATGACGGGATGCCTAATGACTTTGCTGGAATGGAGACAACTTAAGAATGAGCAACTGCAAGGTTCTGCCACGGTGAGAACATGGGAAGGAGCTATCGTAGAAGAATTTATGGACAAGATTGGGAGGAATGCGTAACGTGAAAGTAGTTGCGGCGGAAAGGAAGTTGGTTTGGCAACAGCGGAGTACAGATGTCCAGCTAACAATATGGCCTGAAAGAAGCTTTAATTACTGCTGCTATAAATAAACGGTCTTCCAGAAAAAAAGTTCACTTCATACTATCACTACAGTCCCTGGTAATTTCGGATTCACTTCCGGCCATATGATTTTGTGATAAAAATACAGAATGTGACCGTCAAAAACCAAACAAAAACAAAAAGCAATCTGCACACTTAAGCTCCGTCCTTAAGGTTATGACGTGATAGCGTTAGTGGTTCTTCTCTGTGGATCCCTTTGAGCACCTCTTTCGATGATATGCACTATGCTATAGCAGTAATTAGTCATTAATCCCTTATTTGTGCATCTAGTATGTTACGGATACCCACCAGCATAGCCATTAGCGGTCAGAGCTCCTTCAATACCACCAGCTGCAAAACTTCCCATAGGGCTCATGTATAAAAAGCAGCGGTTTCGATTGGTCAAAATTTGGATGTATAGAAATAGCGGCGGCGTCAGCGGCATTAAATGAAACTGTGTTTAAATTGCAAACTTTCAGATTATTAATAAATGTCTCAGCCTCATGAAAAATAAAATTAGTTGAAAACTTGCAGCAGCAACTATTCCTAAAGATAACAGCCTTATAGGTAATTAAAGTTAGAACAGAAAAAAAAAGTGATTTCCAAAAGGTAATGGCGGCAATAGCAGAAAGCTTCTATGGAACACTTCTAGATGGCGTGACAATTTCTTAGCATCTGACAAATAAATGCAACAACTAGTCACTTTTTTAAGAAGAGTTTCGCATCTGGTATGATCCAAAACCTCTGATTAGCTGTAACATGTGACAGACCACCTGATAAAGATCTCCTTCCCCCATCTTCATTCAATCTATGTGAACTTACCTGCATGGCCTAGAAGTAGCGTGTGTGAATCGAAATCAAGAAACCGACAGTGTTCAGTTAAGTTCGTTTGTTATTTTATCGGTACTCAGGACGTAGTTTGGACTGCCATGAATCACACCTTGACATGGCCCATCAAACCATTACAACCTATAGCAAGGCAGTGAGACATAATTTGGCACAGCTAAAAAGAATCTATGCCATTTGTTCACTGCTGCCAACTAACCCATGTCACGCGGTCTCGTGGCTTCACACAATCCGCAACCAATCAGCTGCTGGCCATGTCCCGCCCGAACTGCAACCTGCCAAAGGTGCGCGCGTCATTTTTGGCTCACAACTCCGAGAACACCGGGATGTTTTGGAGAATGCAGCCTTCAAGCCTTTCGCGTTAAGATATTTTTCTGCGACTCCAAGGCTAACGGCCAAACATTCGCAATCAAAAGTTTTGACTGCGCAAGGATTTTTTGTAGGCTTATTAGAGAACTTTACGCACTCAACTTTAGAAAATACTCCGGAGTTTGAATACTGCTGCGCATGTCTTTCGTGGCAGATGCCTGCAGCTGATGCCTAACAACACCGACTCAGCTTGGCCTCAGTCACCTGCTGCCAGAGGCGGTTACGCTCAGCCAGTCGAGTATAGCGAAGACTGCCTGTACTTGAACGTGTGGAGCCCTGTTCCGCCTTGTGACTACAAGAGCTCCTCGTGCGGCCCGGCTGTCCCAGTGCTGGTGGTCCTGTTCAGCGTGGGCTTCACTCACGGCGGCGCCGATTGGTATGACGGCGCGGTGCTCGCGAGCATCAGCGACATGGTGATCGTCGCACCAAACTTTCGGCTCGGACCCCTCGCAGTTCCCGTCAAAGGTGCGTGAAATGTAGACGCTAGTTCTTAGGCCTAGTGGAACCGAGCCAGGAGGCAGTACATTTTCAAATACGACGATGTGATGTGCAAGAACTAAAGGTAACTCGGTATCGACGGGACACCTCTCATGTCTTTTCTTTCTCCCATTGCTCAACCAAATAGACCGTCGACGAGCTGTGCTGCTGAAATCGAATGCTCGTTCTAAACGGTGCTATATGGCTGCGTTGTCTTTGAATTCGCCCATTCTTACCCACGCATCACGGTATATAAGCTGAAATGAAGTTTTTCATACAGTGGCGATTTCGAGAGAGTTCTGAGAATTTGTTTGGGGTGGACGTTGTCGTAGCAATGGCGTTGGAAGAAACAGTTTCTCTCTAATCAGTTTATGGGGATCGTCATATTTATTCAACTTTATCTTTTAGCGCGTAGCACTACGAGCCGCCATTATGAATTTCGCCGATGTCTGTCCGAGGCCGCTCTCTCTCTCTCTCTCCCTCTCTTCGAGAAAGAGAATATGGTGACGCACGTGTCGCGCGGCTCAGCATTGAGGAGGCGGAGCAAGCTCCATAGCTGCAGCAGAAGCCTCTCTCTCTCTGTCCATCCGTCTCTCCGTGAACATGAAGGGGAGGAATGGATAGTGGCGACGCCTGTATCATGCGACTTAATAGAGGGGGCGGAGCCACCGCATAGATGCACCCAGTGAGAGAGGGGCGTGCCAGTTGCAGACTTGGCGGCCGTCACTGGGAAGCGTTTGATTACTTCGGAGTGAGCAACCGTGTGCCGCTCGCGTGGCCTTAACTTCGGCATCTCTCCTCTCGCATCAGTCACTTTTCGGCCTTCACAGAAAGCAGACGTGTACGCGCGGTGCTCCTTAGACCTTGCTCCGAGCCACTCGCCGCGTGTTGAAGCAGCTTGTGCTTACCTCCGCGCCTTGACTCATGCTCGCCTTCAAGCGCGATTCCCTCTCTCTTCTCTTCTTCTCTCCCCTTATGATCCCCTCCCCCAGACCTTTCGGCCGCAGAATAGGGCATTTTAAAGTGGCACATTGTGCCTGCTTTCGTTCATTTCTGAAGATGGTTTAAGGAAAGCTGAGGAAACTGCTGCGCCGCACGTTTGCTTCGCATCGCAATGAATGAAACTAGGCCGTCAGACACTGTTGCGCATGTTCGCCGTGCTTGATTTGCTGAAGTACCGTCTTTGTCAAAAGTAACCAGGCTGCATGTTTTGCTTCTCGCTTGTATTCTAAAGCCAACATGGCTTCCCAGAGGATCACAACTTTTTAATAAGTGAGGGCCGGAGCTCTCCTTTACTTTGCACAGATTTACAACTTCAGAAGTGGTACGAATTCTCCACTACCTGACCTAGAAGCGAAACCCGTAGCCTGGTTACTTTTGGCAAAGATGGTACAATGGTTAATCAGCTCTACGCACCTACTTCGCATTTGATTAACTATGCAAATCGGCCGTAACTTTTATTTCGCATTGCCATTAAAAGAAACAAATGCTCTTGGTGCGCTCATTATTGTTGACGATAACCACGGAAAATATTTCTCCTCCCCGTTTTGTAAAGAATTCCCTCATATTTATACGATACACCCCTATAACGCTTTTCGTTTGCCATTGGCTGCACTCGGCATGCCCAAATGACGTTTGACAGTGGGTTGCAAGGGCCTTGTCTGCGGAAACGCAATTGGCAGAAAGTAAAACTTAACTACTGGTGCATGGCGACAGCAATAGGATTGAGCTAGGAATATATGCCTTTGCTTTCTGTGCGTGGTGGTCTCCGGGAAATCTCCATGCCGGCTTTGCTCTTGGTATCTACTGCATAACGCAGTCGGCTTCTGCAAGGCAGTTCTGCTTTTTTTTCTTCGGGCACGCAGCTATCAAATGTGCGTACATGCTGTATGATGCTTGGTCATTTTCAAAGAGGGCAAGAGTTCAGGCAATGCCGCGTAGACAAACAAGATCTAATCAATTCGTCCTTTGCACACGATTGACGGAACAGGCTTGCTTGGCGTCTATGCTCCGGCGGTTACAGCTCGAGCGTGAGCGGAATTTGTGAACGCATACTTTTACCCTCTGTTTAGCTAATATCTGAGGCTAAAAGTCATGCAAGTAGCTTATGCTGTTTCATGCTGCTTCACTTTGACATTTCCAAAGAAAGTGAACCTTTGTAATAAGGGAGTAATTACTCACTCACATCCATCCAAGCGTAGCCACACGGTTACAAAGGAAAGCTATAAGTATAGCTTTAATTTGTAGCCGCATGACTGCGCTTGGGCGGATGTCAATCAGTAATTACTCCGTTATTACAAATCTATTCCCCCACAGGGGATTCTTCTAAATATTCAATCAAAAAGAAGCCTTTAAGGCGAAGTCTGCCGTGTGGCTCAGGCAAAAAAAAAAAAAAGAAAGAAAGCGGCCACTCTTTTTTTTTTCAGCCTGTCGTTCAGTCAAGACATCTATGGCTCACACCGACGAGAAAGAGTCTGTCTGACCAACACAACGTCTCAGCTTTAGCAGAGAATATACAGCCACTACTGGGGTTTTATAAGGCGCGAACCAAGGTTACGGCATCAAAGTGAAATTAATTTGTGATGGAACAGGACAGTGGTACACAAACGAAGAGATTGCTCTGACTTCCGATTCATAGTTCATTCGAACCACCACTTATAGCAGTAAAACACCTCCGTCTTTCATGCAAACAAGAAAAAGAGT
This sequence comes from Amblyomma maculatum, assembly GCA_023969395.1. Taxonomy (NCBI): domain Eukaryota; kingdom Metazoa; phylum Arthropoda; class Arachnida; order Ixodida; family Ixodidae; genus Amblyomma; species Amblyomma maculatum. The sequence continues at coordinate 8,361 of JAJIZL010125530.1, read as the reverse complement.
ACAAACCCGCGAAAAACAGAACACGAAGTGCACATGCTAGTGACAATCACACAACGTCAGTAGAAATCAAGCATACGAGGAAGTAAAGAGCTTTTTCTCGGTCTCCAGGTGCATGATCACAAGCTATGTCTCGAAATAAAATATTCCAGTTTGTTTTAGGCATAATGAATCTAATCGGAAGACGGCCAGCTTTATAATTGCTTGATTGAATTATTATGAATCTACTGCTATCGTTAAATAACAGCAGGAAGTTATTGCCTTGCTTTTGCATGCAGCTACACTTTATTTTATGTCCTTCGTGTGTTATAAAGTTTTGTAGTATCAACCCGTCAAATCAACAGTGTTCAAGAAAATATACCTCTCAGAGATCCTCTGCAAAACCTAAAGCTAGGAATCAGTCCATGCTTGCTTTTTATTTCTGGAACAACACTGCTACGTAACATGAAACATAGAATTAACTACGCCATGCCGCATATTTAACGGGATTCAAAAAGCGTGCATTCAAGTGGGAAACTTACTGTTTCTTGTTAAGCCGTATGTTACGATTTCTTAAACAATCATGGAAATCCTAGCCATTTCAGAGGGCAGGGCGATAAATCTCCTTGCCTTAACAAGTTTGTGAACCTGGGAATGCATTATGGGCCACACAGTATGGCTGAGAAGTAGACCCCCTCGGCTCTAAATTTTTTTACAAAGGCTGTACAAGTGTTTTGTTCGGAAATATGCCAATATATTAACCTAAGTGGCTAACTTTCTTTAAATGTTTTCACACAGGTGAGGGGAAACGTACTCGTGGGTTTCGAACATTCCAACGCAATACGTAGTAAGGATATAAACGCAGCGAACGGGTGACCACGGCGTACGTTGTTGCATTTAGGCGCATGGTTGCTAATTATCCCAGTGTTGAATGTAAACCACAGTCACCAAGACAATGTACGCTAGAGGAGAAATTACGTGATACGATTCACATCTCAGTGTTTATAGTCGATACATTTGCGTTCTGATATTCCTGTCAGTCACGCGGACCACACCAGCCAAGACCGGAGGGTAGACGTTGAGTGGTTATTTGTCCTTGCTATCAAGCTTTTATGCCTCATGTATGCTACATGCCTGGGGAGTGACGTGCTTGTGTCCAAACAGGAGACATGGGGAGTTTTCCAGAGCACATATCCCTCTAAGTTTATTCGCCTCTCCCCACTCACTCGCACACATCACACCGAAGCATTCCATTGGCGCTAACTAGGCCTAGCTCAGCTTCACTTCGTCGCTCGCTGTGAAGAAATGCGCGCCAACTTATTCAAATAAGTGGTTTTTAAAGAAGTACTGCGCTCATTAGTCCAGTACAACAAGCATTGTTTCAGCGGGCAAAGTTTCCCGGCATAAATGAAGCATCGAATAATACCATGCGTACACTGAAAGACGCAGAGCAGAGCAGAAAATCACTGGCGAGCTTGGCCATGGCGTCGTTCTCTAGCTCAGGCTCGATTTTCCCCGGTAACCTTTCTTTCATCACCGAAAGCAGACTAGGCCTTGCTTCTCTAGTGGACAATAGTGCAGCGCGTCTTTATGTGTCGCGTCAGGTGTGCTCAATAAATCATTAGATCCAATCAACGGTGCAAGCTCAAATACTTTCCCATCATGCCTTGTTCACGGCATCGACAAATCATAAACCGTCTGGGTAAGCTAGTAGTTCGGGGATATCTTGCGCGTGCTTGGCGCTTCGTTTGCAATGGTATCTGTTAGAGACCTGTTACATGAATTGACCGTCGTCACTGTGCTAGTATTAGTCGACTGAAATGTTAATGGTAAATTTTTAGCCGCGATTGCCTAGCTCGCGAGCTTGTTTCCTTCTCTGTGTTTGCAAGGCATACCAGCTAAAGGTAACCAAGCTTTTGAAGAAGGCGGACTCTCTCAGCGCAGCTAAATAAAGGCTGCTGAAGTCGCGTCACATAATCTGCAGTATTTTTGTTATAGAGGCGTAAATATTTATCAATGACTAATTAGCTACTTTGGCTCCTTGGCCTAAGGAGCCCTGGTTTGATTTAGAAGGTGTAGACAGTCATGAAAAAGAGCTGAGTGCAGTCTTCGAATGAAGGCGCTGCATGGACAGCTTCATTTATTGGCTTAGAAGAAAACTGACACCTAACTGATGAGTTGCTTGATGAGTAGCCTGATGAGTTGCCTACTCGGACGAGGTTCGTGCTGGAAGGCCGTGCAGCAGTAGGCACTTGAGTAGGAAGCTTTTGCTTCATGCAGTTGACGTTTCTGTTGAGATTGGCTATCAATGACCGCTCTCGTCGATTATTCCAATAGCCTAGTTTATATAAAAAACTATTAGTTTGCAGAATAATATTGATCAATTCTAGAAAGCAAGAAAGAATCTATGGGGACAGAACCAACTGGGGATGTTTTGGCCAACGTCTGTGTGCGCAAGGACAAGTGAACTGAAAAACAACGCTAAGCAGCGGAAGAGAACCGCTTAGGCAATCAAATGGCCGACTCTGGCCCCGAGTTCAAATCTTCATCTTCTTTATAATTAGTCACCGAGAAACAATCTGAACCACGCGTGATCACCTTGATCTCTGCAGAGCAGCATCCTCAAGGGCTGCCCCTGCTGTCTTCGTCAGACCAACTGCTGGCGCTGCACTGGACGTTTGACAACATCAGACAGTTCGGCGGCAACAGCAGTCAGATGAACGTGCTTGGCGCAGGTGGTGGAGCATGGACCATTGGCGAAATCCTGCTGTCCAATCGGGACAACTTCAGAGACCATATCAAGAGGGCGGCCCTTCACGGCGGTTCGCCTCTGCGCAGGTGTGCTGCGCTTGTCTTGGTAGCACTGTGACGTTACGTTGGCTTTTGTTTGCCTCCTTGAGGTAAATACATAGCACTTTCCTTCAACGTGAACTTGAAGGTAGAAATTAAAATTGTGACGCTTTTTTTAAGAACAAATTGCGTTCGGCTTTCTGGTATACATATCGATTGTTAATAAGAAAGTCCAGATCGAAAAGAGCCCCGATTGAAGACAGGAGGGGTGCTTTGACCGCTCGGTTTAGAATAATGCTGTGGGCTGCTTCTGGTACCCGATCTATCTAAAGTCATGGTACATCAGGCAGCCGGTTTCTTAGCTGACCGCATAATGTTTTCGTCCAGCATACCTTGAAGGATTAAATTTTAAACAGGGCGAAGGACGACGACGAAGATAGGGGACATATCTTCGCCCTCGTCCTTCGCGCTTTTTAAAATTTCCTGATGAACAACCAAGTAGCCGACACCTCAATGCTTGTATCTTAAGGGCTCTAAATTTTGACTCGCATGCCAATAAATGATATTGTTATAGATGTCCATAACTTCAGCGTACCTTGCTTTTTGCTGTTTTGCCAAGCTTATGGCACCGCCCATATGTACTGATTATCTCAAAGGTTTTGGAATGGACAAAAGTAAACTTTATGCGGCTGCAACCACATGTGTAGCTAAATACTTACGTCTTATTGTTTAAGTCTTGTAGTCGCGAATTGAATAGGCTGGAGCTACAATAGTTGGGAAGGAAATGTCTGATTTAGGTGTTCAGTTCATTATGAGTGAATATTTTGTGCAAAATGTAAAAGAAGCTTCTTTGTACAGCGTTCGGATCACGTCGAGGAACAAGGAAGGGAAGTACACGCTATTTAGAGCTAGGACAGAAAGCTGCGCTGGACTTGACTGGCGGCCGTATCGCCAGAAAAACGTGTACCATTTATTAGTTTTCTCTCTGTGCTCAACCCTTCCGTATCTATGAATTTAAAGTGTTACACTTGGGACATCGCAACCCCTGCGGCTAGCTGTCCCGCTTCCGGTCAGTACAGTAATTGGCTGCATATTTCCCGCCACGTTATGTGGTTCACTTGTTTTCTATTTATTGCAAATTGACAAATGATAATTTAGTTATAAAATTGCTATGCTCCTCTTTAGCACCTGCCATGCAAGCCACACAACACTTAACACAATGACAATGAGCAAAGCTCTGCTATACTTCCGCCAACGTAAGTGAGTACCCAAAGCTGTGCTATTATACAGACGTATCTCACAGCGGTGATTTTATCCTTATATTTACTTGGAAGGAGCGCTGCAGTATCTCTCGTCCTATCGTAAGTTTCCTGGTAATGGTGTCTGCTCCGTAGTAAGGAACTGTCTGTCATGTCTTCTTCACATTACAGGGTTCACCGATGCCTGTTTCCCCTTCGGATTTATATCCAGGATATCTTTAGCTCTCGTTTGTTGCTTGACTTGACCATTGAGGGTTTTTTTCTGTCTTAATATTGCATCTATCACAACCGCAGCACCGCCCCGCCGCAGTGGAGCAGTGACTACGGTGCTCCACTTCTGTGCCCAATGATGCGGGATTTAATCCCGGCTTCAGCGGCCGCTTTGCAGTGGAGGTGAAAAGCAAGGCGCCCGTGTGCTGAGCGATTTTAGTGCCCATTAAACATTCCTTCCCTTGGAATCCAGTTTGTTACCCTAAGCGACCATCGGTTATCCTCTCTTTGCGGTTATCCTCTCTGTGCATCAGCACTATGTTTGCGCTGATGCACAGTATAAGGCCAGCCCGCAGGTATTGTACAGGCAACGTGGAATGATTACCGACGGCTTTGTGGGTACCTCACCACATAACAGAGGCCTAGTGCTAAATATGACGTTATTAGGGCTCGTTGGACATCTTTTTTGGACTCTAAGAAAGTTCTTCTTACTACTGATTACATTATTTGATTTATCAAATCATTTATGTTGTTTAATGTGCTCTCATTACAGAATAATAATACTTTGTTTGATAAAGGCAGCTTACTTAGAATGCCAGAATAACGTCCTCTGTTCATATATCGCGGAAGCTACAACACAATCGTAAAAACTACTTCTCAGTGGCAGTGTAATCTTGCAGGTTGTCTATCATTTTCAGTAAATCAATTAATAAATTCAAGAGAAACATTTAATGATGCCTGTAGCAGAAATGTTATGAGGAAGTTCTCTAGAAAATTTTCCAAAGCTTCCGGTGGTTAAAGCGTTCGGCTGGATGGATATGAGGTATCGGATTTCACTCCTGTCGCTATAACCACACTTTGATGGAGTCGAAACACAAGGCGCCCTTGCACAGTACGATGCTAGTTCACGCTGTCGTGACCCAGGTTGCGTGTTGTAGGCCTGGTTGATTTGTCGGGGCAGGAACAAGGACGAGGCGGCTGGAAACAGACTTCGAAACGAGATGGAAAGCTTTATATGCAGTATTTACATGGTAGCGTTTGGTTAGTCGGAGACTGACGAGAGGAACAGTCTCCTTTTTACAACCCCCGAAAAACACTTGTCGCCAGTTTTTATAGGGTTGATTCCCCATGTTCCCTAGATGAAAGGCAGGTCAGATTAGGAGAGAGTGTGTGTCACCTGACTTTCCCGCACTCTCACAATTCGCACTACCACTAACACTGCTCGCAATCGTTGACACGCCTCTCCTACTGGTCCTGGCTTGATATGAGATAGTCGTCTAGACGGTGCAGATGGCGTCAGCCGGTTGTCGCCGTGCGTGCTTGCACCTGGGCTGGCTCATCGGTCCTGACGTTGCCGGGCGGCACTCAAGAGGCAACACAGCCAAAAGCTGTCCCCTTGCCCACGGCGGGGAAAAAGGGAATAATGTACGCCCGGTCTCCGTAGCGATGCTCGACACTTGAAGGGACCGGACACTGGTCGTTTCCTCTCCTTTGTCCTGTCGTTGACTTGTTGGCGAGACCCCACACGGTAATTGCCGCCGGGTGACAAACTGCTCCCTCCGGCCGGCCAGTGTCAGGTGCAAGGGCGTCTCACCGTCGCCGATGTTGGTCGCTCACAGCCGGACGATCCCCCAGCTCTGGCTACGGAGGGGGGGGGGGGAAGGGGGGGGGGTCCGAGGCACCTGCATCCAGTCTCGATCGTTGACGCTGCTCTTCTAATCCGACGCGGCGGTCTCCGCAGCTCGTCCGATCGTAATAACGTTGAAGATAGCCAGCTGGCTGAAATTAATCCCGTACCTGCACTACAGCGTCCTCAAAGATCAGGCGCTCTGTTGGGGATGGCAAATCTAATTACCTTACCTTACTTTAACTTACTTTACCGTACCATACCATATATATCATGCCATGCGATATTAAACCGTACAACCGCGGGCCGTACTAGTCCTCCTTTTCTTAATGCCTTTCTTATAAAGTTGCATATTCGACATGAAACTGCATTTGGTAACAATGCGCCATAGTGGCGTCCTCTATTGTTCCACGGGACAATCTAAACAGTAGACGCAATTGGCATTTAAGTTTTACTTCATCAGATGAGCTAGAGGGGTCAGAATTCTATAGGATGTGTAATTTAGTCCGGCTGATAACTTTGTTTAGGTAGCAATAAGTACTTTGCAGTGGGCTACATTTTATCACGGAATATTTCTGTGCGATGGTTGCTGTTGCATTCTGCTATACATATCTTTGTTAGCTGGTATATATATACATTTGTTGTCTTTTTATGTACAGACACAGCCCTGCCAAGCTGAATGGGTCACTTTTTGAAAGTCCATCTTACAAATCATTCGCCGTAAAAATTGTGGGGGTTTAAGCATGATATGAAGCCTGTGATACGAGTGAGAGCTTTGTGAAGCATGGGTTTGCATGTTCACCAAGGTTGTACACGTTTTAATTGTTTGAATAAATGGACGCTCAAGTTTGTAAGTGTAGAAGTTGATGGTGCCTTTAAGACAACCTTTTCATTCCGCAATTTTCTTTGTATATTTTGTGAGTCGATTTGGGGAAAACAAGGCGAAGTATCTGCCCGAATTTCCTGTGAACACCTACAATTAATTAGGTCAACACCTACATTAGGATATTGCGAGGCGGCATTTGTGGTTCCACCTGAGAAGTAGAGCTTGCGCCCAAATAAACGAGCTTTCAACGTGTCGCGCAAACAAGAACTTAGAACGGCGTTCTTCTTTTCAACACACCAGGTACGCACCGATCGCAGCGTACCTCGTGGAACAAGATATGGGCTGTGGGCCCGCTTCGGCCGAATGCCTGGACTCCGCAGATGCCACTTTGCTCAACAAACTCGCATCGCGCCGCTTGCAAGGCCCGCCGCCCACGCTGACATTGGCCGAAGCCAGGCCAGGTGCCCAGTATCAGGTCTTGCTGGGATATGTAGCCGGACAAGGAAAAGCGCTGCTCGACGACATTCTCCATGATATCGTCGATGAAAGTGGTGCCGAACCTACAGTGGTAAGCTCTGAATACTTGTTAATAGGTTAGAGTGCTCCAAAGAGCATGTTTAGTTGCAAACGCTGCGTTACAGCCGCTATGATTTGAGAGATCCAGCCATATGTATCAGTGTATCGCTATACAGTGACATGTCGGAAATGCACGCAGTGGTTGCTTTCTTTTGGCCTTAAGGACCATTTTTGCGGGAAAGTCGAGCCCTATAGAGCAGAGTAGTGATATACCTTTTAGAAGGCTTCGAAGGGCAAAGCAGAACAAGAAAAAATCTGGAACTGTAGATTATTGGAAAATGCACATCGTAGGGAAACAAGTGACTTGTGCGCATGAACCCAGATAACACTAGGTTTTTGATTTGGTATCGTGGTTTTCCCTGTGCCACGTTTATGGGCTTCGTAAATTTGTTTCAATTTCAGTTCAGTTTCAGTTTATTTCCCACAACAAGTACAGGGGATGTGCAAAGTGTGGCGAGGGTGACGGGATAAAAGCTGCATCAATAGCAGCTTGACTGGCCCCGCCCCCCAAACAACGCGGCAGCAATCACGACAGTTTGGAAGCTCGGTACACATATATAATGGGAACATTACCAAGTAGCAGTCACTTCATATTAGCAAACGCTAATATAGTTTCGTTTCACGTGCCTAAAAGCAGTCTATTTCCTACATTTTTATCAGTTTACGTGCCACATCCCGAGTCAGCACAACGGGTGTGAGCTTAGAGGTATCAGACATTCGCATTTATTTATTTTTTCATTAAGCGTGTCTCACCTCGCAAAGTGTAACTGCAGTCAAAGCGACGCTGCGCTGAACGAAATGGGCTACTCGAAATATAATTCCTTTATAAAACGTAATGAGGATGAGTTTACTTTCCTCCTCTGTTTTTTTTTTTTTTAATGCGAAGCTTCTACGTCTCTTTGCCATGAAATGCGTCTCGTTGGTCAAAGGCACGATGAATGCCGAGACAATGTATTGGGTGCAGTATTTAAATCTTTTCAGACCATGTAGATGCGCACGTAATCATCGCTGTGATTGCCTCAAAAACGGAGATGCGATCCGTTTTGATAGCGGCGTGTTCTGAACTTGGAGCTGCATTCATAACGACATGTCGTCAG
>JAJIZL010125529.1:464575-509422 GCA_023969395.1 Amblyomma maculatum | reverse complement strand
TCTCTGACATAAGGCCCATATAACAATTCTTAGGAAAATTCAAATTCGGCATAGTACCCATTATAGTAAACGACACTTTTCCTTTTCCGAACTGAGTTTTGTTGTAAATTTCTTACGGGGTTCTCGTTATTATTATGAAGGCAGGTCCTCTACCTTAGCGACGCCTAAATATTTGAGAGAGTATTGCCCGATGTTTACGAACTAGAACCGCTGCGCACCGCCGAGCACAGAAACACTCCCATTTGTCCTTATATCCTGCTGTAATTATTTCCAGTTCAGATCAGTACCCGGAAAGAGTTTATCAAGAAAATGAAAATCTTACTGCTCAGGCGAATTCATTTTGATTCAAGAGCTGCACGAAGCTCTGCTGCTGTATTTCGCAATCAACTATACCATCAGCTAATTCGGCGTCCATGCAGAAATTGGAGGAGAGGAATTAGCTCATCAGCTAGTCCATTATTTTCAATTCCTGCAGCCTTGGGTCCTCTATTGCAGCCTCACCATGGTACCACTGGATAGCCCAGACACGCACAATTACCAACTCCTACTCAACTTTACACTTTTATTCCTAAGTACAAAGCGGCACCACGCATTCCTTGGCGTTATCCAAGCAGACATGATTTATGTAATTGGGATACCTTTATTGCACCTATCTGATTATTCATTTTCAGAGTAGTTCTAAACACGCTTACCTTAGCTGTCGTCCTTTATATGTGAAGCTACAGACCTGATACTTCACCATCCTGCTCCTCCTGTCCGTTAACTTCATGTAATCTTTTTTTTTTAACGTGCTACTCTTTAAGACACCGATATCAGAAGATCGGGGATTGTCGGCGTTGTAAACGAGAGGTAATAGGCATGCCTCCGTCAGATGGTATATGAGCGCCCTCTTGAGGAGTCAAAGGGGCAGCTCTAGTAGACTAAGCGCTGCTCTTTTTCCTGCATATCGCATACTCATGAAGCCGCGCTCGGTGCATACATAAACCAGTTAATTGAACACATTTGTGTCATATGCCTCTCAGGAAGCTTCAAAAGACAGGTACTGTAACTTACACTTGTCTAGACCACATAAACGTTGCAATAAATTGCGTGCGTTAAACGATCCAGCTGATTCATTTGAACCATTCGCCACAGTACAGCGGCTACGAATTTTTTTGTTAATTGCACTTTGAAACTAATGGAGAACTTTAAGTAGAAACTATATTTCGGTAAAATTTTTGGGCTCGTTTTGTAACTAAAAAGTAAGCATATTTTTCTGTAATTTTGAAAACGTCGTTGTGCACGGAGCTCTAATGCAATGGTCGTCATTAGGTTTGAAACCGTTCGGCATTACTCTGGTTTACACGTATTTTTTGCCTCGCGTTTATTTAGTTTACACAATATTCCAATATATTTATGCAGGGGAGAAAGTCAGTTTCGCTGCAACTGTGGATTAATCTGCCCATATATACCTTCCAAGAACTAGGAAAAAAATCGGTTATGAAGCGATAGAAAAGCTCGCAGCCAATGTTTGTATTTTGCCAACTGCTGTCAACTGGCCTATGGCAAAGAGGGGCGGCTAGAAAAAGTAGGGGATTATATGGCGTCATGCCTTTAAAGGAGAGGTATGAGAATACCCATAATATTATCTTTCTGCTCTCAGTTTACAACTACCCGTGACCTTGAAATGCATGGGAAATTAAAGCTCGCTCGTCTGTTTTTATTTAATGCCGGCGCCGCCTCATTATGGTGCACTCAATAACCGGCATGCCCTAGAAATTGGACAGTTTCGCTTTAATTTCCCCAGACTTCTCAACCCCGAATTATACTAACCGTGATCTTTATTTCGGTCCTCTGCTGACAATATTTACTTGAAGTGCTTGCTGGCATCACCTCGCGCAGAGATATAATTTTTTATCTTCTCTTGCGGTAATCATCCCTTTCTGCATGATTGGAAGTTCATTGCGTCTGCCCTTCTTCCTCGCCATGTTAGCGTCTATTCAAGGAGCCTCAATAACAGCCGATGGCATCAAGGCCCCCGCGGTTTCAATATCCTGCCCTGCACCCAGCACTTTGATGCTTATCGCTGCCCTTTAAGCGGCCACGTGTCATGGTCATAGCCTCCTGTATAGGAGGATATGTGGTCTGGCTTGATATTGCACGCACATCGTTACGACCGCTTGCTGGTGAGTAAGTGCGAACGATGTTGTCACTTTGTCAGCATCGAAGACAAACAAGCCACCTTCTTGGGACAGACATTGTGGAAGAGGGAATGCTGTATGATAGTGTCAAAATGAATGATTGCTAAGCATGCCATAGCTCCCATTAGTAGCCAGTACTGCTCTGCTGGCACCGCTCACAGCTCAGTCTCACTGCTTAAACCCCATTATTCCGCGTAGTATGCCACTTACTTAAGACCTTACTTAAGGAATAAGACTTACTTACTTAAGGAATAAGACCAAATAGTACTTTCGTTGAAGCACCGTCTCTTTGGTCAATGTTCCTTCCCTGAATGACGCATTTCCTGGGTGAAAAATATATTAATTTTAATGTGCTAAGCAGTGCTTCGGTCGAAGCTCCATGCTGCAGCAATAAGGAGAGTGCGGCGGCGACATTGTCCAATTTTGCATTCGTAAAAACAGATGAATTGGCGATTAATCATTAATCATAGTTGAGTAAGGCTGCCACATGTTTTTTTTTTCTTCGACCTTTCTCCTTGTTCACTCAGTTTTGTTCCATCTTAAAGATGTTTATTTTGATAATTTATCGCTTTTTTTTTGGATATGGTGTACATAGACTTATTACTTTCTTTTGCAAATATCTTTCCCCACACTTTTTGCTTTTTTGTTGCAACGTCCGCAATCTACATGCTGGATTTTCACAACACCCGGAAAGCTTTCATAGCTATACCGTCGTAACTGTATTCCTTATCACATCCTTTTAGACAGGGTTCGATCTCGACCGCCGGCGGTTACGTTAAAGAACCCCAGGTATCTGAAATTTTCGGAACCCTCCGGTACGGCGTCTCTGATAGCCTGAGTCGTTTTGAGACGTTAAACTCAACGAAATAAACCAACATCCCTTTACAATACCTGTCACCGTCCCACGAAGACGCGCTAACATCGAACGTGTTCCTTGTGCTGGCTGATCATGTACCTCGGATTGTACTTTTTAAAGCTGCTGCCGCTTTTTATTTCCTTTTTCAGGTAACGGGACCACCGGTTAAAAGTTTAGAGAAATCCATTTGTAAGGAAGAATGCTTTCATTCCATGCCCTGCTCGTCTCCTCTCCCTTAGACCGCTTTTTTTCATCAGGAGCAAAAGCGTGTACAAACCCTTCCAGTAATGACCACGCAATGAAGACAAAGACAAGCCCCCTTCTAGAAGCGTTGCTTTGCTAGCTGAGGCTCTCCTCCAACCCTTTCTTTATTTTATTTAGTATTCTACTTCCTTCGGTGTTTATGTAGCGTATAACTTTTCCTATACCAGGTTTTCCAGCGCCACAGCAACGCTCAGGCTTACGCCTGAGCGTTGCTGCAGTGTTCTCCCTGCACTGCTTCAGCGTTGCTGAATCAGTGCAGATTCTGCGGTGTTCTCGGCAAAATTCTAGTGCCCCTTTTTGTTTTTGCTCTGCCATAAATTAATGTTTTTTCAAGACCGGAACAACATTGTCAAAAGTATAAAATAGGTCAAATACAAAACAATGATATATGCTGAAAGAGGCTCAAACTGCAACCAAAAAGTCATGGAGATTTAAAAGCGATAATTTTTTTTTTCTTTATTGCCGACTTGGACATTCAAAACAAGACGATGAACAATAAAACGTGCCAGCACACTTTCGCGTGACACGGCGGGTTAAAACTTTTTCAGTTTTACCAAACTGTCATTTAAAAGCGATAATGGAACAGACTTTTAAGTCACTGTTGGAAAAGCTTTACAGCTGTCAAGCTCCAGAAGTAAACAACGCGTGGAGCAACCAGGCTGATAAGCACTCAATAACTCTATTCGATGTCTAAGGATGAAAATAAACAGGCTTGAAATTTTGCGTAATCCCTGAACACAGCAATTCAGGCGAGCGATGCCTTGCTAGCCATAGGGTAAGCACACCAGGAAGATTGCTGTAAAATGTGAAAAGTCCCTTTCTATTTCGAACGGTTGATAGTATCCGATGTGCTAGATACAGCGCGCAGATCGGCCATATGGCAAGCAACGAGAAACAGCTTGAAGAACCCTGAAAAAGCGAGCAGCTACACTCCCATCCACTCTAACCCCCTAATTACCCAAACAGCGGCCGAGAGCAAACCTTTTAAAAAAAAATGATTCATTAATTTATTTGTAACGAAACTTCTCAAACATACTGCAGTTTCTAATGAACCATCCTCACAAACATACTAATGTGACGTGTTGGTAGCAATGCCGTAGGCTACATACAAACAGACAGGTTTAGCATTGACAATGAACTCCTTAATGCGCTTACTTGCGCCTGCAAAGGAACTGAGCAACTCAGAGGCGGCAATAGAAGTAAACGTGGAATGGTTCGCGGCGCTAACATTCAATGTGAAAAACGTGAAATAAAGCTTGTGCAATGAGGTCAAAATTATTATTGCGCTATTACGTCCAATTCGAGGGATTCTATATTTTCAAGTCAGTGTGAGCACAAAATTTAGTGAAAAGCAAGTTTTCCAAGTTTTCAAAAAATGCTAATATCCGAAATGTTTATCAAATGGACTCTTCCTCAGTACAGTTAAGCTGAACAACCACTTTCATAACCGACTTATCTGCTTTTCCAAGCAATAAAGTTATTTATTTATCAAAGTTCGGAACCTGCTGCAGACAACAAGGACCTAAGAAATGTTTGATTACTTTGTCGAACATCGGTGCCATAAAGAGTACAAAACACGAACGATGTTTGCGTTTTTTTTTTGGTGACTTCAAAACTGACGCCGGAAAGAAGTTGACGGGAATAGCCAAGGGCTTCAGCAACAAAAAAGGCGAAGCATCTGGGGCTACAATTTACATAATTGTGAGTATTTGCTTTGTTTCGCAAATAAAACAAAATGAACAAGACCATGAAAAGTGAGACCAAGACATGATGCCTTGGTCAGACCAATTTTCTTGGCGTCAGAGTGGCGTGGTTTTCTGGAGAAAAGAACGGCAACCTTAAGAAAACACGTGTCACATATATTAACGCAAATATACGTGTACCCACGACCGACACAAAAATGAGCCCTGCAATAAGATATTACTCTTCTGTCTTGTGGGGACACCACCGATGTGCGAACGAACTGCAAGCATCAGATCTCTCCGTTGCTTGTGACCAGGAAACAAGCTTCCATAACCTTTCGCTGCAACGCCTCTAAATCACGCTTTCTAGAAACAGCGGAAACGCATTAGATTATATATAAAAAATTATTGTTGATTATGAGATATCTAATTTGTTCACTTCGTATTTGACAACGGAACAGAAAATGCTAGCTGGTTTAAATACCTTACTTAGTATTATTCATATCGGTAAACGTGCGGTGCTCCTTGAAAAACAATACATGCTTTTTACGTGCGTTTGCGGAATGCGACTAGACAGCTGAAGACCGACTCTGTACACCAACATTATTCTCAGAGAAAAGAAGAAAAATCAGTGGAATTCGGAGTGCTATAAGGCAACGGCTTGCAGGCTGCAAGGCGGCAGTATTATTCGCAGCTTTCTCCGAATGCCCATTTTTCTCTCGTCTGCAGGCTTTATTCGCCGCATTAAACGATCGGCACGTGAATACGTTCGGCGAACGCTACATTTTGCCTAGCCAGTCTGGCAATTTCGCAATCTGTATTATTCCTGGGCCTTAGCTCCGTTACTAACAGTTGAATAGGGAGACACGTCTGAACAGAAACGTTGCGAGGAAGCAGCGTTACATGAGAGGTTATTTTCTACAGACAGTCTCGCCAGTGACCATAAAAAAAGCCATTACAGCTACTTTTTCCTATAAAACATCCCCGTGGTATTCAGACGGAGCTTCACGATCGCGTTTCTCGTTAACCATGCACAATCAACCACAGCGGGCAATATTGCACCAAGTAGACGCGCAAGATTTCCACGCTTCCCATATGCGTCAAATCATTGGCAATAGACATACTTTCCCGGCCGCGAATTTACTGCGTGAACATGCAATGTGCTGCTCTTGGGATGGAAATTTTAATCATATTTAAGCTCGTTCTTTTTCTGTATGGCGTGGGTGCCTTAATGCTTCCCGTCGGTGGTTAGCCTCGCGGATTCTTATTCGCGTGTATTTTTCATTCTTACTTGCGTAACCACTGATTCCTCAAGTTTTACATTTATCACTTCACACTTGCTCTTTATAGAACGTTTTCGCAAGCTGCCATATCGCGTGAAAGATCACCCGGATTAGGCATAGAGCATTGCTGAGGTCAAACCGCAAGGACGTATACTTACGTGGGCTCACTTGAGCGTTTGTGTCTCGATAACCGAGGGTACGGGGCTCTTCTGAGTTGGAAGCTCGTGCAATCTCGGCGATCTATGTGTCACAAAACCCAAGAAACAAAGTAGAGTAATATGTTGTGGCGCGTACCACGTATGTCACCTATATGCTATAGATGTAACGTATATTGTATAACATATGTACATATAGTGCAGTATTATAGAATAAGACGCATGTACCACTGTAGAATAAAGAAGTCTGTAGACGTGGGACACAAACTGTACAAGTGTTTTCAGCGATATGATCAAGCACCATTGAATTGTAACCCATGTTAAAGACCAAACAAAAGTTCTTGATGGAATAGAAATAACACTATTCGCATAGCATTTACGAAGTGGACTGTGAAAATAGACACGATTGAACTCTGCTTCAACGAAATATTTCGAAATATTCGTCAGTTCATAATACAACATCATGGAACAAATTCCTGGCTACTCTAAATTATTTTGAGCGTCTTTACTTTTGAAAACGAAATTAGGCTAAGCAAGACTATATTTAAGGATGCATTTTGACTTTGAAATATGCACACATTCTCCCATATATTCACTTACGCATGCTTTGTTTTAGCAATCGCTGGAATCGATATGTGCTACTATTGACCCACCCACTCCCACATATAAGAAGGCCTAAAGTGCCTGGTAGTGAGGACATTTAAGCTGGCTGAGAGAAGGCGCAGGTGTACGCACCCGATTTTGTCGGGAAAGATCAGCAGTCAATTCGTACTTTGTAGCCTAACATCTGCGTTCATTACGATGGATGCAATGAACATGATCAGTAGTTTTATTAGTGCTCGGAACGACGACCTGTGATTCAATTGCTCACTAAGTGTAAATATTGCACCAAGGGGCTAAACACAAAAAGTCAAGCAGAAGCAGCTGTCCGGATTTTGTTTTGTATATAAGTTGTTTTTAAGATGTTTTAATCCAATCTGTTCTTTTTTCTTTTTTTTTTTTACTGATTTCGCCGCAACGAATTTCTTTTCAGCGAACTGTTTCCACATGTCCTGTCCGTTTAATTGTATCGAGGTTACCTGCAGATGTCGTTTCTGCTGCATATGCTAGCTCACGGCTGTAGTACTCGATTTCTGAAAAACAGGAATATTCTCGCTTTTCTTTTAGCCGTTTAAGTATTTGAAAATCTCCATCCGATTGTAAAAGAACAGTTCCTATAGCCTACACCCTGTTTACCGTTATTGCGACCGACAGCCGAACGCCGACGCCTTTGAACTTCCACCGCGGGTGAAGAGCTCTCTGATTCCATACTTAGGGTATGCAATGTTCCCAATGTTGGCTGCGCTTGGGTGGACGCAATGAGTAATTACTCCCTTATTACAAATCTACTCTACCTTGGGGGATTCCCCTCAATATTTGACCAATGTTCCCATTGCATCTTGCTGGAAAAGTTAACCCCCGAGTTCACCTCCTGTACGGTGTTTGAGCAATTATGGTTTGCTTTTCCTAATATTAGAAAACAACCATTGCTCTTCCCTTGCTTCTAGGTTAACCAGAATAAACAAAATAGACTGAAATATTCTTAGGGCTTTATGGAGTTGCTAATCAGGCCACGAGAATCCAGTGCTTCAGTGTACAATGAAAGGCTTAGCGGGTTACGCACTTGCCGAAATTGACAGCTCGGTGCAAACTCCTCGTGGAGGAGAAATCGCTTGGCATTTTCTACACCCGATGGCAAATTTTTCAGTCTACCCTCTTGCTGCCTTGCAAGGAGAAGTTAAATATACTCTGAAGTTCTTACTTCTCAGGAGAGCTGAATGGTTGGTTTGTAGTTCTTTGATTGGCTCCCTGTCAAATGTTTCCTGCTTTCATGTCTTCAGAGACTCTTAGACTGCGTGAAAAATTAGCCGAAGACCCTGGAAATAGATGGCCTAAGAGCAATGCGAAAATTGGCATGAAGAAAGTAAGACAAGCAGAGAGGAGAGCATCGCAAGAGTAATGAGACTCTTTCGCTTCTTACCTCCCTGCTGGCACCAGCGGCACAGTCAAAGGAGTAAGCGAACAGTATTGCAGAACACTCAGCTGCGCCCTCTCTCCCTGCCGTTCATTCCTGCAATGCTCGGCTGGGGCGGTAAATACGACTAACGATGTATAAGGTGTTAGCGGTGCGTGCTGTGTCCATGAATTCTCTGAGACATGGGTGTCCTTTCTCTCCTGAGTGACACTTTTGAGGCTTGGAGTGCAGACACCTGCATACAAGTGAGGCTGAGTAGTTGACATAGTGCAGCTTTACCATACCACTCACACCAAACACACAAAAAGGAAACTGCAGTTTTAAGAAGAAAGCAAGTAAGACGCAAATAGTGACTGACCATCAATACGTTGTGGCTAAAGTGTAGTCAATCATGAAGTGTTTAAATTGCTCACTTATTTTATTTCAAAATTTCTTCACTAGCTCATTCGCCTTGATTAAACCGCAGTGAACTCCGTGGACGAAACGGCAGCTAAATTTCTGACAAAGGAAATAACAGACAATTACCGTTTGCCGATCGCCCGAGTAGGCGAGATGTTTTCCGACGCACCGCTCACCGGCAGTACATTGAGGTTAATTTCAAAGAGGTTCGATTTATTTTTTTTTTTTTGGGGGGGGGGGGGAGGGGGGGTTAAATTTTAATTCTGGTCATATGTTCACTTCAGGTGTATTTAAGGATTAGTGCAGGTTCGAAGTAGAACACCTGCAATATAATGATGCACCCGTGTTCGAATCGTCCATACACTCCACTTAACGTGCTGCGACAGTGCATTCACGCATCATATAATTCCACATTATCCCAGTCTAAAAGCCCCGTCGTTCTCTGGAGATGGTATACTGTAAAATTCGCCATACAGAGAACACCTGCGATGTACCATCAATATTTCCAGAACCGGTGAATAACGCTATCACGTTTTTGTGCTTAATTGGCTCACAGATACCACCTTCCAGGAGTCAGTTCTTAATTGTTGAACAGAAATTCACGCTTTCATTAAGTATGATTACCGCCAAGCTCAGCGACGATGCCTTTTGACACAGCAACGGTATAATATAATTTTCGCTATAAAAATTATGTTTCGATTTAGGTTTCATTGACATTTATGTAATTTCAGAACACAGTGTTTTTTATATTTAACTGCATGTTTCTTTAACGTATTGAACAGCTTCATCTGACGCCGAGTTTGGCTGCACCTGAACCAAAAATTACCCGATTTCATTTATGACCATTGACAGGTATTGCGAAACTCAAACTTAACAAACGTCAGGAAATGCAGAGAACTAAAGCCTCAACTTATTTGTCGCGATTGCATTATGCTTGGTTATTTTATGGCTGGTAACAAAAGACTAACCAACCGCAATGACTAATAAAGGTCGGCGTACGCTTCTGCAATATACAGCTGCATCTCTCTGGCATGAGTAACATTTCAGACCTGAGCAGTACAGAGAGCCGCGAAGACCTTTGCACCAACAGCTTCACCCTGCAGGGCTTTGCGTTGATTTCACTACTTTTTCAAATTAAGAGCTTATTGTTTAAAGTTTCATTTTAGGCAACAGTTTGTACAGTTTTCATTTCAGTCTTCCTTTATACGTTTGTCGACAGCTGTGAACGTAAGGTCTTTTAAATTAGACGACCCAGAGTAACCACAAGGACATCAAATAAAGAAATACAGCAATTCCGAAATTCTCAATACATTTGGCTACTCCTGCCAAGCTAGCTGTGTAAAGAATTTTCTAGCCTCAGAACAGTCTGACCTGATTTATCGTTTTCTTCCACATTGTTTTATCTTAATAAGAAGCGCATAATTTGCCCAAACATTTGTTGGAATTGTCGAGCAAGTCTTTCTGGCATCGAGCTGCAGATAACCACCGGTAAAAGGTATTGAAGCTATCATTAGGCCCGGCCCTGAAATCATTTATGGTTTTTTGTATAGGACAACGAGCAGCATTAGTCTGAGACATGCCAGACGACGATTATTTCGGCTTGCACCTCAGTGTAGTTCTGGTTTTCTGTTCTGAAGCTTATTTGTGCCTAAAAGCTGTGTTACCAAGTCCATCCCTTGTAAAAATTGTGCGGGTGTAGGGGTTTACCTGAATCATACTCCGTGGATCGTACTGAATCCCTTGTGTTGTAAGAAACGATTGCTTTTATTTAGCCCTGTCAGACGGGTAACAATTATACCGATACTGTAGGAGCCCTATTGCGGGCACATGGCCCTTAACATAGGGGGTAGCTTGGATTTGCATACCCTGCATTAAAACGTTTATACTCGTTATGTCGCTTATTTCCTGGCTTTATGCTTCATAAAAAAAAAAAAAAAAAAACACGTCGCTGTTTAAGTGGCCTTCGGTTTTTGTGCATGCTACCTAAGTTGGATTGCCACTTAAACAGTGACTTGCAGTTAGCGTTGTTGTAATTTTCATTAAAATATTTGATCTCGCAAGATAATATTAGAGGTCCAGTTTATTTCATTAGACACTTGAAGCGATTCTATGTGAAAACAAAAATCAGTGTCAGCGATTACGCACATGAGAGCGCGTTAGACAGGGAAATGAGAACATCCGACTCTCCCTCCTTATTGCATTCTGGCCTCGGGTACTGCAAAAAAAGTACTGTAGAGCTTGGTACACAAAAAACGTCGCCTTATAGCTAATTGCTAAGGGCGTATCGTCCTAACGGCAGCTTTCTAAAGATGAAATATAAAAGCGCTTATGAGAATTTCTTGACTCTCTAACTTGCGCCTAAGTGAAGAGTTTAGAGCAGGTAGACCTGAAAGCACCAACATTCCTTTGTTCACTTTTGCTGTCAGGACAACTTAGATATTTATCATATAAGCTGGTACATAAGCAGGCTTGTGTACCTGAAAGCAGTAGCCTCACAATACTTTGTTTATATTGTAGCGCCCGAAGAAGAGGCGCGATCGCTTCGAAAAAGACGACGCTGCTGCCGGGACTCACGCGCGTGTTAGATCCGCTGCTGTTGCGCTGCACTGTGGCACTGTGCCGTTGTCCTGTTGACCCGATGTCTCTGCTGCCGTCGTGTCCCTGTGTGTCAGGACGTGACAATATTGTCTTCTGTTGACTGCTATGTTCTGGGCGACCATTAAAGGCAAATAGGCTGAGCCTGATAAGCCCAAAACATGAAAAGGCTACAGCTGTGTGATTTATAGAGACAATCGTTTGGTTAAGTTTGAATATGACGTTAAACAAATTCAGTTAGCTAGTATATTCCCGATCCCTGCACGGGTTTTGTGTGCATAGGATGGGGTTGAATACGAAACCTAACATCGACGTGATCTTAAAAAAAGAATTTGTGTCTTTTCTGCGAGATTTCAAATTTCTAGAAGCATCATTACCAGCAGATCCGGACCATAAAACGGCAATAACTATACTATAAGATTGGGATGGAGCGCATTTGGCAAGGTCTCGCAGATTATGACTAGCAGATTACCGGTATCGCTCAAGAGGAAAGTATACAACAGTTGCATCTTATCTGTACTAACCAATGGGGCTGAAACGTGGAGGCTAACCAAAAGGTTTCTACTTAATTTGAGGTCAACGCAGGGGATATGAAGCGAAAAAGCGTAGGGGTAACGTTAAGATATAAGAAGCGTGCAGAATGGATCAGAGAAATAACTCGAGTAATGGCATTCACGTGGAAATCAAGAAGAAATGGGCATGGGTAGGACAGATAGTTTTACCGATGGTCGCTTTGTGTAACAAATTGGTTTTAATAAGAAGGAAAGCGTAGTAGGGGCGGCAGAATCTTAGGTGGGCGGATGAGTTTAGGAAGCTCCTTCCTGTCAGCCAACCTTGGAGTTAGCAGCTCCATCGACCTTGCCTACGTCGCAGATCGGTGTTGGTCTATACGAATACTGCGACTGCGTTTTAGTCTGCTTAAGAGCGCGAACAGCGAAGAACCACTTTACAGGACTGTCTTCAATAAATGGATCGTCCTTGTGATTATTACTATCATCACTGTCACTATATACAGCGTCGTTTTAGTCGCTACTATCATCCTTACGTTAGACAAAGAGAATCACGAGCTCGGAGTGGAGTAGTGGTTTGCACTCTCGGCTGGAGAGCGGGGATAGCGGTTTGATTCCAAAGGTATAGTGATAGATTCTTTTTCTTTAGTGGAAGTGTTATGGACGTTTTCTGACCACAGTTTCTGTACACGGCGCGCATGAGCCAAGAAAGACTTTCGCCTCAGATATTAAATTTCGGTAAAATGTTTAAACTTATATTTCCTTCATTGCGTAAACATGTAAGGTCACGGTAAAAAATGAAGAGGACGCTTAAGTTTCGCCTTGTAGACGCGACAGCACGACTTGAGTGTTCAGCCTGTTTTAAAGGAAAATGCAAGCACGTTAACGAAGATCTGCATGAGGAGCCGGCTGATAGGAGCCATTAACGCTGTCCTAGAACGAACTTAAAGACAGAGGTTAAGCGTCGGCCCTATTTTCAGCACCCACCTTACGGCGGTCGGAAAAAATAATTCGCCGCATGACAGTGGCAGCTGCGGCTTCTCCGTGGAACGAGCTACGTACGCCATCTCGAAATATGTAAATTTATTCTGTGCATGGAAAGCAGAAAAGGTATTTGACACATGCTAAATTGCTTCCTTCTGTTTTAAAAGTGGAAATTAGCGTATAAAATTTAAATATGCTGTCTTTTTAAATGTAAACAGTCTGTATAAATTTAACCATATACGACTGATTGTCGGGGCCTTTTAAAACTTTAATTCTGTGCCAGTTTAGTAGCGATGTCATTTTCTACAGGCGCCACTATTTTAACATGATTAATGATGAAATTAATAATTATGTCAATATTTGAAGTAATGAAAATTTATTTCTGTTGTCAGCATATACAACATAACGTGCAATTTCTGCAGGAACACTCCCTTATATGAGCTTCAATTCGTATTGCTGGATGAATTAAAACTATTAGCGGATTGGCAGCGTATTCGTATTTAAAATTTGTGAACAGCATATGAGCAAGACGTATCTCTACATCTCTACTCCCCCCCCCCTTTCCAGCGATTTTCGAATATCTACAAGCCATCGCGTGGGACTTGAGGTATATCGTGTAGGAGGTAAAAGGCTCTTCCTTTCCGACAGATAGTGACGTGTACTTCATATTGCTTCCTTCTTATAATATGGAGGTATTCAAGAAACCACACCTAGCTGAATTCACCTTCACTCATGAATCTGTCGGCTCTCTCAAATAGTAACAGTGGTTGTATTTGTAGCGTGTATTCATTCAATGGCCTCCAGAGTTGCAAATATCCCTCACCTGTAAAATGCGTTGTAACGCCAAATGGACTACAGCAGCTGCAGAGCTGCAGGCTACTGCAATAGATGTGGCAATGTAAACACCGGTTCTAGCATTTACCATGTTCTATTGCGGGAAACACTCTTTATAAACAGCCCGCCTAGCCTCATGAGCTGTTTCTCTTTTTTCGCCGACAAATGCGGGCATTATGATCCGTAATTGCAAAGGTTAGCGTTTAGCTTCGGTAGCGAGACTTACGGCTATTAAGCATTATAGCAGAACTAACCAACAATTTCCTTTATCATCATTTTTAACTATGCTATCAGACGCGTTCCTCTTGTGGTACTGCAGAAAGACCGTAAAAAGGAAACCAAGGATTGCATATTACTAGCACTCATGAAACCATATTTTTCTTGCACAGTAAAACAACCCAGCTCCTAACATTTTTCATACAGACTGCGAAAATGACAACAAAATTTTTAATTTACATTGTTGCATATCCCAATATTGCGCTGTTCGAAGTAGCTTCATACAAATCGACTCATTTGTTTTTAATTGTGATGTTCGGTATCACTTACGAAGTAAGGATTAATTGTTCTATCAAGAACTTAATAATAACACTCCAAATTTTAAAAAGCAGCCAATTATTAATAAAACAGCAGTACGCAAACATTATGCTTTTGATATCTCTGGTTCTAAAGTAGAAAAGCACTCTTTGTAGATGACTAAGAAAAGGAAAAATGGGGTTGTTTTCCTTCTTGCGTTCGACCTCGAAAAAGAGTGATATACCACTCTCACTTTACGTTCTGTCATACGTCACCTTTTTTTTCTCTCTTTCATAAGAATGGGCAACTGCTCCCAGTCAAACTCCCTAAAAAAATACATATCCGCACAGTCGAGCATCGCTTCCGGTTTACTGCAGCTTAAACCGGATACTGCAGCAACAAAATGCGGGGCTAGATGAATTGAGCAAAACATATACACGCATTGCTTTCCGCAATCTGCAAGCCACGACAGTTACGCTACGTCGAGTGAGTCATGTCCTTGTGTCGCTTCGCTGCCTGAACTTGATGCCGATTTCCAAGCTTGGCGTAGAATTTAAATAGGCCGTGTCATCTTCTCAAGCTTCAACATCTAGGCAGAAATTTCTCCTTATGCTTCTCACTGTTCTTGGATCCATTCCAAGGTCGTTCGTCAGTACTTTATTGTTATCTCTTTGTTCACGTTGCTTGTTTATCTTTTTAGGCTTGTCGAAATTGAGGTTTTCATTTTTCCGAGTGGTTGTATTTATTTTCGTGTTCTCTGCGCACATACACAGATTTACGAGGTGGCTGCGAAAACAGAACAGATCTCATTTCCCCTCTGATCCCCTGCTTCTTGCACTCTGCCCTCTCGCCGTCACACGCGCCTCGGTGATCAGTGGAAGCCACTACAGCTTTAGCGCCTGTGGAAGTCAGCCTGTACAAAATATTGAACAAAAGAGTGCGCAGTGTTTCCAGAAATTTTGAGAAGTGGACAGCAGCGGAAGCTAAGACGTGACAAAGCAAAGCAAAACGATAACAATGCCGAGACTGCAGCTTAATGCAGAGCAGCCTGTGTAAAAGACAACTTTCCATTCTGCGCTGCAAAAAGCTAGAAATCGCAGAATATTACAACCTCCCCCTCGCAACGCTTCTTACGTTACGTTCAAGCATGTATGCTTAATTACTCACTCTATAGAGTAGATATTTGCGGATGACTTTTAATTTTACCGGAAAACCGGAGATCTTTGGCAAATCCTGTTCGAAACTGTTTGCCGCCATTGCTGATGAGCTGTTCTGAAATCAACAACCTATTTTTTTTTTATTTAAGCATACTGTAAGCCTTGCTAGGCTCTTACAGAAGGGGGTGAACTGATGGGACTGTTATACAAAAGGAAAAACATCAGAAACACACAAAAATGGAAAACATACGCACTGAAACACTATAACGGGCACTCAATTTGTCGCATATGAAGCACTGTAAAGAACCGCGAAGTGACATAATAAAAGAACACGTTAGACAATAGCTACTAATAAAATAAACTCCTAAACTGAACACTCGCAGTGAATAACGAAAGACATTTTAGGAACGATTTTTTTTTGTTTACACCATTTGCTTCTCAAAATTTGACTCGACGTTTTTAAGAAAAATATCAAGGCATATATCGTCCATAAATTCATGTGGCAGCCTATTCCATTCTTTAATAGCTGAAGGAAAAAATGAAAATTTGAATGCGTTGCATCGAGCTGGGATTGGTCTGATGCACTTCCCATGATTTAACCTCTTCGAACGATGATATAATGCCTTGATGTACTGATCTGTATCAATTTTGATTCTCCCGTTATAAAGAAGGTATAGAAATTTTATGGAAGCTACTCGTCGCCGACAAGAAAGGGTAGGAATACCCGCTTTAGTTCGCATGGATGATACACTATCGTAGCGTGAGTAGCTGGAGAAAATAAAACGAAGGGCCTTATTTTGAATTTTTTTCTAATTTTTGGCTGAGGTATGATTGATGAGGGTTCCAAATAATGCTACCGTACTCAAGGATGGGCCTTATGAGGGTATTATAGGCTGTTAGCTTTACATGAGAAGGAGCTGCTGACAGTTTTCTACGAAGAAATCCAAGTTGTTTGAATGCTTTTGCACACGTGTTATTTATATGAGTGTCCCAGCTGAGTTTATGGGTAAATGTGATGCCTAAATATTTCACATTAATTCTAGAATGAAAACATCTGCCACCAGGTGTTTTATCCGAACTTCCGTAATATATGCGCTTGAACGCCTCTAACTTTATATGAATATCCGATTTCAGGCTATCCTAATCCAACAGCGGTGACCGCGGTGGTCTAGTAATATGAGCATCCGCTCTCTATGTTCGAGGCAGAGTGTTGATAGTCTGTAGAGCCCGGTGCATACTATTTTGCCATAGCTCTTATGATCTAAAAGCATTAATGTTTTTTTTTTTTTTTTTTTTTTTTTTTACTTCAACCTGGTTTTAGGCTTTTCTATTCGGCAGTACTTGAAAAAAATTGCTGGGGTGTATTCCAGCTGAACCTAGTGTGTCGAGTGATACTCTCTGGTGTCTGGTACTCTCTAACCTCTCGTACTCTCTGGTTTATTACATTATTTACGTTCCCTTGCGTTGGTGTTTGGCTTTTCTTAGGTGACATGCATTACCAACGGTCATTAACCAAATACTTGCTTCCACGAGCCGACGGTTTGTTCTACCAAACAATAGACCAATATATCAACCTCCTGATTTCAGCATCTTCTCGAAATGATCAGGCGCGCCTGCTATTATTTCCGAGATAGGGGCATATCTGTAATGGCAGGAAGATTTGATGTATCCTAGCAATACGATATCTCTTGCTGTCCTGCAACGCATACTGAAGGAGACCAATATTTGGTTTTAAATTTGTTTTAAATAACAGCGCGTAAGCAGGTCGCGTCTGGCAACAACGATGGTATGGTCTAGCAAAAAGTGAATCAGAATAACAGATGCCAATTCCTATCGTGAGGTCAACAACTTAAGTGCCCAGTTGTACTCTGCTTATGGTAGGAGCCAAGTTATGTCACGTCACTGAGCCTTCATGCATGCATCCGCGAAAAATGCCAAGCACATCTTTGCTTACAGGGCAAGTTAGCATGTCCATATGAGCAGTTCATTAACAAAGTAGAAATTGATGCACTAATGTGCCCCTCATGACACCTTGTAGTTCCCATGTTTAATTATCACCAGTTTCTCATTTTCTTAAGATTGATACAGTGCTGTTCCAGCTAATTTCAGCCAAAGCCTAAAAACAAACGTTTCAGACAGACAAAGGAAACCAACTGCACACAGCTGGGAGCAGTCGTGCGCAGTCGTAAATTAACGAATAGTTTTTAAAGTTATTTACAAAGATTCATTAATATTGACATTACATAATGAGTGGTATTTGCAAAGTCGGATTACACCTTTAGAAGCCCCGGTTATACTATTTGCGATAAGGAAATCCTCACATGTATCTCTCTTTTTTTCCGAGCTACAAAGAACGCCCACGAAGTGCAAAAGGATGTTGTGACTGGTACATTCACATGCCGCGATCGGGCCGTTTTGCTGTCGAGCATAGTTTGAGCTAACAAAATCAACTGCGGCCATTACTCGACGGGGCCGTTATATTGGAAGGACCCATTTGCTGAGGCCATTTGCTGCGCTTCTCGGTACAAGTTGCAGCGAGTGCGGCTATTTCGCTGAGATCACCGCCAACATATCTACCTGCCTTTGCAAAGCGGTCGTCGCAGCTAATTTCGTTCGATAAAACTGCGTTTCAGGCTGACCGATCGTCGCGCTAGAATGCATTAGTCAGTTTTTTTTTTTATTTTATAATATCACTGAATAGAGAATTACGCATTTGCAGCCATTCTAAGAGGCTTCTTTTATTTTTCTTTCGAATGTGGTTTCAACCAAAAATTGCAAATTGGTTCAAGCAGCTCCGAGATCCAATCCAGAGACAACAGCGACAAGTATTTTTTCTCCTTACGGATTTTTAAAAATATTGTTTTGTGGATCGACACACAAATGCTTCTAAAATTTCCTGAATTACTGAGGCGTAGCAGCACGCAGCTATTCAGGCTAAAGGGTATGCAGACAATACCAGTGCATACACGTATTGCTAGAGTTCAGCGCTCGTTGTCTTTGATTACTTAACTTACGAAAATGCAGCTCATCTCGCAAGCTCAGTGCAAGATTAGACTGAGATGCCATGAGAAGCAAAAATGTGGGGACGAACGCACGAACCACTTTCCGCAATCAAATCCGACAAGGGCATGTTTGTATTCTGCTTCTCGGTCGGGGTTAAGTTTCCTTACGCCAACTCCAGTCTCTCTGGCACTACGGCACGAATTCGGCATACTTAATCAAACCGACCAGGTGTAATAGTCATTAATAATCATTATAAGTAGAATGTGTTTAGGGGTCCTTTATATCAGTGTGTCACGGATGCGTTTCCTTCAACAGCGCTTGCAGAACATTTTTATCTGCATATTTATTTTATTCGCTTGGTATATTTTTTTAAGTATTTATATGTTTGCATCTATTCTTTTTAGATGCATAGATGCAAACATTCTTTTTACCGGGTTAAGTGGAGAAATATGGGAGAGGCTTTCGCCCTGCAGTGGGTATAATCAGGCTGATGATGATGATGATGATACTCTATTCTTTTTAAAATATTTTGAAAGGGAGCGTTTAAGCTCGAAGTGCATTTAGTTCTCTTACTCGGCAGACTGTGGCAGACGTCATCTGGATACCGTGCCGAACCCGAAACCTTCAACTGCTCTGTTTAACAATTGGGCAGCAGAAAATAGTACCCTATGAATATTTGTTTCCAGTAATATTGTTTTCACTCTGAATAAAAAAAAAAAGAAGCGTGAATGTGGCCTAGAGCACGCCTACGAGCGGAGATGTTTAGAGACGCGAAAGTAGCCATCCAGAATTTAAGAAGATAAATGGTTAGATTTGCTGCAGGCATGGTATAACATTTCAGAAGGAAGTAGTGCGGCCCGTCAAACTAAAGAGAGAAGCTAACTGCTCAAACGCCTTCTTCAAGAGGTCAACGCTAATAGGAAGGGCATGCAGGCTGCCTACCTTACAGAGCAAGAGATGTGTGAAGACGGGTCCTTCCAAATGACGAAAAGACACGAAGATGGCAGTGTACTGATACGAAGACCTATCAGCTGTCCTGCATGCACTACACATCTTGAACTATATTTCACGCTTACATCAACTTTCGAAGATGAGAGAGTATCTCGTCAAATGCACTGGCTCTATGTTATAAAAAAACTAAATAAAAATAAACAAATGGCTTTGGCGTTGTATCTCTTAAATTCTGGACCTTCAAGGATCATCTAGCGAGTGGAGCTGCTAAGGTTCTCGTTCCGAATCTTCAGGTTGCTCAAAAGTGTCTAATGGTCGTCACAAAACCATGCGTGCTGCAGATAAACGTTGTAAATTGTGCATAACGCAGTAGGCTCAAGCACAGATGTGAAACTCGAAAATAGATCTTCCACAGCCATTCATTCTTTGATGACGTTGTTTTGTTTAGGCAGCGCTGCGTTTGTCGCTCTTCTTGCCTATAATGTTTCATGTGTCCGCGCTGTGATTTCATAAAATGTTTAAACAACTAGCTTGCTAATTTATTCTGATACAATTCTGTTTATTCTCTGCAAGTATAAAGTGTATCAAAATCATTTTGAATTTAGCCACATAAGGAAAAAAATTATGCGGTCCAATTCACACAGAATTACATAAACCCACTGATGTAATTTATGCGTGTTGTTCAAATTTCCGATCCCGTGTATGCACAGAGAACAGCACACAAAACCGGTGTCACTAAAGGAACCGTTGTGCGCTGTTTGAGGTCGACCATCTGTCTCGAGATTTCTTTTTTTTTTTTGTGCAATAGAAGCTTCATCTTATTTTCTCTATTTCACTTTTGCCTATACTCAAAAGGAGTAAAGGTTTTTACCTCCAGTTCTTCGCTACAGTTGATGCAACCGTCTAGGCGCTGGCTGTTGCGGCCTATGGCTGTCGGTTTTTTCATCTCTAATCTTTATGCACGCGTCTTTCATTTCAGATATGATGAGTTTTCACCAGTGTTTCCTCCACTTTCTCTGGACGACACTACCGACATAAAACGAAGTTTCTTGTAGAAAGCGGTATCTTATAGCTACAAAGCTCACTGGAGGTAGGAACAATTTTTCACCTGAAAAAAAAAAAACAAAAAAACATCTGGCTTTGTTCGCATAACCCAATAATAATCTCTTCCTTCAAGGTACCCAAAAGCAGAATAGTTCAGGAGTTTCAGTACCTGTGTGGCAAAATTATTTGGGCAAGGCCAGCTTGTTGCAGCAGCTGCCACCGCTACACAATTCTGCTGATTTCTGGGTGAAGCGGGCCTGCCTGGATAATGTGTGTGACTTTTCTTCTAACGCGTCTCCATTTGGTCTTGTGTTCCACACGAAATCGAATGCGCTGACCTGACTATTGCCTGAGAATTCTACGATCCCACCAATATAGCGTGCGCCCGGTTTACATTTTTGCGAAATGTGAAGGGGCAAATGGTAGTACTCATTTCTATTTTCGCCCAATTCCTTGCGCGCTCGAAGACAGTTTCTTTTTACTCTTTGCGTCATATCGCCAAGCCTTCGTAGACAAGAATCCATTTCCTCTTTTGAACAGCTGCGAGTGTGTGGAATATTCTCTCTCTGTAAGGCTTTGAGGCAAGACAGTAAAAAAACACAAGCAAAGAGTTGAGCCTCCCACTCCTACCAAACGCCAGCCAATCGCGTAGAATAGTTCCAGCTGCGATTTTGCAATAGCGATATGCAGGGAGATGGGGGATGTTGGTCGTCTGATGTCCGTTTTATATTCGCTTGCAAACAACTTGCATTTCTCAAATTCAATTTTTGTTTTTAAAAGGTTCGCATTGAAGAAATTTGGTAAATGTATAATGCTTGAAACAAACAGCCCTTGTTTCCTCTCATGTGCATTTACCGGAGGTCCAGCGTTGGCGGACCCGCACTTTGTTTTGTTGAATGCGCAGCCAACGCTAGCGGAACTCATGCGACATAAATCGAACGGATCAGGCCTACGTTCACATGATGCTGGTTATAGCCACTACAACTGCACGTATTATTAAGTATCTGTACGTCTTGGTCCCAGTGAAAATCTCTTCCAGGTTCGGGTGACTGCCAGGAGGAGGCGATGGCAGCCATCAAAGTTTTTTCGGCCCTCGTTTTTTTCTCACGCAAAGAAAAGACATGGAAGTACAAAAAATGAAGTGTTGTTATATTTGGTGTCTAGTTCTAGGTCAGTAAAAGGAAAGAAAAAGCAACTAACACTGCACCTTTGTTTAATACAGGATTGATGTGTCCAGTCAAAGATTATGGTAGGCTGAGTCTATACAGATAATGATAGAAAGTGAAACCTTAGCAGCGTGTTATAACTCATTAAAAATTTTCTTGTCCTGGAATCATTAACCTTTCATATTCGGGGACGTATGAAAAGTTCACGATTAATGCTGGAACATTGCAAACGAAATAAAAGAATCTATTTGTATATATGCATTTAGTATTCGTTCCTACTCAATTTACAAGAAAAAAAAATGATGAGAGCACTGTTAAATCTACACTGCAGATATGCCAAAGCCTGAGCGTCACTGCTGCACAAGGTGCATCACGTTTGTTCTCATTATCATTATCAACTAAATCCACCGTCATTATCATTACTACTGTCATCATTGTCATTATTACTAAGTGTAGCTTTAGTAGCATCGCTTTGATCATCCTCACGGTAGACAAGTAGAAGTATGATAAGCTTTTCGCGATCCCGGACGTGGCGTAGTTGGTTAAAGCGCTCTGCTGGGGATCCAATGGATGGAGGCTAGATTCCACGTGGAGATAGAATTTTTATTTTGAAGCGAAAGCTTCATTACGCAAGGTAGCTCGAGCTGTCGGGTATGTACGCTTTTCACCTTGAGGGAGATTCAGAGGACAAACTTTTGTGTTAAGCCTTGTGGTTGCCATGTGACTTTGAGGCATAGTCACGAAGGCCGCGAAGTGGCTCGTGATCACTGTTAATGTCAGGATCATGTTCACGTGACCTGGTGGTTGCCATGTGACTTTGAGCTGTATTCACGTAGGCCACCAAGTGGCCTATGACCACTGTCAATGTCAAGGTCACGTGAGGTGTCATCGGGTATACACGGTTTTCACCTTGAGAGAGATTTAGAGGTCAAATCTCTGTGTTAAACCTGGTGGCCACCATGTGGCTTTGTGGCATAGTCACGTAAGCCACCCCGTGACCACTGTCAAGATCGAGGTCACGTGAGGTGACGTCAGTGGGAGGTGGAAGTAGAGGGCGCTAGAGGGGCGATACTTGTATAAAAAGGAGCCCCTGGGCTCCTGCCTAGGTTACAACACTGCGCTAGATGAAGGAGGACGAACATCTCGCTACAGTAGTGCGTCGATGCGCAAAAAAGGTACGTCGGAATAAGACCCTGCAAAGGCAGCATGCCGAAGAGACCGATGAAGAAAGGGCTTTAGGTTTGGACAAAGGCACATTGTGTTTAATCCAAGCTTGGCATTGAGCGTAGCCATGTACACCAAACTTTCGCTTCCTTCCAGGGTTAACCACAGTTAAACCAGCAGCTATTCTTTTTCTGATGATGCCATCATGACGTCATTTGACTGACCGCTATAGTGTGATCGGATGGACGCTGACAGTACGAGCCATTAAAGTCTTTCGCCTTAATATACCCAATAAATCAATTGCATTGCTAAGCGTGGTACTTGCGCCTAATCATAAAATAGCCCGAAGCTTTATTGATCCTTCCAAAAGTTTGCGTTGGAGGCCAGCGCAGGGTCACTATTCAGGTAATTGTAGTGACACAGATACGGTGAGAATGAGGGCACTTAATAGCTGACAATTCCAGAAAATGCTCACTTTCAAAACATTGATCTTGTACTCTAACGTTCGGTGTCGTTTTTGGAGTTCAACATCCAAGACTAACTCAGTCTATGAGTAGCGCCGCAGTGGAGAGATCCATAAATTTCGACCACCTGGAGTTCTTTTAACGTGTACTGACACTGTATAGCACATGGGTACATAGCTTGTCACCCCCATCGAAAAGCAGCTGCCACGGCAGCGATTCGATCCCGAATCCTTGGGCACATTAGTTCAGAACCCTAACCACAGCACCACCACGGCGAGGCTGTACTATCAGTTTCATCAACAGCAGCTTGCAAGTATATATTAAAAAAAAAAAACCGAAAGTATATATAAATTTTTCGTTTGGCATTATTTGCCATTCAAACGGCTAAAATTAGTAGGAGAGGACAAATGAAACTACTATAACAAAAATGCAGGCAGTACAGTTGACGATAAAAGCTGAGCATGTATTCATGTATTATAAACCATTCATGGCTGTTAGCTTCCTGAGCAGATAAGTCTTAGAACTTTTGTGGACTTCGCTGAATTGATGCTGCGATGCTGACGGAAGATGCAGCACATCTGTATGATGCCAAAATACTCGTCGTCATTGTGTTCTTCACGCAACTTCTCATGTAGAAGGTCACCTTGTTCATAGCTTTCGCTTTCTTGCTAGAGAAAAGCAGCTTCGGTAATAAACAAGCAAACAGTTAAACAGGCATAAGTCCAAAGTGTAACAAAATGTAGCGAGAGAGCAGAGACCTTCGACACAATTTTTTTCATGTTGGCATGAAGTCTTTTTACTTCTTTCGTACCCAAACATCTTCCTCAACAATGAGAAGAACCTCATGGAAACAGGCGCCTTTTTTCATGGAACTCTTTACTTGCTTGCTGTCTTGTCAACGAAGAACTCATTTCATCTGAACCCTATAGTCTGGCGTCTTTTTCCTTCCACGTCGCCTTCCTGAGAAGTGATGCTTCAGGATTGCGGAAAATAAAATAGAGCCCTCTAACGCCCAAGGCTATTTTTCAGGCTGATTCTCAGTGAACTGAACGGGCGAAAACTTATTTTTGTAGTTCGCTTAAGCCTGCGTGAGCTTTCACTTTGTAGGTTTCGGGTTCACGTATTAAAAATATACATACGCGTATATTTCTCCGCAAAATCAACTTTCCTCTTTTCTCGAAACTTCATTTTTGCACACCCTCCTCTTGTCATCATAACTTACGTGATGCCGCAGCCAAAATCCTAGCTGCGACAGTGCCATAACGAATACAGTAGCGAAAAAGATTTAAATTTCAAGCCCTGTGTCGAAAACGAGTCGGAGGAAGGCGTATTTTGGGCAGCAATGCTGCTTGCGTGAGTTTGGAGTCTCACAAAACTAAGGGCTCTTTTTATCTCCCTGGTGATAGGATCTTGGACTATCGTAAGTTACATGCCACACTCCTTTGCAATTTATGCAGGCTGTTCGTGCTGAAAGAGGGAAAGCACCGAGAGCTATTCCTATACCTATGCTATGCTTTTTCGCTCTTGTTGGTTTATTTTTGTTAATCAAGGAGTAATAACAAAGCTATAAACGAAGCCCCTGAGAAAAAACAAAGATAAGTGTTATACTTCAACCTAGAATAGGTTGATTTTTGCATTCATTACTACCTTTTTCTAAACGTGGCTCTATGTCCTACTCTAGAGCATGCGCACCAAGGCACTACAAATTGCATCTAATAGTGTTTTGCATAGCACTACACGCAATACAAGTGTGTGCCAATAACTTAATTTTCAAGTATAAAAACAGGTATTTCCATTGTATCCATCAGCACTCATGTCGCTAATCGGATGAATCCGACAGGAAGAAGGAAAAGACTCCATAAAGCACAGATAAAGCACCGATATTTTCTTCGGGTTGTGAAGAGGAAGGCTGGAGTATAGCAGAAAACAGTTCTTTCGTGTGAAGAGTGGAACTTTTTTCAGTCTATCGGAAAAAAGTGAGAAACCAAGTATTATTCAAATGACATATACCGAATTTATTTAGCAACTAATTGCTTAGTTAACATTGCAGCGCTACATGCTGCCTAACAAAATGTTGTAGTAAAGAGCTCGATATTATTAATCGACTACAAGGCAGGTCCGAAGCCTTTCTGACTAGGGAAGACCGTGACGAGGATTATCGTAACAAAGCTTTTTACAAAACCGCTTGAAAGGAGACGGCGGCATATAAAAACACAGCAGCGTGTGCAGCGCTCGATGATAGAACATAATGGCAAACAGCTGCACCAAAATGTAAGGGAAACTCAAATCCTCAAGTAGAGACAAATTCATACAGAGCCTTTCTTTTGTGAAACACAATGAGAGGCAAAGAAGGACGTGAAAGAAATCAGCACGCATGTTTCCTCTTTGTATTAAAAAAAATTAACGGCTTTTTGCAGCCAGTTGCCTTACACTTGGAGCTCGAAAAAACCGCTAAGTGCGTCCAGATAGCTGAGACGCTTTATTTGGTTGTATGTATGCATGAAAACAGGGGAATTCCCGCTGCTACGGGGGCCAGAATAGTTAACATTGCATTAAAGTCATAAGTTGGTACGGACGCATTGTTAACGAGATATAAGGCACACCACCAGTACTCATTCGCAACTGAACGTTTATTGCAAAAAAAAAAAACAAAAAAAAAAACAGCAGCACCTATGTCTGAAAAGCGAAGATAAACAAGAAAGTGTGAATGCGCAAGAAGGGATCACTAATCGCGGAAGTTAGCAACTGAAATATAGGGAGCTCAAATTGTGTTCCTTTGACGAAGGCAATTTTTACCTATGTTAATTTTGTCGTCAGAGTGCTGATTTAGAGCTAGTGAAAGACTTCTTTTAATTTACGAACGGTACATGGTGTGTGAATAGCACAGGGAAGTTTTCGTATCTCAGCAAGAATCTCTTTCACTTGCCAGATTATTTGCAATCCCAGGAGTTGTTTGCTAGGTTGCAAAAGCTGACTTTGCTAAAATGATTATCCTGTCCTAAAAAGCGTGTGTTAAAGCCCCGGCTGGTTTGATCAATGTAGATATGCACAGGTTCTTTAAAATTATATATTCGAAATGTATGATATATATATCAGGAAGTTCAACGTCACACGCTTTACCAACCGCACAAGCGGTGTATCAAATTTTTTGTCGAAGGCCGCACATAAGCTTTCGCCAGGCTTTCTTATATGTGTGTGTGGGCATGCAGAAATCAGTTGATGCGACCCTTTTCGCCGTTAGCAAAGCGTGTGGCGTTAAGCTTCTTAATAAATAAGTTGATTGTTGAAAAAGTGTAATTTACACTACTTCGACATCAGCGACCATGTATATATTAGGCAAATAAACAGCTGCTTGAACATACGCTTGTGCAAAAAAAAAAAAATATTTTAGCAATGACCGCTATACCTTGCAACCTGGCAAACTGCGGCCGAGATTGCAAAATACTTCGCAAGCGAAGGCAATGCTTGTGGAATTTCGAACCCACCGCTGTTTTGTTCGCATGCCTGCAACATACCATTCGCGAGTAAAGGGAACAATTCACATCGTGAAATCTCCTGACGCGTATATCAGCGCTCCATCTACCGGTCACACTAACAAAATGATCGAATTCCGGCAGCGGCAGCCGCTTTTCGATGGAGGTGAAAAGCAATGCACCCAAGTGCTGAGCGATGTCAGTGCATGTTATAGAACCACAGGAGGTCGAAATTTATGGAGCCTTCTACGACGGCGTTTCTGATAGCCTGAGTCGCTTTGGGACATTAAACCTCACAAACCTAAAACTAAGAAAGGATGACATTGGTTTCCATGGAAGAACACGATTTTGCCTCATGTGTTGTTAGTGCTTATCTTCCTTGATTACTTCTCCCTTGTGCAGCTGTGGAAATTTCTTGTTTTTTCGTAGCTTCACACATACTCCTGCGAGAAGTGCTGAAACAGCAAGGAGAGCCATAAAATAAAGTCTAGAATACCATGTAGGCGGGGCTTTTCTCCACATGGCAAATCAGGAGGTTTATTGTCCAATTGAATATGAAAACAAGCATATACCGCTAGTTTCAACATTTGGTACACAATCGTGCATTATAATCGCAGTTCTAACTGAACTGTGAAAATTTAGGTAAAAGTAGAAAACGCATAAGCAGATACCCATACGCCTGTTTACGTGTGAGCACTGGAAAGCATTATAATGACTTTGAGTCTTAACTATCGATATCAGCCAAGAATATGCGTCATAATTTCACATGCTCTATGCACCGTGCAGTACGTTAGTGGCAAAGTGTCCAATCGGCGTTTATGGTTGGCATCACCAAATGTGCGAAATATACTTTTTTGATGGTGTGCTAAGGCTGTCTTGCAGCGTCTCACATTGCTCAAATCGCGTTTCTGTGCGTGTAACGCCAAAAGAGTCACACATCGTCCACGTTTTGAAAAAAGTAAACAGCGAGTGTAGTTTATTTAAGATGCACCATTTCATGTTTTTGCAAGCTGGGAAACCAATTTTAAGATAACGCAACCACTAACGATTCCACCTCCTTCTCCCCTGCCCCCCCCTTCCTCCATATAAAGGAAACCCAACTCGCAATCAATTTTCACACACAACACTCAGTTTTAAAACTTAATCATATGCCTAACACTGGAGATAAGCAAGGATAAAGAAGTCCTTGAGATCATTGTAGTTAATCAGTCGTCTTTTTGTTGCACTCCATAGCATGACGGCTGCCTTGCAGCATGATCAATTGGCAGAGACAGCAGGCAAGTATCGTAAATCAATTTTAAACAATAATTCTGCTTTGAATATTTTAAAACACCTGATATATTCGACTCGAGAATATGATTGGATATTTAACCTCTGTTAGTTGGCGTAAAGACTGTTATTAACCAAAATACAAAAGAAGAGGCTTCTTTGGGAAGCTTTCGTCAACAGGAGTACAAAAAAGGAGAACGCTTAGTTAAAGTAGGCATAGCAATGGCGGCTGTTAACAGTAACTGTGTCTTCCGTATCTTCCGTAATCTGAGGCAAAGTCAGATGAAGGCTTCAAGTCTGGTGTTCCAGATGAGGCGTGGAATAATGCCGGTGGCGTGCTTAATGTTTAGGTAAATAATATAAGGTAAAAAGTACGTCTAATGGCAACGCTCCTTCTTTTCCTTCTAAATGGCAAAAAGAAGCAGTTACTTAGGATTACATTGAAGAAATCGCGCTCATGGCCACAGAAGCCAGGAATGTGGTGGATATATAGGGGCATCGCTAAGCAACTAAGGCTGGATTCATAGAGTTCTAACAAGTCGTCACTTTCGGTCATCAATTCCACGGGCTTAGAATATAGTGCCCCATTTAAAGTTATTTCCTAAGCGATGAGCTGTTGTTGAGCTAACGACTCTTAGATGATATTCACTGAAGCTGGCTGGAGCCTGGTCGTCAATAAATGTCTTGACTATCTGCTTGAGCAGACACTCAATCACGATTAGGCCTAGAAGAAAGCGGCTTCTGTGCTATGCCATCAGAGCTTGACCTGAACCTAATGACCTGAGAAGTCGAGTACGGAAATCAATTAATAAAAGAAGCGAATCGTCAATAACAGGGGGGCTGTGCTTTTATATCTCATCAATTTTGAGCTAATGCAACCGAGTCAGGAAGATTACTGCTTCTTGTGCGCTGGCAAATGAGGCGGAAACAGCGTAAACATGACGATAATGGCAGCTTCTGGTTTCCGGTGGAAGTAAGTGACAGAAGAAAAGAGTTCCTCGTGTTCGTATTTTGTCAGGAAGGAAAGTGAAGGGTTGGGTCTCTAAATCACCATCCTTTATCCGGGGCAACCAGTAGAGCGAATTTACCAAAGGAAATATGAAAGAAGCAGGCTAGATTGGTTTGACTAAAAAAGAAAAAAAAGTGTTTCTCGAGAGGTTAAAAAGAATTTCAGCTACGAAATAAATGAAACTAAGACTAACACAACGTCTCTTACACTGATTATGAATTGGGCGCATGAACAAATGGGGGCGTAAACAAGGTTAGAAAAAATTCTCGTTTCGAACTTCTGCAAGGGATGGCCAGGCTCAACATGTAAAGAGAAATACACACATGAAGGATTTCTGGTCTTCCACACTTGAAGTTTGAGAACGGTCCTGCCATGCAGAAACTGGCTTTGAATGCACTGATACTGACCTAGAATGCTTCAGCAGGACCGCAATGGTCTACCCTGAGCAACCAGTTATCAAGGATTAGTTTTAATTTTTGACGCCTCACGACCAGCATAATTTTCGGCGCTGTATGGTCTTTTTTGCTTTCGCTTATCAGGCAATTCACTAAGTGGTGTCAGTGGATGGCACACAGTGCAAAAACACAAAAAAGGAAATGGGGTACAGCCACTTTTCACGTTCTAGTAAATGTGTGAGGAAACATTTTGCCATCTGATTAGACATGCTGTGGTCATAACGACAAATAACAGTATCTGCAGCATAAATTGTTTATTCAGGGGCAGAAAAAGACTCGCGCATTTTGTAGCAGCGTTATGAGCAGTAATAAAGCCATTTTGGAGCAGCTTTGAAGCAACTAAACGAGAATCTTGGAGAATTTGAATCATGTTTAGAAGCACGTTTCCAAGGTCAAACGCCTTTGATAACTGCACTTTTCTCTTTCTGAAATACACAACATCCAACCTGGTTCCTTTATAAGTGACTTCAATGCATTCACATCTTCGTACTCATCTCTGAGACGACAAACAGCCAAAGCATTTGCGCTCTCTGTCTTATGCATATCCTTTTCTATCCTATGTCTGTGCTGATAAATTCTTGAGCACTGATCAGTAGTGCCTTCAGAAAAAATGGATGGCATTGAAGGGTAGCCTTTTCATCTTTCAGCTTTTTTACTTCATTGCCTCCTGCCAATGGTTAATTCTTTGCTTGGGCCATCTTGGGGCTCATTTTGAACATCTTGGCATAGGCCCTCTTTTGCTTTCCAACACCCTTAAGAAGCTTCCTATAGTGACTGACACAATTGGCGTACCAACCCACATGTCTCAAGTATGATTTTTTTTTTGTCTACCGTAAGCCTGAAAAGCTTGTCATTGACAAAGAGGTTCGATGGAGCAGTCTTGTTTTCGCTACAGAACCATCAGAATAACTCATGCCGTTTTGCGTTGACCAAGTTACCTAACGGCTCACAGTAGTTAGCGCTATCTGCTTCACTTGATGCTCTCGCTTATCTCTACCACCAGCGATTCACATGCGCATATGTCACATGCACAGTTCACAAGTTTTCGCAATTCCTTCTCATCGACTGTGGCTCATACAAAATTTACTTGCGAACAAATAATTATTGTGCTCCATGATTCCCTCCCTTACAAAAACTTTATTTGTATTAATCCCAGTGCAAGATGCGTAACATCTTTGCCCCCGGTGCTGTGACACTGTTCCCCAGTTCCACTAAATTTGATAGCAGAACATCGAGGCAGTCAGTTCGGAGCCGTTTTAGAGCAATATTGCATTTTGGAGCAGAATGGAGCAAGAAAAGCACTTTGGAGCAGAATGGAGCAAATAGATCTGCACCTTCATACCTGTCTACTACACAGACGCTGAATAATGGACCTTACTCACTGCCAGTGCAATAAAGCAACACCGCATGCGTCAGTGAAGCTTCCGTTTATGTTGCGGTTGACTTTATGTACTTCTATATCAACCAATCTTGCCGTCCACCAATGCAGCGACGGCTGACCTATTTCAGCTAAATGATGGTTCAGCTGAAAGACGCCTTCCACCGGATTCGATACATTTGCATCTTGTCAATTGTTAAATAAATTTGAGTGCCATAGCTGTGTCTGAAAGAGTGAATTAGATACTTTTGTAGTGATACAGCACCCATTACCTGCTCCGTGTGCTGTAAATAGCCTGTGCACATAGCCATTGTTCGTGGTACATTGCATTCCGCAATTTCAGTGCTATCGCAATTCTTCCGACCTCAGAGGAAAAGAGTAATGTTTCTGGAATTGATGGGCCACAACTGCCATATCCAAAAAAGGTTGCGGAGAATATGAACGAATCGTTTTTTTAACCACATTTAATTTAGTTAACATTTCTAAAAGGAAGAAAACTGCATCGCAACAGTGCAACAGTAGCAGGTGGTGCCTAAAGTATCCCATTTAAACTTCCCAAAATTTTAGTATCAGGCAGGAGTGAAACTGGTACAGCACCTGTGAAGGTTAGAAAATTTATTTTTGGGATATATATTAGTTGTAGTATCTGACAAATATTGTTCTGATTTTTGGTTAAAGGGCGCTTCGGAGAATATATTATTCGAAATGTATAAAGCAGCTGTATTTTACTGCTGCTCGTCGATGGAGCAAAGTTATGGAGGCTGGGTAAAGGCAAATCTTATTGAGGAGAACACAACAGTTTGCGGAAAAGAAATATTAGATGTGAACTTTAGGGGCAGCAAGAAAGCAGAG
Source organism: Amblyomma maculatum (assembly GCA_023969395.1). Classification (NCBI taxonomy): domain Eukaryota; kingdom Metazoa; phylum Arthropoda; class Arachnida; order Ixodida; family Ixodidae; genus Amblyomma; species Amblyomma maculatum. Next base: position 477,769 of record JAJIZL010125529.1, on the reverse strand, counting down.
TGAGAAACATACAAACCTGAGGTATTGGTAGCAACGTAGCAGCCAAGGAAAATAATTGAGCACGGCAATTTGGCCGTCATGCGCGGCAACGAAACCAACGGCTCTTTTCAAGTGTAATGGTGTGGATTACACGAGAATTCAGGAGTAGTAAGGGCTGAAATAATTTGCATGTTGGCTAGGACAACTCATAGGTCTTGACGGTTTTTATGAACATTCGTATACTTTATTTCTCTCAGTTACACTGATCGCTTTTGTCTATAGCAAATATATACATAATGATTAAATAACATCCTAATGTGATCTTTATTTCTTCTCGTTTATAGACAATGGTTAGAGTAATTAGAGACTGATGATTATAAAGCCTTCATTCGGTTTTTTGTGCAGAAAATCCCTAGACTATAGATAAACTGTCTTAAATTTGTCTATAGCTAGTCTACAGAAAACGCCTTACGTCCAAGGTAAACGCACGGGCAAAGCTTTCTCCATAATATTTTTAACTTATCAGAAAATGTCTGTAAACGGTATAAAACCATTTTGTGATGAAATGTAGTCAGAGATAGCATACGAAAGGCTCAAATGACGAAATTTTAGAGCATTCCTTTGTGCCGCATATTGCGTAGTCACGCAGCTGCTGATGGTGACATGCATATCGCGGCTGTAAATTAACATCTAATTGCAAATTAGAGAAGTGTAGCCTAGCCTTGTTTGCGTTTCATTCCGGTTTGACTGGTCATATTTGTCAACACATATAGCAAACGCTGTGTCAGAAAAGGAAGTGATGACTGAGTAGCTTATTTCCTTATTTCCCTTTATTTCCCATATAATCCCATATACTCGAATCCGCCTGGCAGCGTGAAAAATGAGGCAGCGTGCCTAGAGGAAGCCTTCTCGCTAAAGAAAGAGACCGCAGCCATGCAAACAGGTTGCCAAGGCCACCAAATAACGAGAAGCCAGAGTAACGAAAACCTTGCCCAGTACGGAATCGAGCTGAGGTCGAAGCGGCAGCAGCAACTACGGCTGCGGCCGCAGGATTATGCTTCTGAGACTTAGTTTAAGGATAGCTGAACCACTACATTATTTTATCCGTCGAGATTCTCGGACGTGTGCTCGAAACTGGAAGCTTGAAACAAGAGCCACTAGCTACTCAGCCGACCACAACGGTCACAAATTATCACACATCAGTTGTCCGAGAAAAAGAAACGGAAGCAAAGCAAAAAAAAAAAAAAAAAGAAAACAACATGTCAGAAGATAAAAAGTAAACTCTACAGATAAGCTTCATCCTATTTACTCTGAATACGTCCGAAAAAAAGTGATAAAAAAAAAATTAATGACCTAAAGTGAAAGAAGCATGTGCCTACAGATAATAGTTGTCGATGATTTCATCGTTTTTCCATTCTCTCGATTTCTTGATTTCTTCTCGAATGATGAGTTTAAGACTGCGCTATACAGTTTTCTTAACGATTAGCTGAATATTTTCTTACATAGATGAGCTCAATAATGACAATTTTCTTTTTTTTTCAAGAAGCTGTAATAATGTTGTTATTCAGCAGATGACATCCTGAGTCATAGGTTTACCTGTTTTTACACCCAAGCTTAGTTATCTGCTGTATTTTGCAAGCCTGTGAACGTTACTAGACATCCGGAGCGTGCCAAGGATTTTCATTGTTACGTTACTAAACTATAGTAACTTTCAGCCGTTTACTTATCGTTTAGCTTGTTCGAAAAAATGAGTGTAATAATGATAACTTTCCTTTACTTCAAGACGCTCTAAAACTGTCATTATTCAATAGATGACACCTTTAGTCATATGTTTAACTATTTTTCCACCAAAGCATTAGTTACCTTTTGTATTTTGCTAACCTATGAGCGTTACTCGACATCAATGGCATGCTAAGGATTTTCCTTGTTGCGTTACTAAGCTATTGGAACTTTCAGCCGTTTATTTATCGCTTTGCTGGTTTGATCGATAACTCAACCTTTTAGAGACTTGGTATGAAGCTCTGTCCTTTTGTGTTTATGTTGTTTTAGCATTTTACCTGAGTACGAATGCACCCCAGACTGTCCTCACGGGCCCATGATTGCAGCAGCGGCAGAAAGAGCACGTCTGTCGCTAAATTGCTAGTCAAACAAGGGGATGTCATTGCGGTAACAGCTGACTGGGAAGGACATGAAGTTTAAAGGCGCAACTAAGCCCGTACGCGCTCTGCCAAGGACTAAAGCGAGAAATCAAATTATACAGACTAAAAGTTTCCACTCTTTGACGCTATTTACTTTCGCCCAAATAATCTGTAAAACGGCAGCTCGGCCATTTACCGGGTGACCCAGACAAAGGTAAGAAAGCGCTTAAGAACGAGTGCCTGTCCCAGTTCAGTTAAATCACCTGAGAGTTATATAATGTCTATTGGCCTAGTCTGTAGTCTTTCGCGTCATGCAAATAAAAATAATACCCAAGGGCAATTAGTGAAATCTATATTTATAGGCTCTATGAAGACGGTACCCATTCAAAGATGCAGGTCGTCTTGAAAAACAGCAAGCGGCACAGATACACCGAGGCAGCTTTCATGTTTACAGGACTGAGAAGAAAGCTGTCGTGTGGTCAGTTTCCGGGCCGACATACAAAGTCCCACGCGGAAGACTACTTCAGAAGGAAAAAAACAAACAGATTTTACTCTTTTAGACACGTTTTAGTTCAGTCAAATAGCGCTATTGTCACATAGAGGATTTTCCAATGTTCGCTAAATTTTTCACATGCAAATTTGCATATTTCCTTTTTACCCAAAATTATTATTTATGCCCATTTACTCTATATAAATTGAAGCTTGGTGTGGACCATTTCGCACAATGTTTTTTAAGGGAATCTACAACTTCGCGTAAACATAATGGTAGTTATTGCTAGTTACTTATTATTTAACTAGTCCGAACGTTTAGCAACATTGCTGTTTAAGTATTTAGGGGAACACACACCTTATTAAGTGAGAAAGCAGCCTTTTACATGTTTCAATTTGCCTCACCGTGCCGTACCATGCGATGACATAGATATGAAACACTTGCCCAGCAACAGTTAAGCGAAAAGTGGACAAAAAAAAGAAATCACCGAAACACCGGAGGGGATTCTACCCTGGTATTTCTCGCATGAAGCAAGTATGAATACTTGTAGCTATTACTGTAGCCGATCACTCGCGTGTTTTACTGCCACTCTCTTTCGCTATGCACTGAATGTCATCATGTTCAACTTCTAAAGTAAAAGCTAAACCATGAGCAGGGAAGGTCAAGTACGCCCTTCAGCGCGTCTACTCGATTGATCTACACTAAAACCATGCCACATTTTTTAAGGATTATTGGTGCTTTCAACTTCTTTCCCTGTAGTTTTATCTCAACTTGGGTCTGATACTTCATGAGTGCTTCTCACGTAACGACATTAATGCTTCGAGCTCAGACGTAGAAAGCGAAAACGTCACAAAAACTGACGAACATACAGGGGTGTGTTAAGAACAGCATTTGTATTCGCTCCTTTGCGTCTTGGTAAGCTGTGTTTGGTGGCATTCCTGAGTACGGACTAAATTTTTATGAGGGCAACAAAATCCAAGTGCAGAAGTGGAGTTGAATTCAGTGGAGACTGCACACCATCAACAGTATTAGTGAAAGGAAAGAGGGATCGCACTGCAATTAGCGGCCGAGGACGGTATGCATGGCTAGTTGCGCATGCTGCAACTAAGCTAAAACTAATTAAGATAAATAATTGCATTTACCATGCCACAGCTCTAGAAGTTTGTGTTCTAGAGGCACCGGGCGAGAAAGTATCTTGAATTCTGGGAAGGGGGAAAGAAGAAAGTTAATTTCTAGCCCTATGAAAGAACGTGCAGGGGAAATATTGGGAACAAAAAAGCGGAATGCAAATGCACCGAAAATGTCAAGAGCAACCGTCCACTGTAACCGGCCCTGCGGGAACCACGAAATTTGATGCAACTCGCAAGTTATCTTTGCTTTCTTTTTTTTTTTTAATATGCATACCCTTGCTTTTTGTCCAATGCACTGCAGCACGGTTAGTCAGCACAGTCTTGCTCAAATGCTGTCGAATTTCAGTGACCCTCACCAAGCGCCCAGACGAATAGGCCTGCAGTTTGGCACTCCTGAGGCGAAGAATTGTGTTAGGTGCATTAAAATATTCTTCGAATAATTGCAGAAATAGACAAAAGGTTCTGCTTCAACTGAAGGAATATCTGAAGGCATTCTCTGTTGTCATAATAGACGCGACCTTCACTTGTTCTGAAAGCAATGCTAATAAATAGCGGCAAAAAAGGAAAGCTTGCCAGAACAATCTTGCGGAGCAGTAGCTGGGCTGTATGACAAATAGATAAAAAAAATGTGTGTGTGCGTTCAGGAAGCTTGGCTGCACCTACTGTTTATTCGTTTTTTTTTTCGCTATGCATGAGTATACTGCTGTCGGTGCACAGTGAAGTAAAATGAGTCAACATCCCATGAGTCACTGAGCAAACTAGTGAGCATGGAAAATTACCTCCACTTCAGCAGCATCGGATTAGGCATAAGAGTGGACGTAATTAAGTGCCCAGAGCTCTGGGCAACGTAAGCCAGAAATTAACTTCGCAAGTAATGTTTGCTTCTGTATCGCAGTGACTTCATGACAGTGCCTGCTAATAAGGGGTGTAATGGCCCGTCGGCTCACGCAGTCTGGACAGCATGACAGATGAGATGAAAGTAAGGCTTGGTATGTGTTTATTACGGCCACGGCAGATTAAAGTATTGAAGATGCATTTCATATTTCCTCACATCACTCTGTTGGTATGTTTCGGGGTTCGTTTCACTAAGCTGCTGTACTTTTCATTCGAGGTGCTTTCTCTTTTCACCGTCAGAAAAAAAAAAAAAAAAAAACGGTAGCACCTTCAGCTAAAGGAAATTCCACGTGAAGCCGCGAAACGAACTTGTAGCCTATCCAATAATTGTCGCATTTTTTGCCTTAAAGGAGGGGCTTCTATGGCTTACGATGCTATTGTCGTTTTTGATGCTGACGAGAGCGTTCGGTTCGTCTATAATCACTTATAAAAGGGGGAAAACCCTTTAAAAATGGAAAATAAAGCTTCAGCTGCGCCCATAGAAGCATATTTCAATACTTCTCATTACATCTCAATAAAACGGTTAGAATACGTGTCCCTACTGTGAAGGAAGGTCAGTGTGTGTGTGTGTGTTTCGCTTCCTGTAGTAACGTTTACATTCGTTTCGTGTATAATGAAGAAGTTTGTGCAATAATTTTTATGTACTGTAATTTTAAGTGTTTTTCATATTCATATTTTTTTACGTTGCCGTATCAAGGTAAAGGATTATTTATTAATGACTATTTTTTTACGGGCATTGGAGTTTGTTTAATTCGTCGAATAATAGTATTACTAATTTTAGACAAGCTATTTGTAAAAGTTAAAATTTTGATGATTAAAATAATGGGGTGCAGTGTTCCAATACGGGATATTTATGTTTTAGTGTCGGTATTTTGTAAAATATATGAAGTCTTTCAAAATATTTGTTTGAAGTTTCACCCTGAAGTAGAAAATAGTAGTGCAGAGGGGAGGATACAAAATTTGGATGCAAATATTTATTTATCTACTGGAGTAAAACATCCGTTAGTTTGTAACCATCTGTGATCGATCTTGAGAACTTTCCTCTATTTTGAGATATAAGCAGATTTCCATAGGTGTTTTTGGAACGCAGAGCAAGAAACCTGTGTTATATAATGCGTTCTATTAATCCCTGTTGTGAAAAAATGTCTTTGATTGATGTGCGCATCGGTAGGAACGCAGTGTATTTCTTTTTTGTCCGTATTATCCAATCTCACTTTCGACAAGCCATACCGATACATTATCTACCGTGTGTGCATCTCTCAATACGTCTTGCTAGCTAGCTGCTCACGCGTTTCTCCAACAAACCATGTAAAACGCTCTAAAAGCCAGATTTCACGATGCGACTTTGGTGCCTCCTACTTTTCTCGCGACTTCTGTCACTTCTTCGGTATATAGACAATGCGCCGCAGCGCGTTTTTTCAACGGACCCTGCATTGCATTAAGAATATATTAAGGTGAAAGCCATATATGGCTTTTGCAGCGCTGAACATGTCGCAGGAAGTTTGCGTACTAAAAGTTACACGATGTGACACTATCAGAAAAACTTTATTGGGGTAATCAGGTGTAAAGTGGATGAGCGTGTAGTATATCGTAATGAAAGCTAATATAAAGCTTTATATTTGGTCATGGCTCGATACTTTGCCCACCTGTCACGAGTCGCTCGCGTCACAGTAGCCATAGAAACAGTGACGCCAGCCATCTTCATGCCATCGAAACGGCGAATGAGACAACAGCATGCACAACATACTCGTGAGGAAGAGCCCTTAACCCATTCTCTCATATGTCGCGCCATTTGCTCATAAGACATCGCTTTTGCATCGAAATTCTGATTCAGTGGTTGCTTGTACAGCTTTCGGGGTGATGCCATGCCGTTTCTCGTCCAATCGGCATGCATCTGCTAGTCAATTTAGCGATAGGGATTCAAATCTACATAGGAGAGGGCGCCGTCAGAAAAGGAGAAAGAGTACAGAGATCATTGCGCTACTGATCCCGCGGTGGCACGCCACCACATGCGGAAGTTTAAGAACCGGGCGTAGCTGCTTGAGCGAGTTATTGCCTTCAAACAAGTAGGCAGCCCGAAGAGGCTCGAAAGTTTTATGAAAATACTCTTCTATAGTTACCACCAAGTCACCTTGAATAAATCTTGTAGGCTAAGCAAAGAGAAGACCTCTGGAAAAAAAAAAAACACTGTAATGGCTTGTGGTGTAGCCGCTTAGCCCGACAACTACTCTTTCTTAATGCTCGTAACCTATTTTCAACCGCACTGCCAAATTTCCGTACTACCATCTGCGAAGTTCAAGCTTTGGCAGAACCAAATTCGTATTGTCTGCGTCGAAACACACTGGCCTCGGATGTCACGCTCAGGATGAAAGACGCTCTTATAAATGGCACTGTCCTGTTCACAGGGCAATCATTGGTGAATGACGCGGCGATAACCAAGGGTCCGCATCTAAATTAACCAACTGTAGTGCGATACTCTGAGGCATCTGTAAGGATCACTACTTTGCTTATTTATTTTTCTTTATGAGACAATTCATAGAGTGAAAGCGGAAAGAATTGCTGCATAAAAGAACCAAAGTGTATACACCTCCTTGTCGATGCCTGCAGGTTGTATAGTTAGGCGCGCCATGGTACAGTAAGTGCCCTGAATCCTGGCGCCCAGTTATAGAAGCTTCAGGAAGCGACTGCACTAACCATAACTTCCTGTGTTCACGGTTTTTACCTTTTAACGTCTTATCGCAACCCCACTTTCAGGCATACTTCTTCCGCCCTCGTCGTAACCTCTTATTACACGTAGCCACCCGGTTGGGTATTCCCGCTGCAGCCGCCTTCCGGGCTTGCATTCCGGGGCTGTCGCCTACCCCTTGCAGCTTTTCGTAGAGGCAAGGTAAGGCATAGAGGAAATGCCGAGAAAATGAAAAAGAGGTCGCACGAAGAGCGTTATAAGGTCTTCCAATCCGGACAAAGCGAAAAACGAACTGCCTCTGGGATGGGTCTCGATGTACGACCACCAGGCAACTTATCGCTAGCGTGGGTTTAAACGCAGGAGCAAAGTGATTGCACTTTGCTGGAAGTCGACAACTGAAAGCTAGGCTAGAGTGTTCTTTAGTGACGATCCGTGTGTTGTTTTCATTTTTTTCAGAGAGAACTCTGCGGAGGGAAGGGGAGGGGGGGGGGGGCAATCAACTATGAGCACAAGCAGGCACAAAAGAAGTGTCGAATAAAGTTGTGGCCAAGGGTTCAGTGCTCTTTCCGAGACCAGCCAGAGTATTCTACTGTTTTTAACGCTACTCGAATATGAATAGAAAAAGAATATATGGCCTTCTAGGTCACCAACCACTCTAACATCTGTTTAATATTGTTCTTGAGCACATTTCCCGCAGTCATGTTTGTGAGCTGCTGGTAGGTTTTCGGGCTCTTTTATGTCTGAGCTCTCAAGCTTGAAAGAGAAAACAGTGTAGTTTATCACTCTCGTCCACAGCGCACAAGTTAAAAAAGAAACACGTGAGGCTGCCTTGCTGAATGAACGTGGTGGCGCGGACGTGAAGCAATAGCAAGATCTTTACGGTTACAGCAGGGCATATAGAACAACGACACTGTAAACGCTCAGCAACTTGAGCAGCCTAAGGTACCTCCGATACCGGAAACCTTACAATGCTGTTCGTTTTTTGTTTCACTATATTCTTTTCATCGCCTAATATTGCAACAAAGTTTCCCGACTACTGCATTTCAGTAGACCTACACATGTCGCTCAAGTGTTCGTGGGATAGTCACGAAGATGTCTATACCACTGCGTCGACACATCTATGGAGGGACCATGCGACAAGAATATCAGCTATTACCACTATTACTCTGTGGGTTGATCACTCGGTATGACGCCGCCACACCTTGCGCATAGACGGTGAATCGTGTCTCCTCGTATCTGTTGTCGTGTGTTGTTCTTCCTTTGGTGTGCGTCTTATTTGGCTGGTAAAAGGTGATTTTAGTAATCCCTCGATCTTTGTCGTCTTATAATATTACGATCAAGTTTGGTCGAAGATAAGGACGACAGCCTGGCCAATATCCTACTCGGCTGCCGAGTAACAGCCACTGCATCATTGACTTCCTCGCGTGGTAACGGGACACATCGGCCGTGTTGCGAGTGAGATGTGAATGCAGGAGAGATTGAGCGCTGTGCTATGATATAAAGTCAGTGGAACGGGAAAAGCGTTCGTTTTCTCTTCACCGTTTTGCCTATCCCCGATTGCGCGCGCCTGTGATTCGTTTTTCATGGTCACGTGGCCGTCTCCCGCCATAAATGGTCAGCCTCGCTTCTTTCTCGTGGTCACCGGAAAACACACTGCAAGGAGCCTTGAGTCGCGGTTGGTTCTATTTCTTCAAAAAACGGAACCGTAACACTTACCGTCGCGTTTTGACGCTTGCGTCGTTAACGAGTACATATATGCTCCGAAGAATGTCTGGGTGCCGTGACTTCGGATGCAGCAACCAGCGTGAATAGGACAAAACGCTCTGTTATTGCGAGCAGGAAAAAGAATCCGGCTGGAGAAATTTGTTTTTACGAACGGTGCCGGCCTGTGTGAGGTGAGTACTTCTCTGAATATCCACAAATATTATTTACGTTGCCCTCACACCGGCGCAGTGCGTTTCGCGTGATTGTTGAAGAAAGTATGAGCACAGGAAAAGTGCTGGGCACCTGTTATTCGGAAACTGGTGTCTTTGGGCACGCAAATAACAACCAAAGTGTAATGTGGACTGACTGCTCTAGAACTTGAGCTGGAATCACTTCCTCTTGTCTATTGTGGTTATCGTTCTTTCTTCAACATATGTGCTTTTACAAGCTGCCTCATATATAGAGAGGCTATTACGGGATCTCTTCGCTCCTCCGAGAATGCTTCGATATGCTATTCGCGGCAGCGACCGGCCAGAGTGCGTCTTTGACGAAGGGCCGCAGCGCAACCAGCCGAGAGTCTAAAAAGGCAGACTGCAGCACGCCCGCGGCAGTGTGCTCTGGGAAGATTCAGTTTTTCGGGTCTCTCTCGCGGCCGCTTGCTCTGGGAAAGTGTTTTTTTTTTTTTTTTTTTTTTTTTTTTTAACCGGGCCCGCGATCAACTAATCGTTTCTCCTCACCTTACATGGCCGCCGCTAGCGATCATGGATGGTTGGAATGGATGGATGGAATATAGGAGCGTCCCCTTTGAAACAGTGTGGTAGCAGTAGCTATCCTGCTCATTGTTCTCCCAACTCTGCGACTACAACGCCCTCATCGAACGAGAAAGACGTGAGAATTCCTTTTTTCCACAGACTGTCGGTTAATTGAATATTGTTTTCGCCTTCGTTTAAACCTTGATCTGGCTTACAATTTAAAGCAGCCAACAGTCTACGAGTCCAAGGCAAACGTTCGGGATATATTTTTATGTTTTGTTATTGGTATTGACAAGAACTAGTCTTATAATGATTTTAGGAATAAAGATATTAAATGCATATTATTGTTATTTTTCTCTAAAATTATTATAAGACTAATTCTTGTCAATACCAATAACAAAACAAAAAAATATCTGAAGCTTTTGCCTTGGACTCGTAGACTATTGGCTCCTTTAAATTCTATAATAACGACCCCCTCATTTGCCCTTCAATCGTCTACTTGATCTGACTTAGTATTTTATGCTATGCTTTCTGTGTAACTGTCGTCCCTGCTTTCTATATCTGGAACACTTGCTTTGCTATCTTTATAGTATCTTTTACCGCAGTGTTTGTTCATTGTTTTTCCTCTTGTCAGTTACCGAGTCGTCTTTTATCTCTATCTTGTCGTTGCGTTTTCATTTTTTTTTTGTTTTATAATGTGCAGTGTAATTGGGGCTACTTACTATAAATATCCAATTGTTCGAAAGAAAAAAAAAAACTAAATTTCGTGAACGTATTCCTCAATCACACACCGACACTGCACGGTTTGACCGGCCGGACTTGTAACTGTGTCCCCAAGCCTCATAGAGGGACGGCGGGTAACCGTAAAGGGGATCCCGCACCTCTGTTGACCGTAAAGGCAGGGGTCTGTGACAATGTTCTTGTTGCTGTCAGTCATATATACTTTTGCAACACCACATGCACCGAGATGTGAATGGTCCGTGAATGTTCGGCGCACATTTGGCTCTATATCTTGTGATCAGTGTTGTATACCTATTATGTGTTGTATACCTCATTTCAAGAATGACAGTTAAGAATAAATGTTCCTATTCTTTGTAGCCTTGGCGTCAGTTATCGTAGCTGGACAGAAAAGCTGCCCTCATTGCATAAGCCTTCCTGCAATCTTCCCTGAGATATATTTGAATCTCAGTGTTCTCTTAAAGTACCTTCGCAAGTAAACTATTATTAATCACGGCATTTACTTAATTACATCGTGACTATTCTCACGTAAAACTCTGTCGTGCTTTAGGCATATTTAGGTACATATACTAAGGTCATTGAAGAACTTCCTTTCGTTTTCAAATTTCTATCTTGGTGCTGAATGTAGACCACTCCTAGCATTTCTTCGAAAAATGGGGAGCTACTGAATGAAGTTCCAGAGATGTGTCAGAGCGGCCCTAAATGCATTGGTATGTGCGCAGTTGTCAGGCAGGGATGTAATATATACACCACACGGAACAGTACGCATCTGTAATATTGCTGTAATTCTGTGTCTTTAATTACACCTTCTTATGTTATGTATTTTAGCTGGAACTGGGGCTCTAAAAAGAAATGCAAACAATAATGTGCCTGTGTACCTGTGTACTCTTTCCTTTAAGTTGTTTTCATCGCGCCCATACTTTGATGGTAAAAAGAAAAAGAAAAATTAAAGGGGTTCAATACTGCTGAATCGAATGTGGGGCGAAAACTTTGGCTGCGAGGGACTGAGCGTTGCATCGAACCTAACCAGCGTTCCGCTGAAAGCATTAAAGTTCGACTTTCTACGCAGAATCTACCTTCATGCCGTGAGCATGCGATGCAGGCAGACGCTTTCCTGCTCCACTTGGTCAGTTCTTCATGGCGGCGCGCATGCGCAATGCCGGAACTGCCCTTCGCCTCCCCTCCTCGCAAACACGCGCACTGCTGGGATGCCGCTACTCTCCTCCTCCTTTCTGTAACGAGAGCAGCCTCCTGCTCCATTCTCCCACTGCCTTCGTCTTTACTGTGTACCCTTATATTATAATGAGAAGGGTTCAACGCTGCTGAACCGAAAGTGAAGCGAAAGCATTAGCTGGACTACATATGGCGCTGTACACGAACTGCTTGCCGATGGTAGCGCTATTTTTGCCATTCCAGTTACTTAATTTTGAAGGCTGCATGTTTCAGCGCATTGTTCTGGCGCCGATCATACGTGTTACTAGTTTTGTCATGGGTATGTATTTTCTCGTGCTTTTTATACGGACAAAATTATGACTTATAATCTGACATGGTAATGTTCAACAGCCTCGGGAAGGAACAGCAGTTTACATTAGGTAGCGAAATACTGGAAGTAGTAGGTGAATATGTCTACTTAGGACAGGTAGTAACCGCAGATCCGGACCATGAAAAGGAAATAACAAGAAGAATAAGATTGGGATGGAGCGCATTTGGCAAGCACTCGCAGATTATGACTAGCAGCTTACCGGTATCGCTCAAGAGGAAAGTATACAACAGTTGCATATTGCCTGTACTCACCTATGGGGCTGAAACGTGGAGGCTAACCCAGAGAGCTCTACTTAAGTTGAGGACAACCCAGAGGGCTATGGAACGAAAATTGGTAGGGGTAACATTAAGAGATAGAAAGCGTGCAGAGTGGGTCAGAGAAATAACTCAAGTTACCGACATTCTAGTGGAAATTAAGAAGAAGAAATGGAGATGGGCAGGACATGTAGTGCGAAGAGAGGATAACCGATGGTCGCTGAGGGTAACAAACTGGATTCCAAGGGAAGGAAAGCGTAGCAGGGGGCGGCAGAAAGTTAGGTGGGCGAATGATTAAGAAGTTCGCAGGGTTCAAGTGGATGCAGCTAGCACAGAACCGGGTTAAGTGGAGAAATATGGGAGAGGCCTTCGCCCTGCAGTGGGTATAATAAGGCTGATGATGCTGCTGCTGCTGCTGCTGCTGCTGATGATGATGATGATGAATCTGACATGAGTTGATTGCGCATTTTAATGGGGAATAAGATCCTTGGTCCGTGGCCACGACAGTCGACTACCTTCAAGGCAAACAGGGCACTGTTCAGATACCTAACAGCTACCTGCTTGTGTGACAAATAACTATGATTTTGCCTACGTCCCTTTTCTCTTCCCCTTTTTATTCTTCGTGTCCCTTTCCCAAAGTACAAGTTAGCCAACCGAAGGCCTTTCTGGTTAACATCTCTGCCTTCTCTCCTCCTACGTATCTGTCTAGTGTACGCCGTGGAGGGCTTCGTTTCAAACAATGTAGGAAATACACGCCTTAATCAAATGAGAAGTCATGCTCTGAAAGAACAAAATCTGAACGCGCTAGCAAGAAGTTAATAACGCACACCGACTGATAATGTGCCACGTCTACACCAGACTTCGTCATAAACTACGTGCTGTCATT
>JAJIZL010125529.1:452871-464175 GCA_023969395.1 Amblyomma maculatum | reverse complement strand
TAAATAAATAAATAATCATGCAGTAGTAGCTGAGTCACAGCTCCACAGCACTTTTCTTTTTTTACCGGGCAAAAAGTTTTCGAACTCTTGAGGACGATGTTTCATTACTGGCTATTTGAACTGCCGATAAAGAAAGTGGTGACTAGTCAGACGGCAAATAAGCGAAGTTAGAGATAAAGGCAATTACTAAAGCTAAAAAATAAGTGATGCATGTAAAAAATTTCACCAGTTTATTTGCGTGCATATAACTCAGAAATAAGCGATAGAAACATTTTTTTGCGCAATTCTTCAGAAGCAGCTCAGAAAGAGAGAGGAGTAGAAATACCAGCACGATATTCAGCAGCGTGTAGCTGAAGAGATTTCGTCCTGTATAACAGCGCGGCTTCGATGACGATACTCCCGACTGGTATCATGCAGTGCAACAGTACAAGGACACATACTCTGTCCTAGCTTGCATAGTGCAAGGTAAAGATGCGGACGTAAAGTAAATAACTTGCGGCTATTGATTTTGACTCTACGATTCTGCTACATCGTTCGAAGGGGAAAAGCGGCAGAATCAATGCTGATAGAGAGATGCTATCGAAAATAGGCATCTCTGCTGCACTAGAGGGGAAATGTGCGTACGCAGCTTGACACAGCCTCATGGCTTAACTGTTGCAGCTGAAGGTGCGGCTTAGCTTTTGTTGCACATCCAAACAGTGTTTTTCAAAGGGTTTAGGTTCGGCAGAAGCTGGATGGGTTGCCGAGAAGATCCTAACAAAATTAAAAACTTGAACTACCGAACTTCGGAACCCTTCATAATGTGATCAAAATTAATTCGGTACTACTTGAGCGTTCGAGCAATAAAAACTGAGTCCCAAGGGGTTGGCAGCCCTTATGTTCATTCAGTAATCGTTCTAATAAAACCAGACAGCAGCTAAAAAAGCGTAGTACCAGCCGTTGCTTTTGAATCAGTCGTGATGAATGTAAGTGAACACAGTAATGGCGTAATGTGCCTCTGTAAAATGAAGTGTCGGTTGTGAAAGTTTTTCGCGTTGTTGGTGAGTCAGCTATTGTTATATCGATTCCGGCTGTGACAAACTCACCGGAAAGCTTCAGGTGGGAAGCCGGAGTGACTAGAAGTTTCGTCCTTTCTCATCTCCGCGCGCGAGCAGCGAGTTTCAGCTGCAATCAGATATGACATGTTCGATGCTACAAAGTGATACCATTTACATCAAAGGCTTCCTGTTTGTGAGGAGTTCCTCAGAGCAGAAACAGATGCGGTCTTTCTGTAAGTTGGCCCAATAGAGCATTAAGCGCTTTAAGCCAAACCCGGAGCCGTTCGCAGTGACTGGTTGCGGCGAATAACAACACATTGAAGTGGTTACTCCCCCTCTCTGTGGGGCAGAGTGGTGCTGAAAAAAATGATAGATGTGCAACTATCTTTCAACGAAGTTTGACGTGCGTTATAGCCATCGGCTTCAGCTGGAGTCGCTGCTGCTAATTCCATTGTGTCTTGCTTCCGCGCTTGGGATGGTCATCGGCAACGGGCTACAGACTGGCTTCTTTTTCGATGGCCTCGGCAGCCTGTCTGGAACGGCGACAATCACTGTATTGAGCAAGGTGGACTACGTGCATGGAGTATTTACCTAGGCTAAATGCAGGAGCGGCGCAGATGGAACTTAATGAAAAAGTTGATATTCAGTGCACAACGCGAGAGTGGCTTACACTTTTAAACGAGGCGTGCTGGACACGACGGTGTTGTTGCATAGCGTGAGATGAAGACGATGGTGTTTGCTGGATAGCGTGCGATAAAGCAACAAAATGCAGAGCTCGAGTACATATGGCGCCATCCTTGCAATGCATGAGGCACTGGGAGAAGGAATAACGCGGATCACGTGCACTGCAACTAGCAAACGAGCGGGCTACTCATGGCGCTCTAAAGCATCAAAATCTCTAATCACTGTCTCACGAAGTACTGTGCTCGAAATTCCTTATTAATCTCTGGAGATGTAAGAACATTACATAGTTATCCATGACCGACGGCTGCTACGCAGGTCTGCACGCCTCCGCTAACACTGCGGCGCGATCATCTCACACAGCGTAAAAGGGCTTTACATAGATTTTCATTGAGGATTCAAGGTGATGAATAGTTACAGTAGAAGCTGCGATCATCATTTCGACATATATTTTAGAGAAGCACAGCTGAAGAGAAAATTTTAAAAGCACTTAATGCACTATTAACCATGTGGCAGTGTGTATACATCTGACTGGTCTCCATGGTCCTAAAGCGTTCTTGCATAACATCGCCATTTCAGGCCTCCTTATTTTTACTGTCCTCTGGGTCAATTACCGCATTTCGGTGCTCTTAGTTACAGCAATGCGCGAGCAGGGTCCATTTTCAGCGGCATTTTTGTTGGCTCTCCGCCCATGTTTATAGGCTCTCAGATGAGGTGCAGCTCAAAAAAGAAGTTCGCGCGCCCTCTACATAGGCTGTGCCAACTAATAAGATGCCACAATGACCTTGAATGTGGATGTTTTTCTCGATCTTCTGCGTCCTTAAGCGTCACGCAGGTTGAGTTAGTTTCATTAATATGAGCTTAGAACGAGCCTAAAGATTGTTATTGGTGGAACTTTTTCATAAGCTCAGTAGCTTTTTTTGCGATTTACTCTTGTTCCGAGGTGCCGCTCACTGAAGCTGAAAATACTTCGCAACTTTTTGTATCCCTTCCTCTACCACAAGGTTGAATGTTTTATTGACGTCCAGTGAAGCAATTTTTTGAACGAGGCGACACCGTGTAAACGCCTCTTCCCAGCAGCTGCTGTAAGCTGTATCAAGTAGGCAAATAACACTGGACAGCCGCTGCGGCCCAGTGCCTTTTGCTGGCTTTATAGAACCGTATATTAGTCTTTTGCCGATTAACTAAAACTAGAGTATGATGCCTAAATATGCACACATAGCAGGAAGTATCGGACAAATTCCCGGGAGCAGTTCTTTAACAAATTTTCATGCCTAATTTCACTGCACCATAACAATCAATGAGCCGACAGATGCTTTCTGGGCAGGCTCGCACTTTAATGGCGCTTGTATTAAGGACTCACCGAATGGTTTTATGGCATTAATAATTAGTTTTTATGGGTAGGACAAATTTCACTTCATTTCGGAAGTTTAGATCTCTATTAAAAGCTATTCATAAAATAATCAGGCAATATTTTGCTGCTGCCTCATAACTATATTCACATCGCACAGAACACGGACCCCTCTCCGTTTCGCCTCCACTGAAACGCAGCCGCCTGCGGTCGTGTTCAAATACTTAAATAAACCACGAGAAATCTTTTAACTGAGCCGGAACCTCAGTATTAATGCAGACATTTCGAAACTAGGGTGCATATGAGCCATATATGAATTTACTATCTATTTTTCGTAAGATAAACCTAGAGGTGGAGCCGTCGTAGCTTCTCCAGTGTGGAGCAGAAATCGGCCGCGATCGAAAAAACATATGCGGCTTTTGTTTGATAACAAGTTCTAGTTAGGCTTTTTCTGCGACGAACACGTGCACTCTGAAATAGATTAGTTATTTACTGTTTAGAGTGTTCTAAGATCTTTAGAAAGAACTTTTGAATCGGTCAATTTTACGACAAGCAAGCTCAGAATGCTTTGAATGCTGACGTCTTTTTTTCACAAGTTTTGCCCCTCTGTTGAATGCGGCATGCTACAGTAAGAACTTTAGCCGATGCACTTAGACAGCCAACGTGTATATGAATGGGAAAACTGGCTCAGCAACGCGATTACGTGATGCACGACTCCCGCGTTCTTTCCGGTCATGCGCTCCACCCCGCGACTGGTAGTGCAATGCCCTCTGTATTTTTTCTACTTACCTGATGGCACCCTCTTCACTACTCTTCCTTTGACAAGGCTTTCTGCGCTAGGTAACGTGCACACCGTCGTCTCAGTATTTTTTTTTTTGGTGGCTAGACAATGACCTGCGTCACAGTTGCTATAGTAGCAAACGAGGAACGTCTGGATTATTTTGGCGCGCGTTGTGGACACTTCCCATCCATGCACTCATGCGCCATGTAAGGACTTCGCCTTAATTATCCCCGAAATGAAGAACCCAGAGGTCGTTGCCTTGTTTCACAATCACGACAACCGCAGGGGGTAGTCGAAGAGCGGGCTGCTTCTCTAGAGCGTTAGCTCTACACGTTCATCTGGATGTTTCGCTTCATTTGGCTTTGGATCGGATTGGAGAGAAACTTTATTCAACACGAAGATCAAAAGGATGTGATCAGTGGCACTCTAACAAAGGGCAACCTCGTTAATGATAGATCTAGCAGCTCACGAGTTCCACAGATGGTGTCACGTGTTCTCGTTCGACATGTTTCTACTCGCGAGCTTTGCAGCAAACATTGTCGTTTTCATAATACTATCCAGACACGAGAGTACTATGCTATCACTGCAGCCGATCATGCCTAGTGTAAAGCTGCAACACAAGCTCGCGCTGTGCACTAAACATCGTCGCATTCATTGAAGTTCTTGCAGCAAAACACTGACGCGATATGAGTTGACGATCGGCGTCTTCATGAAGTTCCATCTGCGTCGCTCCTTCAGTGTTTTAGCCTAAGTAAGCACGCCATGCACATATGCCATCTCGCTGAAGACAGACCGCAGCCTGGCCAGACAGGCGGCTAAGGCAATCGAGCAATGAGAAGGCATACTAGCCCGCTGCCAAGGAGCGCACCAAGCGCGGAAGCGAGCCAAGTTCGAAGCGGTAGAAGCGACCACTGCTGCGGCTGATGTCCAGCGCTCGTTAAACTGGTTCAAAGAGAGTTGAAATTCCACAATTGTTTACGAAGTTTATTGCCTTTCCATACAGTTTTTTCTTTCGTGTTTCAGTGTTTCCAGGATCAACGTAGCGAGTTTGACGCTTACCGCTACCCATCAGAAGTTCTAAATCCGCGCAGGGCAGCCGCCAGAAAACAGACAAAACGCAGGGCTCCTGACTACTGATTCTCGCTTGTGGCTGCGTTTGTTTCTTTTTCAGAAGTAGACACAATGAACCATCGCTAAAGGCAGCAGCGAATTAGCGAAGAGGTTCGTACTGGAACTGTCGCATGAAAGAGCCTTGTCGGATGCTGGTGCGGCAATTTTCAACTAAAGCAGTTAGGCCGTTTGGGAGGCCTTGGTACTCAGGTTTTAACTTTCATTACTAAAAATACTTCTGCGTCAGTAGGTGTTTTGCGTAACAAAGGCCAATATAATGTGAATGCCCTGTATTAGCTGGAAAGTTACTACTCAATGCGGTTTGTTATGCTTTTCTTACTGCCGCGACGTATACCTGTGGGAAAGCAAGAGTGAGTGGTTATGCCTCGAATGCAAGGAACCTGAGAGGACTGCGATAAGCTCCAGGGAAAAAAAGAACTCGCTGCAGCAGTCGCACTAATCTCTTTTTATTGGCCATAAACCGAACTAACGATCACAGACTCGCCGAAGCAGGTAATTGGGGCAACTACGTTCCCAAAGCTTGACTGAGGGTCCCTCTCGGACGTTGTCTGGATGTCACACTTTGTGACCTCGTAGGTTTGCTCATCTAAGCGAGCGCCGGACGGACGTGAACAGCACCATGTGATGGTGGAAGTGCAAGGCTACGGTTTCGCTTAACGACTGTTTATTGTTTAGTTTGCCTCTTATAGAATCGTTCAATATGTATGAGGGAAGATAACACTTAAATCAGTGCGGGGTGCACAATTCAGTGGCCACAATCGCAGTGAAAACAACATTTTAGTTTTGCCAATTTTCTTTGGAATTAGGCATATGCAATCCCCTATTACTACCACGCCTTCGACGTGCGCATCAACATGGCATGCGGGTCATGAGATTATCTATAATTGCTGTCAGCATTCTGCGAAAGCAAATGGGTGCTCGCATTTAAAGTCCGTACGGTGTATTTTCATCATCATCATCAGCCTGATTATACCCACTGCAGGGCGAAGGCCTCTCCCATATCTCTCCACTTAACCCGGTTCTGTGCTAGCTGCATCCACTTGACCCCTGCGAACTTCTTAATCTCATCCGCCCACCTAACTTTCTGCCGCCCCCTGCTACGCTTTCCTTCCCTTGGAATCCAGTTTGTTACCCTCAGCGACCATCGGTTATCCTCTCTTCGCACTACATGCCCTGCCCATGCCCATTTCTTCTTCTTAATTTCCACTAGAATGTCGGTAACTTGAGTTATTTCTCTGACCCACTCTGCACGCTTTCTATCTCTTAATGTTACCCCTACCATTTTTCGTTCCATAGCCCTCTGGGTTGTCCTCAACTTAAGTAGAACTCTCTTGGTTAGCCTCCACGTTTCAGCCCCATAGGTGAGTACAGGCAAGATGCAATTGTTGTATACTTTCCTCTTGAGCGATACCGGTAAGCTGCTAGTCATAATCTGCGAGTGCATTTCCTTTTCATGATCCGGATCTGCGGTTACTACCTGTCCTAAGTAGATATATTCGCCTACTACTTCCAGTATTTCGCTACCTAATGTAAACTCCTGTTCCTTCCCGAGGCTGTTGAACATTACCTTAGTACGGTGTATTTTAGCAGCGTGCAAAAAGATCGGAGTGGAGACGTAGCACAATATAAACACCATACAGCAACACTTTTCTCTGTTGCTTTTTTATTTTCATTTTGCGAAATATGAATACTTACAAAGTTGCCAGTTACTGTTCACATGTAGTGTTTTTCATTGACGGTTCAACGTGAGCCAAGAAATTGGCAGTCAATGGGAGAGAGTGAACCGGTGTAGTGGGTCCTGGGCTTTTTGTGAAAGCAAGTTGCAGCACCTCACGTCGCTACAACGCCCACGGAATATATCTGCTAGTCAAGCATTGCAAAAACATCTGTTGGAACAACGGCGCAGTTCAGTTGACATTTCGTAGGAAAGCGCGATTTGAACTGAAAACGTAAGTAATGGATACGTGTTGAGCCATGTGAAATACATTTCAAACCAGTTGAAACACTCTGTAGGATAACAATTTTTATTATCTCAGTCTCCAGCAGACAAACTCACCAGTTAATGGGTACGCAATACCAACTTGCTTCGCTAGAATTATGGAGAAGTATCGATTTGTATCCTGTGTTTTTAGGCAACATCACGTCCATTGTGCAGCGATGATGCTTTCTTCAGGCCCGCAGCATGAATGCAGAACGATGTTTTTCTGCTCTGGAGTAGACCTCGCATTATTCTTTGTCGTAAAACTGCTTAGTGCGCGGTTCGAAGCTTGTTTTAAAACTGAAGAAAAAATTGCAGCTTAGAAGTGAGCAATTGAAAAAGCAAAAAAGGTGAGGGAGCAAAGAGCGCGAGTAAAGTTTTTTTTCGGTATGTAGAAGTGCTTTAAAAGGCAATCAAGCCTTGAGAAGCATGAGGCACTGAATATTTTACGTAAAAAGGACTTAATATATTACGTAAACGGGAGCACGTCGTTTCGATGGGGAAAAATGATTTCTTAAATTTTGCATTCTAATTTGCCTTTGTTCTTTGCCCCTCATCTCAATTGCACTACGTATATTTACGGCGAAACAAATCTCTAAATAATTTTTGATATGTACTATATATACTTTGAAAGACGTAATGAGAGCTACGCTTTATCGCTTACAAATTTTATTAACCTTTTGATGAAAGTAGACGCATTCTACAAGTCGAAGGCTTGGTACCCACGCTCGCATGAAGCTACATCAACGCCACCTGTATGACAACAACTTGTCCCGGGTGTAACATATTTCAGGCGCATAAACGGCTGCTGGAAGAAATCGAATTGAAAAAAATTACTTAACAGCTCTATACACAATTCGTTGTCCTCGGTATCAAATGCATAGCGAGCTCCCAAGGAATTACGAATATACATCATTTTTATCGGCGATGTGCGATGTACGAAAACCGGTGAGCCATGAAGTCATAATTATCTTAGTAGACTTCGTTTTCCTCAGGAGAGCTATTTAGGTGCATAAACTGGTTTCCGAGATGAAGAAATCTGAATTTGTCACTACTGCAAAAGAATAGTTTGAACTAAAATAACACGCCACCTAAATTTCAGAACTGACCAAAGGAAGAAAGCATCAAATTATTCGTAACAACGGCAGTAATCCTTGCTACCAGATTATTTCTCAGCAGCAGTAATATTTTAGAATATACAAAAGTCAGGGCTATACAGGCTTGGGTTCTTATTTGGGCTGACATGTAAGGAATGGTACGGGGCTGTGACGGCTGCCAATGTTCCTCCGTATATATATGAAGACGTCACTAGCAGTAACGTTATACATCTCAGCAAAGCATATCATAGCTACATAGCAGTACAGGTATAGGAAACGCAGTGCACCCGTGAAGAGAAATAACTTAAATGAGGAACAGAAATCACTACTATTGGAAGGTAATCATTTTATACAGTATTGAAAAAACGCAATAGACAATCACGGATTACTAGTGACAGCTTGAGCATTCATTGAAGTAATCGATAGTCAAGGACCTATAAAAACAATAATGGCTAAAGCGCAAAGGAGCAGGAAACAAAATTGTATGCATATAATGTAAGGACTTATTTAGACACGGAATCTATTTGGCACTCATGAGACAATGATAAAATTTTGAAATGAGAAATTTAAATAAGGTAATACCTAATACTTCCCTAAATTTACACAGTAATCGGTGAATGATTTCAGCTCATGAGCATTGTTCTTTCAGTTCGCAAATCGGGTACACGCTTGGAAGTTCACGTTTTAATTGTTTGTTTTGCTGCTACCATGCTTTTGACAGTTAAATAACAGGTCGTCTACTTCCTCGCTTTCATGGCCGTGCACACATTGCCGATTGTCTCGACCGCCAGTTCTATATAGGCTGTTCACAAAAAGCATGCGATGAATGATTCCTTAAAATTGTGTTGAAAGTTCAATTTTGGTTAAAGGCGTGAAGCACCACAGACAGAAAGAAAGTACACTCTGTGCATGAGACTATGTTCTCTGCTTTTCTTCAGTCGTCTACGTGCATATGCTCCTGTTATTTGAAAAGGAAAACACCCAGTCAGTTTTTTTCAGCTACTAATGCAATGATTCAAGCTACTTAAATGGGGCCACATTGTTACGGGTGAAAATCGCTGAATAGCAACAGTCAGTCGGCAGCCTCCGAACCCCTGCGCACTTCTGTTTCTTCGTCTTCCCATGAGGAGCCACACCAGTTCCCCATTACACGTGGCAGTATACTAAAACTGCCTAAAAAAATTATTTCTAAAGCGTACTGCGCACAAATATGCACTCATAAACGCATATTAAAAACAATGTTTTATTCAAACAAAAAAGTAAAAATAGGTGTGTTACCTACACATTATTTTCTGTAGAAAGCATAGAAGCACTCCCTTTCCTGGGTAAAGCAAAGATGCACGCTGTTTTCATACTCAGGATATGTCCTGACAGTTATTCTGATCTCTTGAAATCAACAGTTCTTGTCTCTATGGTTTTTGCTTTTAAGGCCACCGTTTGGTTTCCTATCCTACCTGCCAAATGTGACGCAGTAGGTTGAATGCCACTGTCGCATGGCACAGGGGTTACGGAAGTGTTAGGCTGCAGTAGCAGTTTGATGGCGCATCGATGATACGATGGATCGCTGTCTTTGGGGTCCGAGGCCCCAGGTTCTGAACCTATATCAGACAAGAGCGTTCCTGCACTGGGCACAACTAAAAAAAGACAAACGAGCACATATAATTCGTACAAAATGATTTAATATCTCATCAGACCACTGCACACAAAAACAAAATACAATCATCGCGATGAGGCAAATCGTGACACAAAGCATACAAATATACAATTAAAGTCATCGTCGCCATTGAGTTCGGAGTCTTCACTAAAACTCGGTATGCATCTGATGCGTACCGATGGATGCTTGTAGAAAAATCCGGAATCCATAAAAAAAAGACACAAAATGCTTAGATTGCATGAATAGAATCTGACAGAGTTGAATAGGAATACATGAAGAAAAGCCTGAGCGCAACATAACGTCCCATGTTACCGTCTTGTCACATAAATGATTTTGAGTGTTTTTTTTTCGTCTGCAAAGCTAACCTCTTCCAAAAAAGTTCCCACGTGCATTTTTTACTCCGTCGGCATGCAACTAGTATGCTTATAGCTGAAAAAGAGCCACAGACTCATGAAAAATCACAACACGGCCCACTAGCAAAAAAAAGGACGAGTATTATGCAATATAGGCACCTGGCGCAGCTAACTCCGGCGCGACATGGGCTGGGCGCTACTTGCGGCGGCGAGCGCGTCCCTGTCAGGAAGGCTGGAGCAGACGACGGCGGCCACAGTGCTGTGCCGTGCTGTGCGCGCCATCGCGAATCAGCTCTGCGCCTCTTTCTAGATCACAAATGGCACATAAAAAGAGCCGAACGTACTGCTGTGTTGTAGGCTGCAGCAATACTTACATGAATTCGCCATCTGAAAAAACTTTTACGGCTTCCCAATCCGGCATTGGGTGACGGAACGACGGCAGCGTTGGATTCGACTTGTTCGTCGCGAAGGTAAGTGTGAGCGCCATTTTTTCACCCACATTATGCTGTAGCAGTAGGCGCTTGTTGAAGTCTTAAAATACCCAACAGGGATGTTTCTTGGCATCTGCCTTGATGCTGCACATACATGACTTTGGATAAAGGTGCTGTATCTTCGTTCACTGCATGTACAGTCGAGCGCGATTTAAAGGTTATCGCGCGAGTGTCGACCAGCCTTGCACTCCAGGCACCTGGCGGCCGGGTTTGAAACAGGAAAAATATGATTTAGCACTCTTCTCTCCCTCGTTCGCTGTTCCCTACAACAACCATCACCCCCGCGACAAACGCACCACCCTTTTTCTCTATTTTAAGCTTTCCATTTGTTGCGATAAAGTGTCGAATTTCAGATAATACCGAAGAATACGTCGTGCGCAAAACGATCACTGCCTGTTCGCAGAACCAAAAAAAAAAAAAAAAGAAAGTGATGTCCTATAAGGGAGTGACGGCTGCTAAAGGAACAGCAAAAAGAGTGAGGGAAGCTGGCCTGATACCTCTCTCGCCTCGGCAGAGAATTCTGGGCCATGGCTCTGTTCATGTTCCTGGTCGACGCCCGCGCGATAACCTTCAAATCGCGCTCGACTCTACAGCAGTGTATGCTGCTTATTTGTTTTTATGTTTACCTGTGCAGCAAAGATGGCACGTATTGGGTGTTTTCGGCGAAATTCAAGATATGCAGTAGCCATTTTGCAGGAAATGCAAAATAGAACGAAGAAGGGCACCCATACTAGGACCAAGTATTTTCCC
>JAJIZL010125529.1:400477-452861 GCA_023969395.1 Amblyomma maculatum | reverse complement strand
CTTTAGAGACAAATTTTCTCGTCGTAAGCTTCGCATATGCATCCCTTTTTTGGGTGCAGTCTTAAAGTCACGCAAGGCTAGCGTAGGCATTTCACGTACGAAAACTAATTATCACATATACAAGCTCTTAGTTGCAACATCGAAGCCCGACGATGGGGACGGCTGTTTAAGTTTACTTCTGGGATGCTTTAAAGACAAATTTTCTCGCCGTAAGGTTCGCATATGCATCCCTTTTGTGGGTTCAGTTTTAGAGTCTCGCAAAGCTAGCGTAGGCACTTCATGTGCCAAATCTAATTATCACATATCCTTTCTCACAGCTATTAGTTGCAACATCGAAGGCCGACGATGGGGGCGATAACAGGCCCCTTTCAGTTGGTGAGTGTAATATGTGAGCAGCGCTGAGTAGCCATTGGTGCCGTGCACCAGCGTGTAAGGGGCAACAACGGCTAACGCCAATGCTTGGCTAACGTTTGTATTGTTACGGACGAGGAAGAAACGGGCAGTAGCGCGGGAACGAGCACGAGCCGCTATTCAATAAATCATCTCACAGTCATCGGACATGATCTCTCTGTTCTCTGTGGTCATCGGCTTGCCGCCCCGTAACATTTGGTTGGAGGTGCCGGGTAATTCATCTTTTCTGATCATGGCTCGGAGCTTCGGTGCTCTGCGTCTTATTGTGCCGTCGGCAGAAGGTCGATGAGGCATCGCTTGACTGTTCCCCAGACGTACCCCCGCCCGACCACAAGACATGACAAAGGAGAGACTGACACGAGACGGCCACCCACACGACCACAAGGCACGACGAGAGAGCCGAACACCATATGAACCCACTGATACAATGTGCCGAGCAAAGACCGCACGACCCAAGACGCCGCTACTCTTGAAGACATCACCCCTGCCCATGCCAGCCAGTGCGTATCTGGGCCTCCGCTATCAGTTCTTGGAGACCCGTGGACCGATAGGGTCTTGGGCCAAGCTTCATCGGGAATCATGGTAGCGGCAAGCCGCTGTCTTCTGTCTCCCTCTTCTTCTTCAGCCTTCCAGTCACGCCCATCGTCATGCTATGGATCTCATCGACATCGACAAATTCCTCGTCCACAATCGGGACGATCGCTCGGTGGCTCCCGGCAATGTTACGGACGAGGAAGAAGCGGGCATTGGCGTGGGCAGGAGCGCGCGCGCGCTATGCCCGCCGCGATTCATTGAATCATCTCACAGTCATCAGACATGATCTCTCTGTTCTTTGTGGTGATCGGCTTGCCTCCCCGTAACAAATTTTAAAAGATTTTGCATAACTCACAGCGCAGGTTACATCAATTATTACCTTGTCAAAAAGAAGGTTTGTACTTTACCTATTCTACATTTCTGCGTCAGACTGGTAAAAAGTTTCTAAATGTCATACAACTGCAACTGCATCTGAATGCTTGTTGATTTTGAGGAATTCATAAACCAGGATTCTTATTTCTCCAATGGCAAAGTTCAAGACCATGTTTCGTAATTGCGGTGCTCTAGTATCGGACTCAGCCGAAGAGGGCTGATTAAAATCCGTGATTTTCTCACATTTTTCTCTTCTATTTCTTGAGTACATGCTCTCAGTCCCTGTTTTCGTATCACCAGTTGTGATAAGTACTGAATGCAAAATTACAATGCATTTTTTTGGTGAATACTATGTACCTCTTCGAAGTAATTCATTTTATCAGAATGAGCTTCGGCTTCACCGCTGGTTAAAAAGGTAATTACATAGCAGAGGTAGAAGAGGTTATCAGCCACTAAATTGTTCTACAAAGGAGAGAAATATCAAGGTAAGCATGGGGCCACTTAACACTTGTCCCCCGGGCACGGGGATAGTCAGAGCCATTTTTTGGATTACGTCGTGTTACCGAAGGTATGCCTGTACAAGAAAAAGTATTTCATTTAATGTTAGCTATGTCAATATTAGGCAGAAAACAGACTTACGGGCAGCGTTTGTTACATGTAGAATATCTGCTCGTTTCAAAATTCGCCCAGCCATAATTAATTTTCGGACTGTTAAACCCGATTGTAAAAGGATAAAAAACGCAAACACTTCACGCTAATGTCGCGGTCCAGAAATGTGGGGTGAGGTCAGTAGTAGATTGACGCCAGGAACCTAATTATTTTCATTTGGCATACTGAGGATGGTGGTCAATTTTTAAAGCAGTAAAAAGTGGAACTTTTTGGGTGGACAATATTTCTAGGTTAAGAACAACGAGAGATTTTAGATTAAGCTAGTCTAAAGAATAATCTTAGTCTTGTTGACGTTCAAACTGCTAGAAAGAACAAAAAACTTATTCCGGAAAGTAAGATTCGTATATTCCTTCGTATCCTCACCAGAAAATTGGTTTCGTTCCCGTAAACGTTGCCGCGCGCAACTGAAAGCGTCACCAGTATGAGCGCATGTAGCTTTAAAGTAGTAGAGAGGTGAAGGTTTCTGGCTCGACAAAATTTTCCAGAGTTGGAAGAACTATAAAAGATTTTAGATTATGTTATTCTGAAGGATATAGTTACAGCATTTTTCACGTTTAAACTGCTAGAAATAACGAAAAACGGAACTTTATTAAAAAATTGGCTTTTTTTTCCAGTGCACATTGTAGTGTAGCTTGAAGCTTCAGCAGTATATGTGCTTGTCTTGATTAAAGGACATGCGCAGACAGCAAGGCTGCTCTTTTAGATGAGAAAAAGCCAGATTACTTGGCAAGACCAACGCAACCTATTGGTAACAGCTAACGCAGCGTACCGGTCTGAAATCGCCTTAATTTACGCAGTGTTGATATCTTCTATTTTTGTGTCCAAGGCGCTATACGCATCTTTATCTGGCAGATTCATAGCGTGGATCGTGACAATCCAGTCTTGTGACAGTAAGAATTTACGGTCTCGGGACCTGTGGTATGCCATTATATGCCAACGCCCGTTGTGATCATCGCAGTGGGCCCGATCGTGTAAAGTCTTCTGGGCTATAGACTTGTTGCAGACATCATGTATTAGCAACGCACAGCTTCTCAGCTTGCGACAGCTCTCGCTTGGCGTATCGGGCTGCAGAACAGGGCACGAATAAAGGAGATATCTATTTCCTGTTTTCACTTCGAAATTTTACTATTCAAGTTTTTCGACTGGATCAAGCTAGATTGTGTTTATTTTTTGTTTTTGAATCTACTTTATGCTACAGCAAAGCTTGCTGTTAGCGATCTGTAAGAAAGAATTTTAAAAGGGCGTTTATATTTGAAATCAGCGCGCCTTGAGTCATGACGAGAAGGCCATAAGTAGCAACGTAAGTTGAATAAAAAACGTTTGTAGAAGAAATGTTTTAGCGCATGTCCCTAACTGCTGACATATAAGAGAAAGATGAAAATAATTCCCCTTTTTTTGGCGGTTCATTTCAGTGCTTCATATGCGACAAATTGAATTTCTATTGTAGTGTTGTAGCGCTCATGCTTTCCATTTTGTGCGTGCTTCTGATGTTTTTTATTTTGTATAATGGTCCCATTAGTTTGCCCACTCCTGTAAGAGCCTAACAATGCTTACAGTATGCTTAAATAAGAAAAAAAAAATAGAGCTTTACGTTACATTCTAAAGTTTTCATAATATCTACGCTGATCTTTTTGTTGTGTTTCGTCAAAATGGATTCTCTGCTCTGACATTTATTAAAGTGGAGAAAAACATTCTGTTTATAATGCGCATCGGAGTTCATAGGTTTACTGGGGCGCCAATAAATTATACAGGCCACTTACGTCTTGAGGCCTCAAATTCTATACGAGGTCACAGCAGGCCAACCGGCAGGGTTACCACATTTAAACCCTATTATGGCTGAATACGTCGCCGAGGCAACATCCTGTAACAAAACAGAAGTCTGGGATGGTATACTTTCCCGAAACGAGAGTTAGCGACGTTGTGGAAGTAATCGAGAGCGTAAAAGAATCGTGTTTTTCTGCTGTCGTAACAAAACTGCTGAACAAGGAGATGGCGTGCGTAAAGGCTGTATGCTTTTCTAAGAAAATAGAACTGTACACAATAGGAACCGTCAGCACATCTGTGTGCGGAGTGCGGGTGTCGAGACCGGATGGCGTGCATTAAACAAGATTGCGTTCAAACGAAATGCTGATACAACGACAGCGCTAAAGATTCTGCTGAGCGGAGCTGTGCCATTGTGGGCTGCTTCAAAGGTTCTGTGTACTATGGACCCTTCCTGTGATATTTGAGGTTTTTGTTTTGTATCTTTTGCGCACGTCGTCGACAAAGCACAATCGAAGGATAGAAGCGCGGCCAAAGATTAAAAGAACGTCGCAAGGCATGTCAATAATGTACTTGTTCCCGTATTGTGCTTGTTTTGAAAGTTGTTCCTGAAACTCGTTTTCTTCCACTGTTCTGTAACTTTATTGATTATTCAACTAGTCTGGTCATTTCAATATGAACTTTAGTGAGCCGGTAAACAGAAAAAGAGAGTATCGTTAATAGTAAATTTCTACCGACCAACTAGTAGTGGGTTGTATGGCTATTCATTAAAACAAACGACATTTTTAATAGTACCGCACGCACTTGGAAGGAGGTAGCCTCCACGCGACATGGCTCAGTTCTGATTGGTTGGAGGTGCAATAGCGTACCGGCGCTTATGTCAGTTTCGCTAATGTTAGTCGCTGGACGTGTGATTGGTCGGCAGGTTGTGTGACGTAACGAGAACGAACAAGTGGCATGGTCGAGTCAGGCTGGGGTGCAAAATAGAAGGGTAAATCGAACACACCGGAACACTTGCGCTCCTCATTGGAAGCCTCATAATACCAAAATATCGTGCGTATGCCTCTGGTAGATAGCGGAAGACTGTTCACTTTTCTGGAAGCAAGTCTATAATGATTCGATGAGCTTGAAACCTTCGCTGACCGAAACGGCGACGACTACTGGACATTCTATTTGGCTCACGTGTACTAAAATGAAATAGCCACACCGCAATAAGTTATTCAAAAACGAGCTGTAATGTCTGTAATGTCGCTGTTATTTCTTGACTTTAGCGATAACACAATCATGTAAAATGCTGTAAAGTAGTGCCTACTGGTATATACCGCATTAATTTTATTGATAGAGTGAGACTTGTTTAAATGAATGCATGCCAGAGTTTTAGCGTTTTGCTATTTGGCCTTGGAAGGGAATGGATATCATCATCATCATCATCATCATCATCATCATCATCATCATCACCACCACCACCACCACCACCACCACCACCCTGACTATACCCACTTGCAGGGCGAAGGCCTCTCCCATATTCCTCCAATTAACCCGGTCCTGTGCTAGCTACATCCACTTGACCCCTGCGAACTTATTAACCTCATCCGCCTACCTAACTTTCTGCCGCCCCCTGCTACGCTTTCCTTCCCTTGGAATCCAGTTTGTTACCATTAAAGACCATCGTTTATCGTCTTCGCGCCGCATGTCCTGCTCATGCCTATTTCTTCTTCTTGATTTCCACTAGAATGCTGCTGAATGCTACTGACTAGAATGCTACTGAGTTATTTCTCTGACCCGCTCTGCACGTTTCCTATCTCTTAACGTTATCCCTACCATTTTTCTTTCCATAGCCCTCTGCGGATGGATATAGCATACTCTTTAGGAATACCGGGGAGGGGGATTTATTAGCTCAGTTTGCAGAAGGCAATAGTGTGCCAATCATGGCTACTTTGTTCAGCAAATGAAAGAAACAGAAGTGGGCTTCAAGAGAAGACAGCTATAGCGGAGTGTAAAATTAAATTTGATTTCATACTGTGCTCTAACCCAAACAGTGCGCATGAATGGAGGTCATTGGGAAGTCGCGATGTAGAAACTTAAGGGGGGTAAGGTTTCGAAAGGATAGAGCATGAAGGAGGAATAGAAGGAGCAAGTGAGGGAGAAGCCCATCAATCAATAAGAAGCAAGAACGAAAGCACAGGAACTCATAATCTCAACGGAGTCGGTCTTCGGCTTTAACTGAGGAAGGCGACATTAGTACACAGGAAGAATGAATGCTAACTTCGTATATACTGTGAGCGCTGTCCCACAATACCATTACGAATGCGTTGGAGAAGGGGCGGGCACAATAGCTTGGTACCATACTAGTAAACTATCTATGGAGAACAAATGCCTCATTAAAAGACGTCAAAGCATGACAGCCTCAAATGCAACAAAGAATATAGAGCTGGCGGACCTGTAAAAGCCGTTAAATAAGCGTAAGATAGAACTAAGTATTTTATGGAGAAAAAATAGAATGCTGAAATGGCAGTAGCCTAAACCCGATAACGGGAAAATCAGTCATAGGCAAGAATCTGTTGTATTCGCTAAGGGACAAGGTGGGCAATGCCATAATCAGTACGATTACGACAGTCCAAGGAGCCGAAGAATTCTACAATCATCTATAGAGCAAAAAAAGTAAGATTATAAAAACGCATATGACTTTGTCGAAACCTCAGCAGTCTAGCAGGCTTTATGAAATTGGGGTGTAGGTGAGCCATATATCAAAGTACCGCAACATACCTATAGTGCCTGCACCGCAAACATAATTCTTCATAAAATAGTAGTGAAATTCCTATTAGGAAAGGTGTTTGGTAAGGAGACACGATCTCTCCACTAACGTTCTCCGCTTGCTTAGAGAAAGTATTCAGTGACATGCAATAGGAAAATTAGGGTTAAGAGTTCATCCAGAATTCCTCAGTGAGCTGCTGTTCACTGATGATGGAATCACAGCGTAACTTAGGAGATTAACTGCAAATGATGATTAACGGTATAGACCGTATACGTGGTAGAAATTTCTGAAAAATGATTTAAAAAGAATAACTAATCTAGTTCTTCGATTTCAACTAAAAGGAACGGTATTTTAAAAAATCAAAGGACGCCAATATAAAACCTGGGTCCAGTTTATAATATTTATCGACAAACATGTGCCTTTCCCGGTTTATAAAGTTGGCTTCCCGCAAGGCGCAATTTTAAAATGGCTTCGCTTGGCGCAGTATTGACGTGAAAATTACGTTTAATGCTTCTAAAGCATAAAATAGACAAACTACGTTAGTATAATACTCTATTAGAAATGACAGCGAGGCTTGTTTAGAAATATGTCTTGTGGGAAGCAAACATCGCAACCTAAAAAATTCGCATTTTTGCAATTCAATATTTTAAGTGCATTGCCGGTGAAGAATATTTCAGAACGAATCAGGTTCTATAGGGGCAGCTTTAAATTTTTTTTTGGTATAATGTTGGCCTTTTAATAAAGGAGTAAAATAGTTAAGTTACTTCATCACTGGACTCTAACACGTACATATTGTTCGTCTTGCGTAGAAACCACCTGCACAGTCCACGTCGGTGTACGTCTCGCAGGGTTTGAAATAGCAATCTGTAAACTTTAAAAAATAAACCCGGTGTATGAAGCAGACCTTTAGGGTGACACTAGAGGAAATGACCATAGTGCCACAACCAGTATAGCAGTGCCATAAACCCCGTCTTCACTACGACAGCTTTGTTAAAGACATCCTTAACAGCTCAATATAATGAGTTATGTTCAGGATGACTTAAAAAGTCACTCCCAATCCGATATGTATACACTGGCTGATTAGATACCCAGAAACTAAGTACGATGACGAAAACGTTAGGAGTGTGGGTGAATATTAACAAAAGTGTACAAAAGTAACAAAAGTAACAAAAGCGCTCGTGTTGTGTCCTTCTACTCTTGGTCCTCGTTTTTCGCGCTACCTTCAAAATGAAAAGTGTACAAATTGCGACTTTCCCTAAATTATATGTCACGTCGCGAGTATAATGACGAATGCTCTCCTGTATTATAGAGTACTGGTACAGTGGTATCGCGTGCACTTTTAAAACAGGCGGTGTGTTTTACTGCTTTTGCATATTGACCACTGATGAATCTGAATGAGCCGGAGAGTTGCAGCATCATCGTGTGATTTTAAATTGCCACGGACAACTTACTGCATAGATTACGTTTGTGATCCGGGGTAGCAGAAACAAAAAGGTTGTCCGGGGTCGCACTACAATGCTGACAACTACGGGTGATATCCATGCTACAAACTGCAGCGCGTTGAATTGAAATCAAGTTTTGTCACTGCCGCCTAAATACACACAGGCAATTATAACATAGTGTTGCCCGCTTATGTGATTGCAGGCTTCCCAGAAAAAAGGTAGCCTTAATGTCCCAACGACCAGCGCCTATCCGAACCCCGAATTTCATTGAGAAAGCTGAGAAGTGCATTTCTTATTTCAGAGAAAGAAGCTCTTCATTTTCCACCTTCGGTTCGAGCCCATCCTTGAAATACGTGACTGATCGTTTCTAAAGCATGTATTGAAGTGAGCTTTGCCAAGTTCAAACTTTTCTGCAGAAAGAGGTGAGTGTCTCTTTTCAGACTATCCAGTTCCAGGTAAACGTATAGCCCGCCTTCGACACAGCATCTGGGAACGCGCAATCTTGGCTTCCTTTTCAGTGAGTTGAAACAACGGTGCTTTTTTCGCCTTGTTTATCGCCTAATACATTTACCTCAAGTTTGCTGCACAAAACAAATCCCAATATTTCAGTATCTCCAATATTAGAAGCTCACCCATCTGCGTCGCTTCCCGAGCAGTGGGCCAGTGTCTCTGTGGGCAGTGTTCTTGCCTTGATTGATGACTGGATCACGACACCTGAGAAATTATGAGTACTTGCTATAACACTTCTAACATTTTTCCCTGCTAGTTGCTCCCGAAGAATAATGTCTTCATCCGCCGTGAACTGTAACACACTTTTTGGTTCTGAGTGCCGCTTTAAAGAGATTGTTTTTTCATAAAAGGCTAGACAAAGAGAGTCGTAAAATTCATTGCACTTGTAGTCACTCAAATCATGGAAGATATAGGAACTTGCGAAACATCAGAATTGTCACTTGAGCATTGATTTCGCCCGACGAAGGCCTAAGATTACAGTACAACCAGGTGAACGACACAAGAATTACAAAGACTAACGGTGACTGCTTACTACACTACTATATATTCACAAGCTATTCGCAAATTATAAAATTTTGGCCATTTAAAAAAATCAGCCTTCCTTTGAAGGCTAGCCAGAAGTAAAATATTCACTATATGTTCCTTGGTATGCTTCTACAGAGCTCATGCCGAGTGATTTTTTTCACCGTTCAGAAATTCGTAATTTAAGACAGCCAGGCAAACGTCTGTGCCGTCTGGGCAGGTGGGTTTCACAACGGGGACACTATGCACGCAATAGCTTCGCCGCGGTGGTGCAGTGGTTATGGCACACGACTGATGTATTCAAGTATGCGAGATCAAATCCCGGCCAAGGTGGTCGCTTTTCGCTAAAATCGATAAGCTATGGCGCCCGTGTGCTGTACGGTGTCAGTGTAATTTAAAGAACCCCAGGTGGCCGAAATCTCTAGAGCACATCCACTATGGCCTCTCTCAAACCTGAGTCGCTTTGGGAAGTTAAACCCCACAAACCAAACCAATCTTTGTGCGCAACAAAGCGTGAGTAATAAATGATAGATTGTAAAAGGCAACAATCACTACAAAGAACTAGAGCGCTTCCGGCATTCAATTTGCTTTTGTGTGAAGGTAGCTACTGTGTACGAGCTGCGGAGTTTCAAAGACGGCTGTCACGACGCTACTGGAATCCACAAACGAAAAGTCTCTGTACCAGCTCCTGTCGCTTCGGCGTTTAGTGTCCGCTAAGGGAAGCAGCATGTGGGGTACAACGGGGAATAAAATACAATGGGTACACTTTTTCTCCCCAGCTGAAATGTCATCTTAAAATGTCATAGCAGCTTATATTTTTTATCTTATACATTATGTCCATTCAAGAACTTTCGATATGTCATGGAACAGTTTATCAAGGCGAATGCTTGCTTCGCAGTCCTTTCATATAGTGCTAAAAGCCCGGTGTCTACTGCAGCTTCAAGAACGAACAAGCCAATTTTGCTGACATTTCGCTGGCCTGTCAGAAATGATGGAGCAATGAGCGTCTACACATTTACTAGCGCTAGTGTTCGGCAATATTTTTGAAGCCTAGCAAGGCGAAAGCTAACCAGTATAGTTATGTTACCTAATGCAATGTACGATGTACCGGATTCGTTCGCTGTGAGCTGCTGGCAAAATTTGTTCTTCCGCATGGGCGACTGAAATATGGGCAGTTAGCACAAAAATAGAAAACAAAAACAAATGCGCCCTCTTGATCAGTTCAGGTAACGTTATTCTTCTATATTTCTTCGTTTTCATTTCTTCAGCGTCGACGTTCTACCTTTCTTTGTGGCTTCCTTCATTCCCAGTTCTTGCACTCGTTTCTTATTCCTTTCCTCTATAGACCTGCATTTACGCCGTTGTGGCTCCTGCGCGCTCTCTATGGCAGCGAAGTCCAGCTTACTTGGACCTTTCATTTGAGAGGCAAATGTCCAAAATAGTAGCACACTCCTTTGAACATATTGATGGGATTGACCTATAATACTTATTCGTAGCAAAACCTCTCATGAAGCTGATACGGCGGTCGCACCGAGTAGTTACTACTTCCGTAGGAAACCAGTTCGGGACCCTTGCCACAATACAATATCACAAAACTACTTGTAACCAGACAGGCAATACGCGGATATAGATTTCTACAGTGCAAGCATGAATTGAAACAAAAACTGCGTTAATTTTGTTTTTCCAGAATTAGTGGGTACGAGATATATTGGTACCACACTTTCAGTTTCTTTGCACAAAGCGCGCAGAAAATACAAAGAAAAATGAAAAAAAAAAATTCTGGAAAGTTGGCTAAGGAATAAACTCAGTTTAGCACTTAACTATGATGTGCTGGATTTCATTCTACCGCTAAACCTTTTAAAGGTTTTTTATTTTTTTCGTATTTATAGCAGTGTATCCAGGGAAACATTGGCGGCACCGAGAAAAAGCGCAGCGAACTTATAATTGCGCCCTTTCTAGAGGTGATCAGCATCTCAAAACAACACCGTCATGCATACCGCTATTTTAGACACATATCCCCAATTCATGAGGTGTAATTTTAAAGTGGGTAGTAAAGCGCGGCGGTACCTTGGGACAATAGTTTTACAGTCTAGAGAGAAAAACAAACACACTGTTATTAATAATATTTTTAGCATCAAGGTGTTCCTCGTGCTCATAAGGGTCATCATCGAAACATGCTAAAACGTATTGAGAACTTATTGCATCATTGTTGAACAGATTGCAGCTTTGAATGCTTCAGACAAAACGCCCCACGTACAGGTCGACATTGCACGCCACACCTCATTAAGTCTTTCCTTGAAGGAGGTTACGGATAAGAAATGCAAATGGACTGCCTCCTTTATAACACGTCTGTTGGATACGCTTGCAGGGCACCATCAACCCTGTCGTTAGGAAGATTCGAACATGAAATCTTGCCGTTAGGGGAATTCCGTATCACGAAAAACATGCTGTGCCGCAAAGATAGGAGACTGCGTATTAAAACCACGAATGCTGCCGACGCGACAAGGTTATCCATCGTAAAGCTAGGTCTTTCCACCAAACGCCAGCAAGAAGTTTCGCCTGGCGACTGGAAGTTTTCAAGCGTTCTGAAAATTTGACTGCTGCAACATCGTATAAGGGTTGCGAAAGCTGTGGGCTTGAAGCAGGAATTAACTTGGACGGATCGAATAGGAAGCAGTGCTTTATTGCGCTTCGAATTTTTTTTCATAAAAAGTTTCGCATCCAGCCTGAAATACCTAGACAGCATCAGTCTGCCATTTGAATACTTTGATGCGCACGTTTTTATGCAACATGTTTTAACAGCACTTGACCCTTAATTATGTCATACCTAAATATATTTCCGTTTCCTGAGGGCACCATGATGCGCGATGACGGTGTGGAATCTTTCTCAAATTAATCTTCCGGTGCTCATTTCTAGGCCACATAGCTCGCTTTGCATCTGTTCAATTTCTGCTGTTTTGACAGGGCAGGCAGCTTCTTTTACTGGTTAATCCACGCACGTTAATTTTTATTACTCTGCTTGTGCCATACTCGCCTTATAAACATTTATTACCGTTTTACAGC
The DNA here is from genome assembly GCA_023969395.1 of Amblyomma maculatum. Taxonomy (NCBI): domain Eukaryota; kingdom Metazoa; phylum Arthropoda; class Arachnida; order Ixodida; family Ixodidae; genus Amblyomma; species Amblyomma maculatum. The sequence continues at coordinate 440,822 of JAJIZL010125529.1, read as the reverse complement.
AAGTGATTAAAAATGAGGACCCCACCCACTCCTTTAGTTTGTTTTTCATACCTGGATATGATGTTGTGATGTTGCGGCGTTAGACGACAATAAAACGTCTTTTTGACGACACACAAAAGGCGTAAAGTTCTCGGCCTGCACTGTATGTGAGCATAAATTTAGAAAATATTTCAAGGCACCATGCATTTCAACTGCAAGAAATGTTCATGATAAACACTTAACAAGTGGGTTCTTAACACGTTGCCAATAAATCATTTGCAGAGAGGAATCCCAACTGACCAGACGTTAATTCATCATGGCACGAACAGAAGGCTTCCTCGCGAAGAGGTGTGGGTATGACGAGAAGGCATGCTTTAGAGTTTGAGATGGAGTTTCTGTTATACATTACGAATATTTTCAGGGAAGATCTCGAGATACCCTGAGAGAAACCCTTAGTTATGATCGTTTCCTGTCCTTTAATAAAATCGATGAGTGGTAGCAACTCAGAATAGATACGCTGCTAGTTGGACAAATCAGAAACATCGCCAGCTATCAGGAAAATTGAGGTGTCGTCGTCGTCGGCGTCATGTGAAGCGAGCTGGACAGGTGCATGAGAGAGCGTGTAAAAAGTATTCGTCCTTATGTCCGGACTTGTGAGGAACGCTCTATCTAGGCAGACACCTGGATCACGGGATCAAGCAGCTTGGCCAACCAACCCATGGCGTGGTGGTCAATTACCACCTTAAAAGGGTGACCATGAAGATAGAGCGGCATGAAGAGAACATTCCAGATAATGCCGAGACAACATTTTTCAGTTGTGAAATAGCTCATATCGCCACATGACAGAATGTGGCTGTCATAAGCAATTACGTGTTCAACACCAACCTACCGTTGTACAAGAACCGCTCCAGGGTCAGTGTTATTCTCTTCGAGGTGGAATTCAGTGTCGCCCCGCTGATCGCAATGAGAAAAACGGATGGCGTTCGATGAATGTCTAGATCGGCGAAAGCCACTAATTGATCGCGGGTCCAAAGAAAAGATGTGTCTCCTAGGATGAACGGAGTTAGCGGTTAAGCGAAATTTTCAGTAAAACGTCGGTAATAACTATGCAACCCGAGAATGCGGCCAGTAGCTTTCTTTCATGTGTAATTTAAAATTTAGCAACTGCAGTAAACTTGTCGTGGTCGGACTTCATGACATTGGCGCTGAAGATATGGCCAAAAACTTTGAGCTCTTGGTAGACAAAGTAGAATTGATATGGCTTCTGTGTCAGGCTAGCGGAACGAAAAGCTTCGAGGACTCTCCGCAGGCGCTCCAAATATTGAGTAAATGATTCCGTGCATACCACCAAAACGTCAAGGTAAACGAGACAACACTGCTACTTAAGGCATACGAGAACAGTGTCCATCGTCCGCTGAGATGAGGTGGGAGCAGAACAAAGGCCGAAAGGCAGAACTTTAAATTCATAAAAGCCATCGGCAGTGAGCATGGCTATTTATTCGTGGTCTCTTTTATTTACTTCAACCTTCCAGTAGGCACTTTTGCGGGTGGTGGACGAAAAATACGTAGCACTACGAAGGCGGTCGGGATATTTGTCAATGCGTGACAATAGGTAGAATTCCTGGCTTCCTAATCCCTCTGCCAATGACCAGAAAAGAGGTGACATGACGCGGACACAATTGGTACTTAACAATCAAAGTTGATAACACCTCCTGCGAGCGCGCAGCTTACAATCTGTCAATTTTGCCCGAGCGCCACTTATAGACAAACATATTTCCGTAAGTATGTTTCTCTATGTGCCCCTTGGCAATCTGAAGAAGCGAAAAACAAGGAAAGACAAAAATGAGGCAGACGAATTTTATTTGGCCTCCTGTTATTGCTAACTTTTCTCATAAGTACTGTGGTGTGGGAAGATAGGACAAAACTCAGAGGTTGTGGAGGCTCTCACTAGAGCTATAGACATCGAGTTTATTTTGATAGATGGCACTAAACTCAAATTAAATGACAGCTGTTCGCTTCTGCTCACCATTTTGTGTGTCCAAATAATTTGACCTGGACGATTCTCGATCATCTCACATTATTCTGTCCGACTTGCTACATAAATTACTACGATATATTTTCAAACTTAGGGGGACTATTATGCGAGAGTTGAGTAATTGATTGGTCAGACCTTCGCCTAACTCCGTCGAAATCCCGCCTCTTCCTTATTAAGACGGCGCCAAAGTTATAACATGACGCACAATGGTACAGTCTCCAGTTATGTCTCTAATCCTGTGCAGGAGATTTACTGAGTACATGTGATCAGTGACCAAGAAATGAACTGAAACTTTTAGTTCATATACTTCAAAATGGCCATGCATATTTTACGCTGAAGTAGCTAACATCACGCACCTAGTGTCCAGATAACCCTTGAGGATGGCGCGCTGGCAGAAAATAGGGCCAAGCCTCGGAGCAGTGCAATAACAGCTTCAATGGAAGCAATTTAATGCTGATGAAAACAAGTGCACACTTTGACAGCAGTTGTTCCGCTAAGTATCCGGTTACAACAAATGTTGCTGCTACCAAAAACAGTCATCATAAATCTCAAACATTTGCACTGCATCTACTTCTTTCACTAAAATGTTTATTGGGAATGTGTTATTGAGATTTGCAATCGGAAAATTCTCTATAAGACATATGCAGATTACAAAAAATATGAACCGAAAAACTTTCATTGAGCCTCTCCTGTGTTTCAAGATATTGTATCGTTTTTTAGTCATGTAAACATCTGTGACGAACCAAGAAATCAGTGTTTTGTGTCCATTGTTAGCGGGAAAGTCCGTTTAAAACTCTGTAATTAAGAAATTCGCAAAACACACTCATGACAACTATAGAAGTTAGAGAATAAAAGACAGAAATAATTAGTGAAGAAGTAAAGCTGCATGGAGAGGCGGGAAACATAACGAAGGCAATTTTAAATGTCCATATGTACCTTTTGAGAGTTCTTTATTCATTGCCACCAGTTTCCAGCAAGGCCTTTTTGAAATAGCAGGAATCTTTTTGCTGCAATGTTAGACGCGAACTAATGGCACCATCTTATATGGTGACAGTGAAAGTAGCTTCAGGCTATATGCTTCCCATTAGCATCGTCGAGATCTTTCAATTCTGCCATCGCAGTGCACTGGATGAGGAAATAAGGTGGTTCAGGTCTTTGTGCAGCGAATATGCACAAATGATTTATACGGAGATGTCATTACTGTCAGTTCTGTTTAGTTCCCTTCAAAGAAAAGACACCCAACAACAAAAAACGATAAATATTTGAGTACTGTGTGCAATTATTCTTTGCGAGGGCTGCGCTATTTTGTCACTGAAAACGAGAAAAAAGAGCTCTAAAAGAGCTGCCCCGCAGCGCTCATGCAAATCAGATCAGGCTGTGTGGAAATGGTGTGTAGTTTTGTTTTTTGTTAGCTTAAAGTCCATGGGTGCATTCTAAGGGGAGGTTTTCTTCTGGTGATCGCTCAGAAATTGTGTTATTAACTCAGTGACATTTCATTAGACCATTTTAGGATAAGAAAAATAATTATAAAAGAGAAAACTAAATAATGAAGGAGCACTGAACAAGGGTAAATGGGGTACGCCTCAGTTCGTACGTCGAGCTAACGTTTCGGCAAGTGGACTTCGAAAGAACACAAAGAAATACTGGAAATACCCGGTTTTCGAACCTTGTGCTGAATTGTAATTGGAAATTTGACAAACGTGGTGCCCTTGGCCTTAAAAGTCTCTTTAATGTCTCAATACATTAAAATCTCATAATGGCCTCCAGTTATAGGCTTGAAAAGGACGAATGCTATGTAGGTACATAATGACGCGGACTCGAAGTGGAGAAATCCACACTTGATTGCTGCCGTGAATGCCGTGCGTGAACCTAGTATATATACGCGGGAAGAGAGAAAAAGCCTTTTTTTAACAAAAACAGTGACAGGAAATATATCTGGAGGGGTAGAGCGCATTACTTTTGTGCAAAGGCACTTCGTGTCTCAACGCGTGCAGTTGAGCAGAGCAAGAGAGCGGAGAGCAGTATATGGAAGTGCAGTTTCTTTCGCTATCTGTAAATGAAGTTAGTTTTTTAGTGGCACTAGCGGTTGAAGGCAATTATTCCCAACTTATGCGTACTTTTCAGGGCATACCAACATCACACATTCGCCCTGTCCGGCTATAAGACTCAAGAAGCAAAGGCTGCCTGGAGAGCAGACTGCGTCTGCGTCTATTGAAGTGGGTCAAACGACTGCGCCGAGGATGAAAACGAGGCAACATTTTATCGTATACCGACACTGCTTGAAAAAACTTCTTATTGACGTGGCAGCAGCTTACTGACCTGAAAAGTGTCCGGAATAGGAAATGACGTTTGCTTCGAGGCATTCGTATTCCAAGCATAGTAAAGAATACACTTACATTTATCGATGCCGTTTTCTCCTCACTTAGCTCGTGAGAATGCTGTGAAGCTCGTGAAAATGCATCTGCTCTTTGTGGTCGTTGCTTGTTTATAGTCTTGTGTGCATATTAAACAGGCAAAGTTGTAGTGACGTCATAAAAAAAAGATGCGGAGGTGCTCTGTGGTTCGAGATGACGCTAGGCACGTCCAGTCGTATGTCACGCGCGTGAACTCTATGGGGCGGAAACTCTGGCTCCAAGCCGCATACTAAAGCTAGAAATTTCACCTACCGGCCTGCAACGGGATCATTAATTTCTGGCACTCTAGACCGAAATAATCCATATCAGGTGCATATATGACATTAGCAGTTAAGATACATCATTAATTGCCAACTGATTAATATATAATAGGCAACAAAATGGCGTAAGCTGCCATTCACTTACAACCTTTGTCATCTGCCATGGCAGATGCCATGTGAAATTAAACGCTAACAATGCTTTAAAGGGGACAAGTGTGTTGTCCAGAAGGCGACAAGAATGCGCTAAAAATGGCTGACTAAGCAATGTACGAACGCATACAACACGACATAACAGATGAAGTTTTACGTGTTCCCGTAGTATGTACTTTGTAATTTTCAATGCGATCTTAAGGCAATATTTGCTCTCGAATGCTGTTGATAAAACATATGATCTGGAACTGCCCTCAGTTCCTACTCGCGAGTCACTTCATTTGAGCACTGGGAGGGTCTCCTGCGCAGCCCACGACCAGGGGACACAGATCAAGCGCCGCTGCTGCCCCAGGGATAGCGGCCGTCGTTTAAGCGGGGGTAGGTATTCAAATCGCTCTTCTGTATCCGTTGTTAATACAGTTTCACCACCACCACACAAACTAGTGCTTGCACGTTAAAAAGGGTCGGTTATGGTACTTTCGCGGGAACATTTTTTATAAGTTGTGAAAGCAGAACTAATCGTTTTCAAAATGTAATGCATGACCCCCTCCCCCAGCTGACATGAGACTATTTATTCATATCGACCTTGCGCACCCTCGGGATCTAAGCTATGCATGTTTTGATCTTGAGCTGAAGGTTGTAAGAGCAGTCTGATAAATGAAACCATTAGGATAACACTTTCGACGCTTTCATTTACCAACCCACCCACCCACCACGTTAGCTCAGTTGTTAGGACACTCAACTATTGAAACTATGATGAAAACTCGATGGGGGCGGCTGTTTTTTGAGCGAGGCAAACCGCAAAAGTGTGTGTACTGTGCGATACCACATAACGTTTAAGAACCGCCAGCGGTAAATGTTTTTTTATCCCTTTCCAATGGTGGCCCTCACAGTTTGGTCGCTTTTGGTCGTTAAACGCTATAAAAAAAAGTCAATTATTTTTCAAAATGGGGAGCGAACAGGCGGCATGCAAGCCATTCCATGAAGTATATATTTACTCACTAAATACTTGAAATTAGTGTTCGTAATTAGGAAGGAAATATACCGGTATATGTTTTGAAAACCGTCGAGTAGAAACATTGCGAATGGCACATTCACAGCTCCTAGTAATATTGATCGCCAACTTTTGAGAGAAATACATTGCAACGTAATAGTATATATTCGTGCTTCTAAGCTCGCTTTGCGAATGTGCAGTGTCTGGAAGTAACTAAGTACTCTTAGGAGAGACACGATGTAACTGATTTTCTGTTGTGTCGAAGGGAGTATGGCCCGTAGCTCACGTCAACCGTTTCATGAATGAGAGCTGCCTGCGCCCTTGACGGTAGCGATGAAACGTGTAGAGCACAAGGCGCCGTTATGCATTATATACAAGGCATATTTACAGCAAAATCGGCACGGAATCCGAGGAATAACAGCTCGTAAAACTGTAGTTGCACAGCAACGGCCGGGGACACTATGAAGCGTCCCCTCCTCGCGAGCGGCAAGGCACGCAACGAACGCTCGTGGAGGTCTCGTTCTCCGGAAGCATTGCGCTCGCTTATATAGCGTGGAAAAGTCATTGGCACTCAAAATTTTCAGTCCGGAGGCAGCACGTGACTGCTGCCCGAGAGGTCCAATCAGCGAACGCACTGATCGCTGGCTTCAAGTCTCCCACGGTGCGAAGGCAAATCACCTGACAGGGATCCGGCGCCCGGGTGTCTGGCATTCCAGACGTGTCTATCATGTTGACCTACCGACGCTTCCTGGCAATGTGCTGCTGTCTTGTGAAGGAGCCTGGGAGCAGGCAAAGAGGGAACCAGCAGGAGAACGCCAACGGTCGCTTGCGCGGAAACCGGGTGGCTTGCCCAGGCACAACAATGCCGCGAGCAGCAAATATTCGTAGTCGGAATTCTGTCATTCCGAACTCTCTACCTCTTAGTTGGATGTGTCCTTTCTAGAGAGTTCTATCCAATGCAAATGCTGAGTTTTGCATTGTGCCCGACATTTGACCATCACGCACCCTCATAGTCAAACTACAGCGACATCAGTTTGTTCTCATCATCTGGAAACGTACCTTTTAATTTGACCAGGAACTTTTATATTTGACTTTGACCTTAAAAGAATGGCATTTAGAGAGCCAGTTAGTCAAAGGATTTCTTGATTCATGACGTCACGAAACCGCGCAATTCCTTTGTATAAAAAGCTACCGAGTCTCTGCATTGCCAGCCATTCATGAGGAGCCGAGCACGTCGGATCGTGAAGCTTGCAATGCTGCTAAACTTCAGCATCGCCAACTGATGGTGGAGGCAGGCCACCCAACGGTTATATCTAGCCGATAAAACGAATTCGCGAGACAACGATTGCCTAGGGCACTTGAAATAGCTGAGTTGGTTCGGAAGAGCAGTGTCTCGACTTTCGGTTCACCCAAGTATGATCACTGATGATATTTTAATCACTAGCGAAGGCAGACAACAGTGATTATGGCCACGAGCTGGGCGCATTTTCACACGTCGCGATTGCACAAAAGCCAGACCAAACGTGTCGGCAACGTTATGTAGCGCTACGCTAGTCTTCATGTATTATATCGTTTTAGAGATGCCGCATTTGAATACATGTTACTGTTTCGACGAAAGGCGTAGGACATCGCAGGTTAAAGTGCATTATTTCTGGCCCCCAGCCCCGTACCCTCTGTGCAGCACCTTCAAACGCTTGAGAGCCATCCGTCATTTGGAAAGCGCCGACGTGACGAGGCTTACACCGAGGACGGCGAACCCTGGGCTGCCCATAGCTGATATAGGACAGTGAACCAGGAAGTAAGAAAAGATACGGAGGGAATAATATTTCGTTGCGACGCAGTAAATTTCCGGCACGTAGGTCATATCACCGAGCCGCAGTTGTGGCCATGTTCTCATCGTTCACTCACATAACATGTAAAGAAAGAAAAGCTGGTAAAACACGCCCCCCCATTTCTCTTTTTTTTTATAATAACAATGTGGCGCAGTAACAAAGCGTACGAAGGGAAGACACCTGTGCGGAATTCAGATAAGGATTTCCTTGCTTTGTGACGGCTGCTTTCATTCTGCAACCTTTAGGCGTTGATAAATAAGCCTGTAAGTGCACGCTGGTCACGTGATGGCTTTGAAAAGCAGTAGCCAAAATTACAAAGAATATTTTACGTTGCAAACAGTTATAGACCGGGTGGAGCATCCGGGAACGCAACTTTTACTTTAGGCATGATTGCACCGCAGCCCTGAAATACCGCGCGATTATTGTGCTGTTCACAGATTTGTATTTCAAAACGTATTGCAGATACCTAGGTACGACTATGCGGATGGATACCGCAGGGAGGCGATATTATGCACGTTTTAGAGCTGAATGAATGCGCGAAAGATGTTTGATTTCCGAAGTACTTCACATTTTCAATTTAAGACGTCAAAGCATTTCGTGAAATTAATGATTGCGAACCTACAAAGTAAACTCTCTGTTTACAAGTTTCTTACTACTAGTCGACGAACAATATTGCAATAAGTGACATTTGTACGTCTACCCAGAAAACGTCTTCCCTCACTTATAACATGTTGTGCCCTTTAGGAAAATAGCGTAAACAAAATTTGTTTTAATTTTTTTTTTAAATAAAAATATATGGATTAAGACACAAAATGATGCATATTTGCAATGTATTAAATGTGCATTCAAGCAGTAGTCAATCCAACCGTTTTTCCAAGTTGTCAACGAGACAAATAATGTAATAAAGCATTTCAGGGATCAAGAAACGTAAGGTGTCTAACCAAAAAAAGAACAAGAACATTGTGACTCGGAAATTTCAGTCATATTTAGCCGTCGGAAGCGTACTGAAAAGGTCGTAGAAAACATATCAAAGATAATAAGTTGCACAGTAGCATTCAATGACGTTTATGTCTGAAACTTTACTCGCAAGAATTTTGTTTGAAGCGAGATATTTCTTGAAACTGAATTATGGACTGCACGACTGTGAGACAGCCATCTTGAAATACCACAGGCTACCTGGTCGATATACAAATGTAATGGCGTCAATCTTGTGTGTGTGACGTGCTTTATAGAGCTGGTTCATGAAGTTCGACAAGCGCGAGCCTAAGTATATTCTAAATGATGACTACATCAAGGTTTAAACACACAAATAGATAAGTTTTCAGCGTTTTCTTCAACTTTTGAAAATATCTGCCAACGTCCGTTTAGAAATTCTTATTGCTTTGAAACTGGCCGATTCCCAGCCTATAAAACGAGCAAACCTAGCACGGTGCCCCTGTAAAAGAGCGAGAAAAGTGTCTTATTCCAATTAGGTGCATGTTTAATGCTTTATAAACGCACAGAATCCGGGCAACTCATTTCCTAAATATAGAGCCATAAAAGATAGAGCCAAATTTTACAAAATTTCTGCTATTTCGCAATGGCTTCGAAAATTTCCTTTTTGTTTTATTTTCAACCTCCATCAACGAAAATTTTGGTGCGAATGCATCAATGCCAAAAAACAAATAACATTAAACGGTATGCTGCAACACTTCCACTTCGACGCTAATCCCTGCATGTGTGGCGCGGAAAGAACACGATACGACCTGTCATTTTTGTCTAATAGAATTGTGGTAAACAAACGGACGTGACGGAATGTAACATGCTATCGAACCAAGTGCTGCGTCGTTCGGGTATGGTATCGTTGTTTAAGAGTCAAAAAATGATAAAGTTTTAGTGCCATGAGGGCAGCTTTGCAAGACATGTTCCGTTTCGGTAATTGTATGACAAGTTGTCCAGATTGAGAAGGGCTGATTGCTGCTATTTTGTAGCAGGGCTTAGGGGCCCCATACTCTCATAGAGAATAGAGATTTCTGCACTACCATGACCATCAAACGATGCCATAACGGACGCCCGATGAAGGCGAAGAGTGCGAAAAACGTTACTTGTATATCATTGCATGAAACCATGATTGAGATTATGTTAAAATAGTGCTATAAACATGGACAGATAGGAAGACAAACACACATTATCTTCCTATCTGTTCGTGTTTCTAGCGCTGTTTTAACACAATGCCCAACCAACTCGCCCAACAATCCACTTTGCATGATTGAGAGCCCGTGTGAAACCTTAGGCTAAACGTCTTAACTGATTGCGCAAAGTACACACGGGCGATTTTCTTACTATTTAAAAACTTTAGTCTTTAGGTTTTATTTACTTCAGGCATGTAATTAAGAGATTGCTTTGTGCGGCCTTTGCAGGTAAATTTTATAGCAAGGTGGGCATCATGCAGATGATGGACAGCTTGATGATTAGGCGATTAAGTAACTAAAATTGCTTTAGGCAAATTTTGGTTTTCTTTCTTCAATGGTGATGCCATACTGAGAAACTGAAGGTCAGCAACAACAAAAGTGATATTGTTATACATTATTCTATTCGGAATGGGATTCTAATTATCAAAATTAAAAAAAAAAAATACGCATTTGAAAGCCCACCTAGTTCGTTTTTTGGCATTTTATGCATAAAATTTGCTGTCAGTCTGCTTGATGTGCGTTGTAGATCACGTATATCCCTCAATGATGTTTTTCTTGATAATAATAAGTTCTTAAATCAGTTATGAACTTGTCCTTCTTGCTTCTGGAGCTCAAGAACACAAGAAGACATTCAACAGACATTCGTGCTCCAGTAAACAAAGCATGCAGTGGCTGGAATCTAATCTGTGCTTCATCATGCGAGTAGCATCTTTTCATTGGGCTACGTCAACATTTATCTCTTCCCTCCGTGTCTTATGATTCCAGTTTGTCTCAGCACTTGCAAGAGAGCCAAACAAGGAACTTATAACAAGGCTGAGAGGGACGATGATAAAAAAGCGCAATTCGAGACATCATTCGATAATCGCTTGCATCTTTAAAAGATGTCCTCGCAGGCTAAACAATTTTTGCCTCTTAAACAGTGACGGTTTAACCATCAGAGGTGTGCAACTTGAGCACGTGCGTCGCGCCCTGCAGTTAAAGTGGTGAAAAGACAGGATGGTACCTAATATTAAGAAAATCAAGCAAATATTTGTACTCTGACCTTACAGGAACAAAACGACATACAAAAAACTCAGTTTTGTTTTATTCGAACGCGGAAAGGCTTTTGCAATTTGTTTTATGTAACATGGCCGGCACATATCTTACGTCGCAGCCAACACAATTGGATGCGTTTTTTCTTGATCATGTCTTCTTTATGAGCGAACAAAAATGATGCCTCAAAAATTTCGCGGCTTTGTTTTGTTTTCTTCGGAAAGGAAATTTTTCTTCTCCCACATACACACAAAATCACCCGTTCAAGCTCTATTTGTAATTAAAAAGGGCGCTTGGATGCTTAGGGTAGAAGATCTACTAATAATTAAGGCGCACACTTATAAAACTCAGTGTTAAAAGTGTTAGTTAACAGCTGCCTTCGCACGGTGCCTTGTGCACTTGTCTGATTCCTAATACTCAGCGCATAGTCGTAAGCTACAATTTCACCTTAAATCCGAACGATGTACATTTTATCCGACGCTTGTTTCCAAGCCATATATTGAAGTGTCTTACGAGGTGTGGCTTGGAGAATGTCTGGAATCAAAATGCGTTGGTTCAAGTTCCACCAGTTTTTAAAGACTTCTTTAGAACAGTTGATTTAATAATAGATATCATTTGAAACATGTGACTACCTTCAGTTCAGACTACTTGTCATGCTTTATTACTTTCAATCCCCACCCCCACACGAGGTCTTGTGCCTGTTAGATCATGGCCATCTCAACCAATGAGTGTTTTGTGGCTCGCTTCCAATGCTGCTGATGAAACCAGATATTCTGTCACATGAACCCTAACTACTATCGCTTTAATAAGCAGAACATCGGAGGAACGGATGGATGGACCGGTGGACACGTGCGTGGGTCGGTGAATGGATAACTGGTTGGGTAAGTGGGCTGGTAAATGAATGGGTAAGTAAGTGGGTGAGTGGGTAAACAGACGGAAGATAGGAGCACCCATTTTGAAACACGGTGGCGACACTGTCGATCATACGCTTAGCCTTCCATTCTATATTTGGTTAAGCAGCCCTTCAGCTTTAACTTCTTTAGTTATAGACTCGCGACGCATGTATATACTATTTCTAAATCCTATCTAGCATCCTTTCGTCGGCCCTCCTTGCTATTTAAACCCCAACTTCCCAAACGCTTCTTGCTAACTTCGACTAGAGAGTCCTTCACGTTTCCTTTGTTATCTCTAAAGCCTATGTCTCGGGGAGAGTAGCTATGCCCGCATCTGCACCTGGATGGATACTGAAACATTCCAGTATTAGATGCTCACTTATTTATGCACATCTACCGCAAATAAAACTGATTTCAATTTTTTGTGGTTCATGCCTTTTTTTTTTTTTGGTAACAGAATGAAATAAACTGGAGAACGCCACTTTAAAATGATGAATGAAACATGTGTCTTCAATATCAGGTTGACAATGTAACCCGCCATGGTAAATATTTTGTGAGTAAGAAAATATTCACACAAAGCTAAAGCGTAAATTACGCCGTGTAGGGTGTTTATTCTCGTAATCGTTGCCATTTAAAGGCTACACTCAGGCATGTTTCTTGCCATACACAGCGGCGTGGGTTAGCACGAGCACATAGATACCGACAGATGAAGCAATTTAGCCGTCAGCAAGACCAACAAGAAGTTGGAAGGGTTGTAGATTATTCATTTCAAAAGAGAAGCGATAACAGGACCACCACAAAAAGAAACGAAGGTTTATGTGACAGATCTATATGTGATAGCTAGGCACTTGGGTCATCATTTTTTTTCTTAATTGTGGTCATTTGGTTAGCACTTCTTTTTTTAGACAATTCAATCTAAGCGTAGGAGAATATTCCTATTTTATTTATCAAAGGTGTTAATGCGATAGTATAGCACATTAATCTTATAGCTGGAAGCAAAATAATCAGAAAGTGCGATAAAACTAATTTCGCTGGTGAGATTAAAAGCACCACCTCCCCATTACACGTATGATGCGTCGCCAACTGAGCCACAGCGGCGACTGCCGAGTCTTCCACTGTTGTCAGCATTATAATAGTGTGTCAGTTAACCTGTAGACTTCGCTACTGTCACACAGGTTCATAATGGCGGGCACAACATGTCTTGTTTTACCAGCAGTGTGACGTAAATGTTGTGGAAACTGGTGGGTGGTACATGTGGAAGAGTCTTTTTATGCTGTCTATGGCCAAAATCGGACCGAGAGGTCGCGCCTTCCCTGTTCAATTATATGCTCTAAGTAATATTGGCAGTAAATTGAAACGCCCTGGCAGTAGACTTCTAGAAGTTGTTGCACACACTCTCCGTCTGTGCAATTAACCAATATAAAAAGTTCGCGTGTTTTCTTCTCTTCATTTCAGAGCACTTACTCTTCCTTTTCTGCATAGCGGCCTTATAAAATGCGTCTTAGACAGGAAGGTTCGTTCTTGCTAAGCTTAGAGAACAACACGCATTCGCGAGCAGCTCTTACTACTAGTCCATTAGTGGTTGACTCGTCGACGCCATAGCTGGCTGCAGCTTCAAAGACGTTCGTAAAGCCTACTGCCCGCCAAGATGGTAAGTGCTATACATACGTATAAAAGGGCGGTTGCAACAGCAACAACGCTGCTTTTTGAAGAGTTGTTCTTGCTAAATAATAACGTAAAGTATTAAATCAGTCGGTGTAAAAGTATCCGCTATGGCGATTCGTGTGAGCCGCCATTATTAAAAGAAAACGCGAGCAGCGTACCAATGGCACCTCACGTACACCTTTAAAGTTAAACGATACGAGGCATATTGTGAGGGAAATGAAATAAATAATATCAAGTGCTTTGGTTTCAATGTGCTTAAAATTCCTATAAATCGCTTCGCAAGATATTGGCAGTTCTAGGAATGTAAGAGCAAAGTGGGCAAATCAGGATGATGCGCATTACATGTTTGCGTTCTTGCGCGTCGGTCGAAACGGTGCATGAATGTGATGAAAGGCAATCATATTGTATGTGCCATCCTTATTGGTCCAAGTCACGCTACCTTTCACAGCTGCGTTAACAGCTTGTGAGATCTCTGCAATTGTAATCAGGCCGTGTCAAATGAAATCGTGTTCAGTTCCTAAATATCGTAAACTCTGGCCCACAGAGGCAGGTTGGCATGTGAGTCATTTTACTTGACCGTTCGCGAGAAGCACATCTCGTCGTGGTGAAGTTGAATGAAAGAGTTTTCTTCCTTTCCACATGGAGAAAATATATAAATTTATATATTGTATTGTTGTTCCCCTTTCCTTTCTTCTCCTGGTGTCCAGCTTAGTGCTTAATATCGCTAATCTTGTTCGGTTATGTGCGGTCGCTCTGCTCATAATCCTGAACTTCCTGAGCACAGAAGTTTTGCCGATCACATAGTTTCTGAATGGTGAAGCCATTGCTGGTAGTATCATACTGTGTTATCTACTCTGGTAAAGTAGCTTGGAAACACTTCGACATGGGCCTCGACCTGAACCCCAGTGTAAGAATATTTTGAAACAGCTGACGCACACTTCCACAGAAACCAAAGGCGGAGTTGAATGCTTGCGAACAACAAAATGTCCCATTATATCGCCTCAATGCGCAACATTAGCTTCCATTTTTGCACCGTGCCCGCCATTACTCCTTGATAAGATGTGGACAGCTACATACCGGAAAGCATTATCTAACGCATGCAAGATACGTCCCTTATTAATCAGGGTAACGTGCTGGGTGAGTAATTGCAGCTTCGCCAGTTGAGAATATTCGCCTAAAGCTTCGTGCTTATAAAATTCATGTAAACCAACGCAATCAAACTGCTTTCTGCTTCATATACAAGTTCAATTTGTGAGAGCTGCCCTTCGTTTACATGTGTCATGGTCGCGTTTCTGTATTCTTTTTTAAAACTGGCCTCCGTGTAGTCGTTAATGAAACTGCCTACCATTAAATGATGCCAGTAAGACTTTTCTCAAGTGATATGAATTTTGTTGCCAGAAAGTTCACTATTCTGATATACGATCAGCACCCATCCATCCGTCAAAACCGGCACTGATGATTTGCCTTCCTCTTTAGCTTTACGCTCCAATAAACAAAACAGGAAATAAGGTAGTTTGTGAATGTTACTGACGGGTTCCTAGTAAGGTGACCTTTAGTCCCATGCCTTATCTCTTGGACATGAGTTCAAAGGTAGTGAAGATAGGTGTCATTACCTTAACTGCTCCGCGTCCTGTCTACAAATATTCAGCTCTTTATCCAAAAGATCGCACTTAACGGTAGGTTTTTTGTTATAATTTTTCTAATACGTTGCTTTATAGGTGTAATTCAGGCATTCAAATTGTATGTTTGGGTCGGAATGTTGGGGTAGATGTAAAAGAATTAATCTCTTACTGTGAGTTCGCACAACAGAGAGGAAGCGATGAATGCTGTCCCAGGTTATTTGCATTGAGTGACAACGGCAATCATTATTCCGGCTTTTTTGCCCCTAAACTTTATTGTTTCTTTTATGATATTAAACTTTGCCTTTTTGTAAATAAGCATTTAAAATAATGCTTCGAACCACTTCCTTTTTTCACAAGCTCAGCCTACTAATAAATGCTACTTACGTGTGGGCTTACACAATCTCATACTTCTTTTTTAATTGGGCCTAGTATGATTGCCATTTGGCGAACATGCAGGCCCGCGGTCTCTGCGTGGCCGCCAAGTGAAGCCTAACGCAAGCTATCACCAGAACAAATACCGCGAGAACAGCACTCGCCTAGAGGCAAGAGGGGATATTTACATCGAACAGCTGAGGCGCAGAGTAGAGCCATCGAAGGATAGGCAGGAGTTAGCGCACAAGCAAGTGCAGTGACGCTCACAAGCAAGCGGAGAGTGCGAAGAAAAAGAAAGCCGCACTAAATGCAAGCTCTCCTCGTTGGCTGATCCTGTGCGGCAATCAGGGAGAGAGAAAGTGCGCGCAAAAACAAATGCAAATAAAAAAAAATTAAGGAAGATGCAAATTCCATCTTGACTGTGCCAGTTTAAGTGTATGAATTGTGCACCTAATATGCTTTTAAGACAAAATTGTGACTGATTGTGAACTTTATGCATTTTAATGTGTATTAAAAGCACTCAGTGCCCTACAGCCGATTATATACGCTCGTGTCCCGCCATTAACTATACAAATGTGCCTGCGTGGTGTAGGGTTGCGTTGTTGTCTCGGACCAACTCGGTCATGTGATCTGGTATCGTGACATCACACAACCCGCCATTCAATAAGTACCCGGCCACGCTACTTGCCTACTACTAACTCCGAAAGGCATGTTGGCGATGTTTCGCTCACAACGACGACGGCAAATAGCGCCGACTCCGGAGTTTTCGCTGAACGGGATCCTTACGACATTCTGTTTGAAAATTCACCTAACTAAGGTTTTTGGAGAAATATGCCATATACTTCACTAAATGGCTTTCTGACACGAAAGCCTTTCAGCCGAGGCAAATAAGGCAGCGCAAGTAACGCAACCACAGCCATCACTTTGGTGACAAACCCTCATATCTGTCTGTAAGTGATATTGATACCGTCGGTGGCAATTGGGAATGTGCACAAGAACCCAGAGAAG
The DNA here is from genome assembly GCA_023969395.1 of Amblyomma maculatum. Classification (NCBI taxonomy): domain Eukaryota; kingdom Metazoa; phylum Arthropoda; class Arachnida; order Ixodida; family Ixodidae; genus Amblyomma; species Amblyomma maculatum. The sequence goes on along the minus strand of JAJIZL010125529.1, from coordinate 424,395 downwards.
TGACCAGGTTATACTGAATAAATTAGTAGATTGGCCTATGACCGCGCTGTTCGCATCTGCTTGGGTATGTGGAGAGAGTCACGCAGCGGCAAGGCATTGTTACGAGCCTAACAATACACGCCATAAAGTACCATGTATGTGGTGTAGAGGTTACAGATACGTGTTTCCCTTGCTCCCGTTTTATTGCGGCTAACTTTTATTTATATTGTTTCTGCCTTAGCTTGTTTCCGACATCAAAGTTTTACTAAACTAATTTACCGTTTTTATGTGTTCAATTTATATCCCACATGAAGAAACCGATGTGAATGAAACACAAGAAACGGGAATTATTGGCTGCTGGAAAAGCTCTACTTTTCGTATTTTATTTGGGTTAAGGCCGCCATGCTTCTCTCCTGAACAATAAAGACGCTGTGTGCAATCTGCATTGAGGGTAAACCAGTACTGAAGTTCTATCCGCATTGCCTGACTCGTTTTGTTTCTGTTCGCATCCCGCACTCTATGGCCCAACAACTATGGTTTGCCTACGTTTCACACGCTGTTTTATTTCTCAGGGGTGCTAACCATAGCGCAAGAATTCCACGCGAAACTAGCTCCCACCACTCAGTCTTTTCTATTTAAACTTTATTGCAGTTGCAGTGTGTGCTATTCTAGGGAACTCAACAATCTGAGTCCCGGTTCCACCTGTAACGGTCAGGTAGCAGCTCTATGCCGACAGCACTGTGGCTGTGTCTGCTCGTGTTCATGTGCCTGGAGGTGACAGGTAGTTTCCCTCCCGCGGAAATAGGGCGTTATCGCCCTGTTTCTCCTTACTCCTAGAAGTCAGCAGTAGTCTTACAGCAACAAAACTCACGGCGCGAGAGCACTCACAGCAGTCGCCCACCGGTTTAGCGGACCCGACGCGTTCTAACACTTCATCTTGTTTGTGAGGCAAGATCTGCTATGCAATGGTGGGCTGTCGTGTGCTTTTGTGCCCCAAATTTTGCCTTGCCATCGGATTTGTTTCTCCTTGCGTTTTACCTCTACGTGTCCCTTTCAAGGAATAAGGTAGCACTAGGAGTAACGACAGCAGAATCAGACACTCTACAAAAAGTATTGTTCCTTATATGGCTTTTTTGAAAACAAGAGTAATCTAAATATCAAAATAGCATGGCCACAGAAGTGCCAGGTTTATCAGCACTTGCTTTAGTAGCTATTTAGTTGTGCCGTGAAGTGCATTTAGCGTGTGTCTACATGCTTGCCTGCATGAAAGTTCGCTGACAGGGCATTTGCAAGGTACGCGACGGACTACCTGAAGGACGGCTGGCATCTCTCGCTGATATGATTATAAAATTAAGGGAGAACATTAAATACGCCACATGTTGATAATGGGATAGCCTTGAAGTATGGGCTCGAGTTCGCCTGCTTTTCCTCCTCCGCCTGCACTGCCGCTCATGACGTGCGCTGAGCTTGGGCAGCCGCCGGTCCTCCACCCTGAGTTACATGTCAGCATGGCTGCCCTCTCTGCTTGCGATGATTTCCCACTAAAATAAACACACTTTGCGGTAATTGTGGCTCCATTCCCTCCTGATATGCGGAGCTTTCTAGACGCGCCTGCACACAGCCAAGCGCCGCAAGAAAGTACCATCCAGCTGGCCACGACTCTCGGCTATGTATTGTGAGCCGTGCGCCTGCAAACCCCTCGGCCATGCCAAGCAAGTTGACATGTTAGCGCAGCTGTAAACTTGACCATGTAACATGTTTCATGACGTCCGGCAGCCGAATGAGATATGGTTGCTCGACCATCTCAAGCATTCCAGTGGCATCATTACTGCCTTGACGAAACGGGGGACTTTTCGACTAATCAAATCGAGCTATTACGGAATTACTGTTAATAATGGCGCTGGATTTCGTTTGCCATGAGACTTCCAATGGTAAGGAAGTAGAACATTTCGACGATTTTGCACAGCTCTGACGTACCATAGAAGCCCTTCATTGAGCACCGTTCTTTTCTAACCCAACGATAGTTTATAAAGTAGAAATTCGCTAGCTGATCTTCCTCCCCCCTCCCCTTGGATACCTATGAATTTTTGATGGTCGGCTGAGAGCGGAAAAGCTCAGCTGCAGCTTTGCTTTTGAGCTGACACTCACCTACTACAGCCACACTTTTGAAAATGTTGTCCTCCATTATTAAAATTTCCACTCTCTTTCTCAAGAGCTCCTCTCTTTAATAACATAGAGAGGATATTTGCATTAGGTTGCTTCCCTGAATGGTATGGAATTTTTTCTGTTGATTTGTAGCAGCCTACTCACTAGAAGGAGCAAGCAACATAAGCGTCTGGGGTAGGTTAATGTGTGTAAAACGTTTAGTGGATGAACGCTGAAAGACCAACTTAAAATAGCAAACTAAAAGTGATAACATCCCGTTAGCTGCTTGATACAGTGCATGTTAACACGACTCTGTCATCTGAAAACCGCCATTACGAATATTCTGTCTTCGCCGTACTTTAAAAAGTTACATTACAAAGTTACAAACAAAAGTTACAAAGTTCAAAACGATTGATCGCAATTTGCACATACGCTTATTAAGAGGCCGCTCAAGTTCTAAATTTGTTCTGTGCCATCAGTTTTCCAAGTCTCAGTAGTTAGTTATTTTCATTTCCTATTTCGACTTCCACTGCTAAACAATTTGTCCCATGGAGTGAAATAACAGAGGCACGCTGCCCACTAGCACTGTTTCGTCTTGTTCAGGGAGCGTTTCTAAAGCGCTATTTTAAGAAGAAATTTAGAACTAAACCAAACTTACTATTCGCTTCCTTCCAGATGCATTCGCAGTAAGCGAATTTAGTGATACGCAAGAGCTAGTAAAGAAAAAAAGACTAGACAACGACGACAGTGTTACAGTGACGAAAAGCCACCTGGTCTCCCATTGCAACACGTCAGTGATAAATATTCGAAATTTCATTCTCACATACTATACCTTTTCTGGGAAGTTCTTCACCTACGTGATGTGAAATACAGGTTATTTCTTTTACAGGTTATTTCTTCTCCTGCTCAACACGATATGTCAATAATTTTGAATTTTTTCGCTATTACTCCTACGCATCCCCCGTTCTAGGCCCAGGATAAGGTTCAGAGGGTTTCAGAGTAGCGCCACTTTACTTGAGACAGTGGACGTGGGTGGAAGCACACAGCCGAGAAGCTGTCCCTGTTTCATGTATTTTATTTCCAATGCTGCTACCTGATTTTATTTAAAAATGGCAGAAGCAGAAATAGAATGAAAGACGACTACGTAGAAAACGGAGTTGGTAAGTAATGGTATGAGTGGGGATCCGGGGCTTAGAGTTTACCACAGACTGGCCAGCAGAAGATGAGACATCGAGGCAGGAAAAGACAAGGAGGAGAGACAAATAAAGAAGCTTATGTGCACTTTCTACATAGTTATGTATGCAAAGGAACAAGAGATGAGAACGGGAGCTGCTGGTGGATGCAATTCCACCGCTTAAATACTGCTTGTTGTTCCCAGCTAGTGAGCTGAAGAAGTAGACTACATCTTGGAAATTCCAATCAGAGAAGACACTTGCGAGCATTCGGAGTGCCGCCCAGTGCCGACGGTGGGGCTCCAGCCTCCTCACACACCTTCATGTGGTGAGGGTGAGCTTCCTTGGTAGCGATTGCAATTTTGCCCTTGCGGTGGAAATGCAACACCAAGTTGAGACAGTCCGGAATATCCAAGAAGTCCGCCCTTGGCGAATTTCACTTTCCCATTGCACTCAGTGCTCGAAATGTCGCGGGCACTCCGGTTCAGCAAAAAGGTATTCTTTTTCTTCGGCCAACAATATGGAAAACATCATTACGGTCCCCCCTCCCCCCCTGCCAGTGTCAGGCGGGTAATTGCACATGAATGGGTCGCTCCCCATCCTTCCAATCCGGCGAGGCGAATGATAGTCGCTTAATGATCGCCGCAGCACTTGGCGGCAATAGAACCCCCGTCGTTGTCGCACTGAATTGGGCGTAGATGGCTGCCTCTCGCCAGACTAGGGGCTTTACGCCAGACCCACTTGGTTCCTGCACTCTAGCCGCATGAACCTCAGCTGGGATCCCAGTCATAACAGTAATACGTTGTTAAGTTGGTTTCGTCTGTTTGTCTTTTAAGGTTTAACGTCTCAAAGCGCCGCAGGCTATGAGAGAAGCAGTAGTGGAGGGCTGTGGAAATTCGGACTACCTGGGGTTCTTTAACGTCCACTTACATCGCACAGCACACGGGCGCCTAGCTTTTACCCTCCACCGAAAAGCGGCCACCACGGCCAATGTTCGATCGCGCGTCCTTAGGTTCAGCAGTCGAGCACCCTAACCACTAAACAACCACGGCGGGGCCCTTCCTAAATTCATTATCTGGCATCTCATACTACGAGTTCGAGCTATAGACCTTTGCACGCCACTGGGAGAAACCAGTTTGACCTGCAACAAGCATATTGGTAATATATGCTTTACCGCACTTAAGGCCCTATGGGGCATTCGAAGATAATTGGCGACAGTCCCAACACAAGTGAAGCTTATTGCATACAATTCCCTGGTTAGATCGGTTTCGGAGTACGCGGACCAAACCAAATATAGACAAGTTGGAAAAGGTGCAGAATGGCCGTCCGTTTTATTTGCAACCGCTACTGACGACCAGACAGCGTAATAGAGATGATTAATCTCCTGGGCCTTCAGACCCTCCGATCTAGACGAACGGAATATAGACTCAAGTTCTTATACCTCCTATACAGCACTAAGACGAAAATTAAGAAGGCTCGCTAGCTGAATGCAGTATAACGGGCTAACAGACGTTTTAACCGCGGGAAACGTTTACAAGAATAGCAGGCTTCTATCGATTCTTTTAAATACTCCTATTTCCCCAAGACTGTATCTGACTGGAATATTCTGCCTCGGGATGTAGGGAATTCTAAGGATGAAGCAGAATTATTGCCTGTTTTAAAATTATGAGCGCTTAAACTTTGTACTTTGCCCTTATTTCGCATTTCTAGTTTGTACATGTTTATTTCCCCACTTCTTCTTGGACTTCACACGGAGTCTGCAGTATTGTTAATTAAATACATAAGTGAATAGGGGAAACAAAACAGAGGTTGCGCGGTCTCCTGAGGTTTGCCTCGTCGGCGTAGAGGAGGGAATTGCTTTTGAATCCATCTTACGGCGTGTCCGTGATCAGAGAGCGGTTGTAGGCGAGTTGGCGTTTTACTTTATTACCTGCTTCATGAAGCGTAGCTATCCTTTTCTTTGTGCTGCATCAGCGGTTACCATCTCCGACACTTGGTCAGTAATTATACAATGACGGCATGCTTGCCCCCGTCCTTCGCAACCTGCGGCCTGTGATAAATGCAAGACCTACAACACGTCGCCGCCTCGAAGGAGTAGATGCTGACTCAAATGATGTGCAGCCATGCCTGCCTTGTCTTTGCATTTTATGAGTTTTATACTCCGCTTACGGTATGCCTGCTTCGTCCATTATCTATAATCAATAATAGCAGAGCAGTCTCAAGTATAAGCCATGGAGTGGATGCACAAGTGTGCACGCGCAGCATGCTCGGCCACTAGTGGTAGAGCGCGATATCTTAAAATGAAATTTGTCAGAGTTTGCAGCTGGCTCAAAATAGTTTGCCTCTGACATCATCTGCCATACGGATGAGCGCAGGTAAGATACCCGGGATTTCAGGGGGCCATTTTCAGGAAAAAACTTCGTAGTTCAAGAAAAATTCGTCCTGGTCCGAGGATCAAGTTTCTGAGAAAGAATGAGTAATTACACCCTTATTAGAAACCTACTCCACCTTGGGGACTCCCCCAAATAATTCACCAACAACATTCCCATTTCGAGTTATTCATCAATTCGGTGTCGCATTACCATCTGCTCTGCTCAGCGTACTGGTTAGCTCAGTTGGTAGAGCAACTGCGCGAATAGGTGGTGGTCTGGCTTCCGATGCCCGGACCAGGACAAATTTTTCTTTAACTACAAAGTTTTTGAGGAAGCTGCATAGCTTTCGTTTGTTGCCGCATGGCTACGCTTGGATAGATGTCATTGAGTAATTACTCCCTTATTACCAATCTACTCCACCTTGAGTGATTACCCTAAATATTTGGCCAATTCTCCAGCGTCTTCAATACTGGTGGTACACAATGCACCAACTTGTGCTTGGTCATCAAAAACAGAAGCATAGGATTACAACCACACGAGGTAGAGCGCAATGCGGAAGCCTAAATAGTGTAAAAAGTTTTGCTCATTGTTCATGAATATTTGTCTAAGTGGAATTATGTCATCTTGACCGCTCTACTGGCTGCTAGAGTGGGCAGCCGCGTGCTTTAATTTTGGAGTGGATAGCAAGCCATAATTCTCAACGAGCAGCAGAGATGCAGAAAAACATTACTCCTGAACGATACTGCTTCCATTCCACCTAGGACAAAATAGTTATTCATTGTATAAAAAAACTTTCCCTTGAGTTTTTTATATGTCGTGCTTTGTTCGAATAAAGAAACGCTAATCGTTGCTGATACCTTATTTGAAATTATATTTTCTTTGTATTTGTTAATTTTCTTCATACAATTTCATTTCGCTGGCGCCGGTAACTTCCTATGGGTATAAAATTTCTCGTTCCATAAGTATGCTATCTTTGGCACCCTAAAACAAAGTGCAATATGGAATTTCTAGCTCTGCTAAGTGCAGGGCATGGTTCACAGTCTGCACCCTTAACATCAATGCTTCTGCGTCAGCTACAAAAAGCACGAGGAAGACGTCGAGAACAAGTTATGGACTTGACATGTCACAGCAATATATTGCTGATATTTTAACTAAACGAATCTCTAATATTTAGTTGAACATTCAAGACGACAACAAAATGCAAATATAGAGTGACTTAGCAACCATCTGACGCTTCTGGGATATGACAGAAATAACACTTTTTGGAAAGCAGATAAAACGTTTTTGAGGATATCGGCAGTAAGAGCTAAGAATAGCATTTTATTGCAGAAATTTCTTCTGGGACTGCGAAATTGCCCCAATGCAAGATATTCGGGTAAAGGAATGTTTAGCCCAAAGGCTTTGGTTTTAGGCGAGCGTCACTAATTATGAGAAGTTATTAATAGAGAATACTGAATTTTATTTTTCTCATGTTTACATTTTCGACGTTCGAGTATTACTATATCCGCATATGACGAAATGAAACTATGATATTTAAAGAAGGCCGCTTTGAGGTGACATAATGGCGCATACATCATGACCATTCGTTGTCATGAAGAAAAACTCTTCAAGGCTAAAAGATGTCACTGAGACAAAGTGAGACGTTTTTGTATTGGCTTGTGAAGCTCATCTTTGAAACCGTTAAGCATTGATTGTGTGGTGGGAAACACAGGGAAGGCTCAGCTTATATTTGTCACAAATGTGTGATGCTAATCAACGAACAGTAACGTTATTGTGCCTTCACGGGTGCGAAAAGGCGGCAAATAGGACAAACATCCCCGCTATCGTTGTTTATACATAAAACTGTAGTAGTGCAGATGTTGTGCCTGTTGGTGAAGTGACATATTCACAAAAACTTCGCGCAGAACACGACGAAACACAACGAAGAAACACGTACACGTGCGCACTTCCTGGTGCCTCGTCTTGCTTTGAGCAGTTTTCTTGAATAGAGCTCTACCCGCACGAAGCATACGGAGCCACTCATCTGCACACGCCTCTACCGGCCTAAAGCAAGAGAACAATACGATCCGGAAGGACACTGCAGCGTAATGCAATCGTGACAGTTTCTCCCAAGTGAATTCCCATTCTACTTTCTTATTTTTCAACCCTGCCGGTCCTAAAAAGGGGGCGACGACGCCATGAGAAAGCATTGTCGAGAATAACAAAGCACTGTCTCGTGTGACCTAAAACTTCGTAACGTTCAATCTCAAGAGCGTTTCTGGCGCTTGTTGTATGGAAGTTATTCCATCGCCGCACCCTGTAAACGCCCTTGGCGCAGCCTACGGTAGAATTTGGGTGAATAAATGACGCGCATGATTAGGAGCTGAAAATTCAGAACCACGACGCTCGTTGTAAATGCATGACGTAAGGTTTTTTTTTTTTCCTTTTTTGCTTTCAACTCGAAGCGCAAATGCAGCTCAGTCTTGTGCTCATGTCTCTACGTTCAAGTGTTGTCATCCATTATCGTCAACTTCTGTGAAGCGGTGTTTTCCTTGCTCGATGCGAATAACACCGCCGAATGTTCTGGGTACCTCCCATTGAATATTAAAGAGCATGCGCCTATCAATATGTTTTTGAAGTTGTTGATGTCTTTGACGCTTAAGGACAACAAAATTAATTTGTTTCTTTCAAAATGGATGTTCGATGCTTGTCGTGCGAGTCTAGCTCTGTGCGGAAATCAATCAAGGCCATTCGTATCTGGTCATAGGCGAGTGTGGAAGAGGCGACTAGCGAAACAAGCTCTAATTGCACTAGTAGCGGGATTTATTTCCTCTGTCTTCCTCTCTTATTCCGAGTGACCTCTCCTGAGGCAGCATTTCTGTTCTCTTTTTTCCTTCGCCTTGACCGCCACCTCGTCCGTGGTGCAGAGTTCGTTGGTCCTACCCTTTGTTTCGCCTCCGAGGGGGCAGCGACAGAAGAAGCCCCAATAACGTGCTCCTGCTGAAGGCGTCAAGCCACCTCGCAGTTCAATATCCTGTCCCAACGCGATGTGCTTCGAGCCTTTCCTGGTGCCCTCGAACGAAGCACGCGTCTGGTCAACCACTTTCTCGTGAGTTTGCGCGGGTGTAGTTGTCTGCGTAGAGTCACCGCACCAACCGACCCAGAGCTGCTTTCGCTGGAAGGGCATGTCCTGATTTCTCAGTAGCTCATAAAGTCATCAGTCAAACTTTTCCGCAGAAAAGCAGTCAGTCCTCTACGAGACTAATTTAACGTATCACTGAAATGAAGTCATAGGTATTAATGGTCGAATACCAAATAAAATAGAACGTCCATTTATAGTCCAACTTCCTTGAACATTATTTAATTGATAGCCAAATGTTATCATCGTATCACTTCGCTAGTGTAGACAACGGGTTTTACATCCAAAAACTAGAAGTTTGCAAATAATACAGCCTTGCTCTCGTTCTTTGTGGTTTAATTTTATCCTCGTGCGATAGGCGACTTCAAGCCAAGCTTGCCGACGGCACCTTTGCTAAAGTTATGCGTTACATTGATTTATATCGCAAATATGCTGCCCAACAACCTTTTGCTCAGATTTTTTACGCATTCGGCACTGAACCTAATGACCTACGGATGTCCTACTGATAACAAACTAAGTTTTTTAGATTTCGAACTTGTGCTACCGGACGACCAAATATATTGGATGTACCAAATATGTTCCTGTGCTTGCTGTCAACGTGACTGCTGTGAGGGCGGCTATTACCGGCATCTTTCGGGGACACGCGCTTATCCAACTCAGCCGCTTTTATTTGTGTTAAAACCCAATCGTAGTAAACAAATCTTGCCGGGTTATGTACATAAAACGTAAATCATGTCAGCCGAGTAAATGCGATAGCAAGCTTTGTCATGCTTGCAACCGATCCCATTAGGAAACACTAACAATGGTATCACTTTTGTTGCGAAATCAAAACTCCGACAGCCAAAGCGAGACCTCGGGTGGCCGCAGCTACGTCGTGAAAAGGCGTAGCTACGGTCTCTTCATACAAAAATCAGCCTGCCATGACATTTGAGTTCGCGTTACCCCTATGCTACAGGCAGGAGCTGGCAACTCGGGTCGCTCCTTTTATATGAGAGGGTGATATATGAATCAAGCTGCCAGAACCGTTTGCATTCTCGTTACCCCTACGACATGCAGGCACGTCCATACGGCTTGGTTGAAGAGTGACTTTATATATAGACTGGCAGCTTACGCTCTCGCGTCATACCCTTAAAGGGTGAGCTTAAGTGTCCCCAATAATGTAGCACCTTAAACTGATAGGGCGTGATAGGGGAATAATGTAGCAGGCAAAAGAAGCTTCCGCAGTTGATTTTGCAAATTAACTAGGGTTAACCAGAGCTAAACCACAGCAATATTTTTTACTCCATTGTTTCTCTTTATTCGTTAGCTACTTCACGTCCGCTCGCCCATCATATTGTGAGCGTGTTTCTATACGCTGGGTAAGGCTAAATGCTATCCCTAGTTAGTATTGAAGTCAAAAAGCAGCTCACATCTAGAGATTATCTTACTAAGCTCCGCTTAAGAGCTCTGTGAAGCTAATTAATAGCACCAGCGCACAATCATAGCGTTATTTGCTTTTTTACAAATAGTTGAAAACTTGACATTGACATAGAAGGCAGTACTGGAAATGTTCCATGGACAGCTTATAAAAATATCAAACGTATCGGTTATTTGCCTTTACATCTTACCGAACCATTGAGCGAGTCTTGCTCTATAATCGTAATGTTCCGTTTGGCGAAGTACTTACGATTCAGACTACATTAGTGTTATTACAGGTGATCAATTTCGCTAAGTGATAGCTCCTTTCTTCAACGATTACTTATGTGTATAGGTCGTCGGATCATGTGCTACTGCATGACGCTCGGAATAGAAATCACCATTTTGAGGAATACAGGCATTGCCTGTGTTTTTAATTGCTGCCTACAAAATATTGCCCTCCGGCACCCACACTAAGCTACTATCACAACAACGGATGTTTCCTTATTCCTTTTGTGAAATGATTAAAAGTAAAGAGGGGCACTTAAAGTGACGAGGCAATGCCTAAATGCGCTTTGTTTTCACCGATAAGGGATCTAACCAGAGAGGTCTGACCGCCTGGGGTGGTTTTCCAAGTCCAGGTCTTCCGCGAAGCCAGTGGTGGCTTCTTTACTCTGCCCTGATGGGGCTGGTGCAGGTGGGTCACCGCTGCTTGCGGCGGGGGCTGGCCTGGCACCGAATTTTTATCTGTTGTAGGCCGTCATTGCACACGCCACCGCTGGTGGTGGACGACGGCTGTTGTTGCGGCGTGCGTCTTTCTTTCCCTCTTGCTTTTCTTTCTTCTCTATATTCTCTTCTATCTGCACGAGGCAGCGGAGATGGCTCAGCTACAGAGCCAGTAGCAGGCCCGTGCATTTTCTTTTCCTTCTTCCTACAGCCACAACAACAGTGGTGGCTTCGAAAAAAGTGTGGAAGCCGGCTCTTCTTCCTCAGTCTGTACTGCTTGTTCTAAATGAAAAAGCAATGATACTGATAACAGTAGATCAGGATGGGCATATTCCAATAAAGACGAGAATTTTCTGTTCTGTACCTTAGCCGCTAGAAAAAAATTTAGGTGTCAACGAACGCACAGGTACGAAAACATTAACAACGCGTGCTCCTGCAGCAAGGAGATTTCGGAAGAAACTACAAAAGGCTCTAGATTGCCGGCCTCCGACGGTCAGGACGAGCCACACTTTTTCGCCGTTCTTGGACGTTCTGCGGCCTGCTATCGCTGCATATTTTCGTTTAGCCTGGGCCGAGAAAAAACGTGCTGGATCCAGGCTTCCTTGTAATTTCTGCATAATGCCATTTTTTCCAGCGAGTTTTCTGGTTGGATATGATTTATTATATGTTATACGTGAGCTATCCTACACTAGAATGCTCGATCTCTAGATTATACTGGATTATACTTATCTGACTTACTGGTCTATCATATTCCGCATATTCCGCCCACTGATCCGTCTTAATATGTGCCCATATTATATAGTAGATGTTAAGGTGGATTAATATAATCATTAAGGTGGATTTATAGTTCGAATAGAAATAATTAGTGCAACTTTGTCTAATTGGAGGATCTTGAACGTTTTCACATGTGGCGGCACGGCACCCTATAATCGCTTTCTTTAGGGCTCTGTTCACCTTGTTGACGTCATTCCATTTTGTATAGAGGTCCTCGGTAGATTTCAGTTTGTAGGCGCCATCAGACGTTTTCCTCAGAGGTAGCGTGACTGATGACACTATCACTCGACCAATCAGGAAGTTTCATCACAATGAAACAGGATGCTTTTTTTGTTTTTGCAATACGGCATCCTGCAGACAATTCTTTCCTTTTCTTATCTGCCTGTCATTCTAACAGGTAATCAGGGTGAAAAGGGTGTCACACACACCCTAAAATGCCGTTAAATGAGTTGAATTCTGGCTATTGCATTCTGTAAACCTTTCCGTAGGGCAACATTTTATGTGGTCTTACGGGGTAGCCATGCCGTGTCACAAAGTTTTTATGAATATTGTGTTAGTAAAACGTTATGAAATAAGACCTAAGTTGAACGCACACCCGGGAAGAAAGCATGGAAACAACGCGAAGTGTTACATTCGAGCTGAGGTTTCTAACGCTAAAAAATTACAAGGCATGTTCCTAAGTCTGCTTAATAGTAGAAAGGCGAGAGCCACTTTACAGGGCTGTTTTGACTAACTGCGCCTTCAATGCCATCCCTGCTACCATAAATATTATTTTCACGAACTGCAGCGTCCTTATCGTCTCTACTAAAATCATTATCATTATCACAAACTGCAGTGTCCTTGTCATCACTACTATCATCCTCACGATGGACAATGTGAAACGATATTTCTTAGGAGCCCAACGAGGAACTTGCATGCAAGTACTGCATTGCTCGTGTGTAAAGATGCAGAACCTACAAAGGGTGCTTGCCATCGTCGTTTGGGCTTCGGAGTGGGAACGCTGCAGCAGGACAAACCGGTTGAGACGGGTTAAAGATGGAGGTTTGAGGATCATGGAACTTCTTTTTACGCCAAGGGGTCAACCGGTTTCTGTTTTTTATTGCGAAAGCAATACTACGCCAGGTTTCTCGCCTTTAGATCAGCATGGTCCGGTAGTTACGCTTTACATCACGTGACTACTGACGTCATACCAGCGCGATATTAATAATAATAACTGGTTCACAGGAAGAGAAAGGCGCAGTAATATGTCACACTTGCTATGTGGACACCTGAACCGCGCCGTAAGGGAAGGGATGAAGGCGGGAGTGAAAGTGTAAAGAGAGAAAGGGGAGCCGTAGTGGAGGGCTTCGGAGTAATTTCGACCACCTGGGGATCTTTAACGTGCGCTGACATCGCACAGCACACGGACGCCACTTCGTTTCGCCTCCCGAGAGCTGGGCTAACAAGTCGGCTCTTCAGCGTAGCGTGGTCTGGTAGTTACGCTTTACACAAAGTGACTACTGACGTCATACCACCGCGAGAGCTGGGCTACCAAGTCGGCGTGCGTTCAAGTTTGGGATTGCAGATAGCAGGAACGCTAGACAAGATGAGACTTCTGGAGGTAAGGCGCAGTATCTCACACTTTCTTCGAGAAATGTGTTTGGATGGTACGCCATCGGCCCCGCCATGGTGGTACAGTGGTAAGACGCCCTGCTACCTTCTGGAATACCCGGGTTCGAACCCGACCTCGGCGACTGCGTTTCGATGGAGGCGAAACGAAGAGGCACCCGTGTGCTGTGCGATCTCAGCGCACGTTAAAGATCCCCAGGTGGTCGAAATTACTCCGTAGCCCTCCACAACGAGTCCTCTCTCTCTTTTACCACTTTAACTCCACCTTCCTCCCCTCCCTTACTGCGCGGTTCAGGTGTCCACAGACACAAGTGTGACAGATACTGTGCCTTTCCTTTCCTGTGTACAAATTATTATAATTATTATCATTACGCCATCGCTCCTGTCGCGTGGTGTTCCTTGGCGTGCGTTCAAGATTGGGATTGCAGATAACAGGAACGCTCCTGAAGCGCATGAGAAGGGTGGGCAAAAATATGGCGGAGTTGTCTCCACCTTTTGAGGGCGCGAGCGCGCGCATCGAGGCACCCTAACAGGTGGTGTCGTCTTCCATTGGAGACGCTTCGCCTCTCTTGCTTTCGCAATCTCCTAGGCGTGACTACAGCTAAGCCACTGTAAATGTTTCGCTACGTAACCGACACGCTCATGCGCACCGTTTGCCAAGTTAGGCTGCGGTGGCTGTTAGTGGAGTCTGTTGCCTCCATCGAAGAAGTAGGTTGTATGATTTTCGGTTATTACAAGGAAGCTATCACAAGTGCTAAATTTCTTTCAGCGCGTTTCTTTCCAAAATATTTGGTTGGTGTAAACAGGATAAAGGTTGATGGGGTTGGGATAGGTAGGTCACCGCCGATTGCGGCGGGGGCTAGCCTGCCACTGATTTTTATCTGTTGTAGGCCGTCGTTGCACCCGCCACCGCTTCGGTGGTGGTGGATGACGGCTGTTGTTGCGGCGCGCGTCTTTATCTCCCTCTTCTTTTTTCTCTCTTGTCTATTTTCTCCTCTGTCCACACGAGGCAGCGGAGGTGGCTCAGCTACAGACCCAGTAGCAGGCCCGTGCATTTTCTTTTCTGTCTTCCTACAGCCACAACAACAACAACAACAACAGGATGAAGCTTTACCGTGATGTCTGTAATAATATATTCCTAGAACCCTTGTATAGGGCTTGATATCATGGAGACCTAGGTAAAGACATATCAAAGAGTGTCAAGAAAAAGCAGAGGCCGACAGGAGCTAAAACATTTTTTTTTGGCGTACATACCATAATGTTACCAGTTGATTCCTTCTTGCCATGAAGAAAGCATTGCCTAATCTGCAGGAAGCCGGAAAGAATACACCATGATTTGTTTTACATTGTTGGGAAGGGTTTACGCTTTAGAATGTATTGCGAAAGACAGTAAAGAAGGATTTTCACTAGAATTGCACGGCATTCGATATTTAAGCAAGGATGGGGTACTATTTGATGCAAATTATGCTTTTGAGCCTCCACTCTAAATGGTGCTCTAGAACGGCAGACTTTCACTGTGAGAGGTTTGTAAGACTTTCTCGAATTTATTTTCGACAGAATATGTATTGGTTTATTGCTACACGAAAAGCGGATACAGAGCCTCTCGACTGTCGTCACCATGCACCTAAACGTTATCGACTTAAGAATGCCGCTCCGCTCCATTGCGCTACAATAACGCTAACCGTGACTGCTTTTATGGTCGCTCTCATTGCTTTTATTAAGGAGTGCAGCGATTTCCCGCTATCTGATGCCACTCACGGGGTCGCTAGCAGCTACTAGGAACAATGACTGGCCGCGAAAATCGTGCAGAAAACCATTGGTGTCCTTTCGTCCTCGTTCGTATACTGCCTCTGTTTCGCCGAATTCGAATCCGGGTGTGAGACATACGCTGCCAGGCCCTAATTGGCCAGCGGATTGTGTAATTTTGCATGACCAATGGCATAACCAACTCAAAGAGCTCCAGTGAGATGCGATGGTGAGATGGAAATCAAACAAGGGGCTCTTAGATTTCGAGTAGACGCGATACGCCTAAGCTATGCAGCCACGTTTGTACACTTTGGGTAAGGCAGGGTTTTGTATCTATTTTTGGAGGTCTTGTACCCAAACTGATAGATTATGCATATTCCATAATGAATAATTGTGAGAGAACAGACACGAAAATTAACGGATGGTGATTAGGTGAGCAGCGAAGCGCGGATACACGAACGAGGATGCTCAATGTGAGCAATAAGGCTATCGCCTCACACCCTTAAAGGTAGAGCGTACGTGTCACCTCAGGTTTCTTTTTTAGGCATCAGTCATACGAGCAACCCCGAAAGGGACAGCAAGTGAGATTGTTTGTCGCATGTCTTGCCGCTTCTCAAAGTCGCTGTTGTCATGAAGAAAACGTCCCACATGATCGTCTCAAGTGTTACGGTCAACCTGGTCAAGTTTTTGCTCAGCAATAATAGCCGAAGTTTACGCTTCACTCTTTCTCTCTCGCGTGCATGGCCGCTTGCAGAGTGCATTCGGGGATTTAACTAAGCGATATATAATATGGTTACGCATTAACTTTGCAGAAACGATTTTTTTATATTGAGATACACATTAACCGAAACCGGTAAACTAAAAACGAAAGCCTCGCTGATTTGCAGTACTTGGTCATAAAGGCCTTGTCAGCCCAAACATTGTAAGCACTCGTATGCGGCGAAAAAAAAAAAAAAACACACTTAAAACTCGTGCTATGCTTTCGTGAAAAACAAACAGTTTTATTAATTAGCGGTTTAACAATAATAATAGGGTATTTATTAGAAAATGTCTCAACGCTCGTTTTAAACCCCTAAACAGTGGCGAACCAAATAAATGCTTTTTTTGGCGCTGATTTTTGCACAATTTGTTTTTGCAATTAATCATGATGCATCGAAAGACGGAAATAAAAATCTGAATGAAGTAGTCGTGAGATGTAGAATCTTCCGCCTCAGAACACAAGAGGCCTCCAGTTACTTGCTGGTGCAAAGTGTCGAAATAAGTGAAAAGGATCCCATAAAATGAAAAGCCGCAAAAATCAGCCATTGTTGATGTTCTTGGAGGAAAGGCTCATGTTATCCACGTTCTGTATGTAGTCTTTGATACAGAGCTTAAAGAAGAAAGGGGAAAAAAAAGAAAACTAGAACGTCTCCAATCACCTGTTTTGAAACTTGAGAAGTCCAAGCATATTGCCGCTTCTTTATCTGTTTGAGACCGAATTTTAAGCTCCCTTTTTGAACTTTGTCCTACGTTCTTGGGCCGGACGGAGGTGGCTATAAAGAAAAGATGATCGCAAGCAATACCAAAGAACAAGCCATGAAAACGTCATCTCTTTTCGATGTGATGCAGTTTTATTGAAATAAGCCGTTATGTTAACGGAGGAGCAGCCATGAGATATCCCATGTCGTTGCAATTTTCTTTTTCGTGGAGTGCTTCTTCATCGATAGCAAGTGTTTGAGGTGAGCCTACAGGAAAAAAGAAATGATGTCCAAAATAGCATCTAAGAAAAAGTAAGTAGTCTTTCTGATGAATTTTGGAAGTGACGTGAGTGACATGAATCGATCATAGGACATCCGGTATAGTAGCATAATGCTAGCGGAACAACATTACGAGCGTCGTATAGCAAACAGACTTACTTGTGCCAAATATTATGTATACTCTTGACATTGTTTAGCAATTTTGATAGGGTATAATTTAATGGTCAACATCGTAGGTTCTTCTTAGCGAAAACTTGCTGGTACACGATGAAACATAAGCGACTGTACACGTGAGATTAAGGTAATGAAAAGGGTGCTCCTCTACAACCAATGTGTACTGTAATGCTCAAAATGCGGAATCTGATTCAGCAAATATTACCGAAATATAGTTATTGTTATTTATGTGAAAATGTCTCCATATTTGGCAACCTGATATATCGAGTGATCTTAAATCGGAAAAATTAGAAGTGGCACAGCTTATTACGGACTCCACCATCTCTGACCTCATTTTTTAAACACGATAGGATTAAGCACTGCCGCCTTTTTTTATCAATATGGGAGTCATTATCCCGCGAATATTGCTAAGGATTTTTCTCACTTATTAGACACAATAACACGTGACTTGCTCGTTGCTATATACCTCATTAACTATAAAAGATTGAAGACATAGGCTTCAAATCAGCTCTGAAAGCAAAATATATATATGCTGAGCTACACGCAAATAAACATTTTCAAATGTCGAACATCATTAAAGTGAAACAATATAACTTTTATGCACTGAGTCACATCAAACACAGGTAGAGCAAAACATTGTCTTGTTTAAAAATACTGCCGACTGAGATTAAAACCCTTCGAAAGTATACATGATGAGGCGGTGAGCGCAGCGACGTTTCATATTCTGCACAAAGTGTGGTTTCGAAGCGAAGCGCTTATACATTTTTATTGAGCCGGTCTAAATATGTTTACCACGCAGATATATACTCATGCACCCACTTTACAGGCCTTTTTAGTAGGAGTGTTAATAATGCGAAAGCATTACTTTGCTATGTTCACAGATTTCTGTACGCAGACAGCGTCCGCAGAACGTGTCCGCAAAATTGTGTTCGTAGCAGTTGTGAGTAATTGAGGAGTGGTAGAGGTTAATTAGTGGTGTAAATCGATAGAGGAAGACGTAATATTGTGTCCGAGAAAATAATTAGGCCATTAAGTAATTAGGTGAATAATTAGAGGCATGAAAATGTAAAAGTAAATGCGAAAATGGCCTCATTAACCAATGGCTTGGCGCCACGTTTGAATGTATCAAATACTAAAACAGTTAATCAAGTCAGTCAATTATGGTGCCGTCAAGATGTATCAAATACTAAATAGTTAATTAAATCAGTCAGTTAGGGTGACGTCAAGGACGCGACGTCACGCAACCTGAAGTCGAGCCGGAAAAGGACATAGGAAGTGATTGGCGCGCAATTTGAAGGTACCAAATACTAAAATAGTTTATTAAGTCAACCAGTTAGGGTGACATCAAGGATGTCACACAACCGGAAGTAGAGCCGAAAAGGGCATAGGAAGGGATAAGCGCGCCATTTGAAAGTACCAAGAACTAAAATGGGTAAACAAGAAGTGAATAATGTGACGTAGGGTATGTGACGTCACGCAACCAGAAGTAGAGCCGGAAAAGGGCACTGGAAGGGATTGGCGCACAATTTGAAAGTACCAAAGACAAAAATGGGTAAACAAGAAGTGAATTAAGCAACCAGCAGCAACCAGCAGCCTCAAAAAACAGCATCCATGCTTTCGCGTTACTCCAATGCAGATTTTGCAGTGCTCTTTAATTTTCTTTTCTTTTGTTTTCAAAGCTATGACATTGATTTCTCTAAAGTGCCTTGCATTGCTGTATAAATGAATTTGTTGCTGTGGAGAAGCTCTTTGTTATTTTTTTCGTTGATATCACTTTCTGTTATTACCCCAAATACTATACGAAACGAGATTTTGTCAGGTTTCGAATAAACCTAAAATGAACATGATTAACTGTAAACGAGTGATCTGAAGCATCTGACCCACGAAGATTGAAAGTATCAAGACTGAACCTCTTACAATGATTGACCCACCCAACGATTATCACTAACCTACTTGTCCCATTGCATATGGCTTGAATGCTGCTAATTATAATTTTTCTCGTGGCATTCTACAAGCGTCACAGCACGTGACTGGAATTCTAAGGAGCGCGCTTCTGTCTCTAATGAAACAGTTGGCACGCTTTCTAAATTGTACAAGTGACGACGCAGCCACACAGACTTCAGCGAAAGAAAACCTAATGAGGGTATGCGAATCTTTTACGTGGCCGAGTCAAGAGCTCAGACACCTTTTTCTATTTTCGGCTTTTCTATTCATCCCGTTGCATGTGCCAGTTCATTGAGAGCTCTTTCTTTCATGTACCCGCTGGGCGTCTCGAGTAACACGCGTAAAACGCAAATTGGGGCATCACTCAGGCCCCGTTATTTCTCGACTTAGTCAACTTAGCTATCAGCGCAAGACGGTTTCTACTGGCAACAGCAGTGCTTTGCTTCTGCTGATTCTCACATGCGCGGCACGCTTTTCTCTCGCATCCGCGCTCCGCTTTGTGACACCACTAAGCCTTCTTCCTGTTTGCATTCAAGAAGGAACTGCGATGATAAAGGAGAATGTGGATTGATGAGTGCGCTCCGGGAAGCGAAGCAATACTGTGTTTGATACTTAGGTAGCTAGCATTAATATGAAAATAGGACGTGTAACTGGAACATTGGTTCCGATCAGCTCCTCTTTATCACCTCAAAAACGATGGTCGTTGTACACAGCAGCGTTGATCACTACAGAAAAACGAAACGTGAGCACTTTCCGCAAAATTACTGCTTTTATATGCAGCATCCTATCGAGAAGTAAAGGCAAATACGTGATGGGAGCTCTTGGCGGTCGGGGCCCCGTTTTTATCCCCATCGAAATAAAAATGTATTTTACGTTTTTTAAGTAATTGTATGAGTGTATATTATTATTTACAGGCGCATCAGGGTATAATTTGGCATGTCGCGTCTCAAAAGTAAGTATGCTTGTGCCGCAGAAACGAAATGCAAAACGAAAAAAAAGAAAAGACGTTCGATGCGTGATGTCACAACAAACTGAATAACGGAAGCAGCCTTAACTAGTTTCAACTTCCCGACATTGGCATCCTTGAAGGTTTAGCTACTGCTTTTGGATGTTACATCCCGCATGTAGAGTTCATTGTTTACAAGTATATTATATCCGGTTAATTCCGAGGGTTGGCTGCAGGGTGCAACGAATTATGGTGACATGTCTGACCTACGAAAGTAAAAGGGCACTAAGTTCTGAGGCTGGCGTACATTGCCATCTATAAAATGCCTTGCGTTGCGTGCACGAAAACACAGTACATTCGCATCTTGCTGGGTTGGCAAGTCTTATCACAACTAAAGCGAATCTCCTCGCAGATTTCATATGAAAGAACGGCAAAAAATCGAAGCGTTGGAAGGCCGAGTCCAGTTGCTACAGAATTCGTCAAGAATGGAAGGCGCGTGTGTGAGCTTACTTATGAAAGCAACAACTGATGATAAAATCGAAATCTTGATAGCTAGAAAATCGCCTCGATTTGCTGTCCTCCCCAGCTGCGTTTGCATAGGCAGATAGGAACAACCTATTCGTTTCGTGTCGATCATCGCGGCGGCGAAGTAGTGACGACAGCCCTGAAGTTACGAGTTGACACCAGCGGTTATTTTCATTGCGAGATCGTGTTTGTCTTCGCACGAAGCTCGGTATCGAGAATTCGCATAAATTCCTTCCTTGCCTTCTCAGAATCACTTGGATTGGGCAACACCGTTGGATAGGGTAAGCAAAGCAAGCGCTTTAGAAACGTAGCTGACAGCTTCGGAGAAAGGGATATATATCTAGGAAACACAGCACGTACTGTTTCCATTTCGTAGTGGATTTCTTTGTATTGCAAATGCTATGCACAGGGAAATAGATTTACTTGCTTTATATCCAGACGAAAATAAAAAAAAAAGGAATCTGAGAAGTTCTCTCCGTGAGACTCCAGATGCAGTCCAACTCTGCCCGTGTTCTTTAAACATTCATCCTATACGCGAGTATCAACTGTTAGATATATCGATGCCGTGGGACGGCATTTCACTTTTTCACTATTTGAACGGGCTCTACTTTGACAGCGCAATACTGATTCCAACAACTGAGACTTCAAGACGCAGCCCACGCAACTTCTTTTTCTTTTGCCAAATTATGGCTATGCAACTTGATGCCTGGACCAGCGTTAATAATTGCGCAACGCAAGTTACAATGCTGTCTGTCATATAAACGCGTAATATGCGCTTTCAAAACTATTTGAAGCCTTTTCTGACATTTTTCCTAGGCAGCGCATTGAAGGTAAGGAACGATGCCAAAGTCGAAACAAGAAATATTATGCCTTAGACGAGTTGTGAATTTAAGTGAGAAAATTAGAGAATATGAGATTTATGAAGGGTTGTTGAGCAAGGCAATTTGGCACAACATTCAGAGAAAGGGCAGTGAAGAGTGCAAACTGAATGGTGACTAAAGAGGACGCGCCTGAAGGCAGAACACATCCTGCGGTCGCGTCTAGAATATGGGCATTGCATGTCTGGTGATGTGCGCTTTACAACCAGCAGAATGCGTCTTTTCATGAAGCCTTGCGGCAGAAGATCCTTCTGTGCACTAGGCTATTTACGGGGGAAGAATCTGCAACAGTTTAGGGCGGCCTGCGGGGCGATGTCTGTGGCGGAGCGAGTGGACAATGGCGAGGACGCCATGGGTAAATTTCGTAGTTCAGGAGTGCTTTTCAATCGTCGTGTGTGTTTTCTTCCTTTTGTCTTTGTCCAATGTTTGGCACTAACTTCTTCATTATTTGTAGTTCACATCGGCTACGCGGCGCACCACTCGATAAGGTGTAAGATAACATGTCGCAGTAAATAGTGCAGTGCAGAATTATTATTAGTCGCAAAAAACAGGCTACACGTCGTCGATATTATAATATATAGAGTATATGTAAAGTCATATCTGAGCTAAGGCCTGAGGAATAGCTAGGCGGCGTTGTTTCGAGCAAGACACCACCCTTAAAAGGAACTAGCTAGCATTATTATCATCATCATCATCATCATCGCACTTGGTCGGCGCCTGTTGGGACGCCGAAATACTTGACTGGTTTAAGCTCTCGAGCAAAGCCACCATGTTCATCAAGTATCGATAGAAAGTATTCATTGCAACTCTTACATAGATTTAATCACGCCGCTGGAGTAAGCGACATTCTTCCGTCAGAGGAGTAGCTGCGTTTATGGTCAACTGGGAAGAACAGAAAAAATATGGCACCATCCCCAGCTTACAAGTAGAATCAAACAATAATAAAAATAATAATTGGTTCACAGAAACGGAAAGGCGCAGCATATGTCACAATTGTTTCTTTAGACACCTAACCTGCGCCGCAAGGGAAGGGAGGAAGGTGGAAGTAAAATTGAAAACAGAGAATGAGGAGCAGTAGTGGAGGGCTGCGGAGTAATTTCAACTGCCTGGGTATGGTGGCTAGAAAGGTATGAGCGTAAGAAGGCGAGAGCAGCGAAGACGCCCGAACAGAGAGAGGAATGGCTTGCCAAATGATGATGCCAGACTGCCGAGCGTAATAGACGGCGCATAGCCGCCGAGATGGGGCCTATGGAAGAGTTCAGTCAACGGGAACCAACAGAAGAGAATGTAAAGGCACGTCTTGTGACTGCTCACTACATTCGAGTTTTCGAAAGGGCATCGGTTACCCGGATGTTTGAAGCAGACTTTGTGAACAATCCGTTTGGACACGTGTGTAGTGCATACGAAAGACTGTGGCATCAAATGAACTTGACACCGGTGAGTAATCCGATGTATGAGACTTTAGGATTGGAGACTCTGCCAAATCGAAATACTGTGTAGACAAAATTGAGACCGCTGCATGCTACTTCACAGATCATGGGGCAGTCTTCGTCTCTGCAAATTAAAATGAGTAAAAGATGTGTATACCCAATGACTCTCATTGCTAAAGATAAACGACCATAGCAAGCTAATCTAGGGGAGCGTAGATCACGCTAAGTATATCCTGGCATAGCTGAGCTAAGCCACTGCTATTTCTGATAGTTCTTCGACAGAACCAGCGTTTTGCTTTTTATTAACTTTAAAATCAGTACACTCACTGTTCTGTTCGCAGTTTGGCGCAGTCCACAAGCAGCGACAGCGAAGCGCAGATGGCTTCACAATGGGATTTAAGTGTAACAGGTATTTATTGTTTCGAATCGGAGTTGCCAGAAGCGAGTGACCACCCAGACCGCTTTCGCCTTATCAAGTGTTAAAAATATCGCATTCCTTTTGGCATACCTCTACGCCTACGTCGTCGCAGTGCGGGCTAGGAAGCAAGAACGAGCAAAACTTCAGTACGAAAACGCTATCGGCTTGTTTGCACAGACAGTATTTGATTCCTGCAATTATCAGTAAAATTAAAAATTAATTTCGGAATAAGTTAATATCAGTGGACTATTCCTTAGTTGAAAATAAATTCTTGCTCGTTATTTTGAGCTATTTCCTCTTATTTCTTTCATACGCCGAATACTGAGCATGTTTCGAAACCCCTTGAGACTCCAATGGCCATTCCAGAATCTTCATTTTGTGAAATCCGATAACGTTGAAAGACCAAACTTGTCATGTGGCACCGAGTCAATGAGTCAACTGAAAGCTAACCCAGTTGGAATGGAAGCTCATCCTGTGACATTGGTATAACTTATTTGTAAAGTTTTCTCTTTATTCCAGCCTAGAGAAAAGATTAGGCAGCTTGAGAAGACCCTAAACATAGTACATACCCTGAATAGCGTGAATTGTGTCGCGGTATTGCTGCCTAGAGATGTGCCGTTTTTGGCAGAAGTTTAGCTTCAAGGGTGCCTGTTTCAAAGCCACCGCCCCATTTGCTGCACTGTTTAGTGTAAGGGGGCCTGTGGCTCTGTCAGGCTGTCATCGATGACAGCTTTTACTGCAGGGCGGCGGTGCCATACATGTATGTGATGCAATTACGGTATTAATATTATTATTATTATTATTATTATTATTATTATTATTATTATTATTA
>JAJIZL010125529.1:374694-385469 GCA_023969395.1 Amblyomma maculatum | reverse complement strand
ATATCCACGAGCCAGGCTGTAGTGGCAATGACGGCCCCTGGTAAGGGAGTCCAGTTTTTTCAGGTTGACTTTCCCGGGCAGCTCTACTGGAGCAGAACAGGCGAGATTCCTCCTGGTGGCGGGCTACCTCGAGGCCAGCTCGATCCCAGCCCCCACTGTCATCCTCTGCGACTCGAGGAACAGGCAGTTCCTGACCAACTCCCACTGCTCCCAGCTGTAGGCTTGTTACCTACGAGCTCGATTCCAGGCCCTGAAAAATCTCGGCTTTGAGCTGTCGCTGCACTCGTTTCCAGGTGTTACTGACATCCAGAGCAACGACGAGACCGACACCATTGGCAAAGCGGTCTACACTGACGGGTCACCTCTAACTGTGCATCTCGCTTTGACTTGACCAGGCCCCCTTCAAGAAGGCGGTAAAACTACTCCACTGAGATCTGCGCATCCCCGAGGTAGGGCCTTTAACCGCCTGTCATATAAGCTGGCCCGCCGGGAATGAGCCCTTTTCCTGCACCTTCGCACTTGCAGCTCGTGGACGCCCACCAGGAAATACGTACGTGGCCCTGCACACTTCGCGGCCTGTCCCTCGTGCAGTGACACGGGAACGTTGAGTCACCTGCTTGGCGTCTGCCAGACTCATGAACCCCATCACTCACCCCTGAAGGCAGACTACTGGCCCTCGGACTCACAGCTACCGTGGAGGACCAGCTGATGTTTTCGGTCAGAAACCTCCTCGCGGCCCATCTCATTCGCCCGACCTTCCTGGAGAAGATTAGCTTCTGCTCCCTGCTTTAGATGTACCTCTGCCCGTTCGGACCTGAAGAAGACGACGACGACGAAAGCGACATCCTGACCACCTCCCCTTTCCCCTTCCCTGCCTCTTTCACCCGCTTCCCCCTGGACGCCAAGCCAAGAAGGACACCGCCCTTCAGGCCGACATACCCCGCGTCCAGGATCGACGTCTTAAGAATACCCTAGAGTCTATATCATTATATCAATCCTCAGCAGATGGTTGTGTGTGCCCTACGGTTCGTGTACAAGCAAGGCAGCACGGCGAAGGGCTCTCAAATGCTTCCGACTCAGCAAAGCGATGTCGTAGAAGAGCACAGGAACGGAAGTATGCAGCCCTGTATGTGAAAAGAGCAGCATTCGTCGCTGAAAAACCGCTCCCGTCTTCGTTCGAACAGCATATTCAACGTGCTCCAAAGATAGCCGATGCAGGCTTTTTGAGCGAGGCAAAACACAAGGCGCCTGAGTTCTGTGCGCTGTCAGGGTGCTTTAAAGATCCACAGATGGTTGAAATATCTGGAGCCCCCACTACGGCGTCTCTCATAGCCTGACCCGCTTTGGGACGTTAAACCTCATAAACAAAACCAATAAACAGCCGAGGCAAAGCGCCAAAAGCGAGCTCAGTAAGAGGAGTGCTGGTAACGGAAGGCGTAGGAAATCCAACAAAAGCGCGACGAGGGCGAAAAATACAGCAATACAGTAATACAAATAATATATTTGAATATACGTTGCAGCCATTAAATGATTGCTTTCGCATTTTCGCACGTAGGTGATTTTAAGCGTCCCACCAAATATTTACCTTATAAATTTGATACCTGCAGTTTACATGGCGCAGCCTGCACTCCTCGGCTGGATCCTCGGGATCTAGCTGCATCGGCCGGAAAGGAAGGGACGTACCAACTCGAGATTTACAAAACTTCGTGTGTTTAATATAGAAAAAAAAAAAAAAAAACGATACAACTTCGTTTTCGCAAAGGCGACCAAAGGTTTTTTTTTATTTGTATTCGAATTCTAAATAGAATATGGCTATTCTTTTTGTGGACATTGCATTGCACAATCTGAGAAATAAAAATTTTCCATAATGTTGTCACCGAGGACTGCTGCGTTCCATGCGGCACCTGGCTCTATCAAGATTTCATTTGATCTTCATTATGCGAATGTCCTTCGTTTTAATACTGGAAAGTATTTGCAATAAATAATCAGGATCCTCGCAGCCTACAGGCTTAAAACTGTAGGATGTAGACAGTCAGTCTTGGAGGAACGACTGGAACTTATATCAGCGTGTTGTGGAAAAGAAAACTCTAGTGTACTAAGCAACCAAGTATTCAAAAGAATAGCCCTTTTGCCCTAAGTAAGAATTTTTCAAAGGTAAAGCAAGAGTTTGTGCACAATTCGTATGTCGGTGCTTTTTCTTAAACAACATACGTTGCTTAAAACATTTTATGCCGTCCGTTCCACTTTTCTCATTCATCTGGAAGAAAATATTTGTGCTGTTGGGTGTTCAATTTGTAGGAAGATATAAGTAACAAAAGCAGTCCTTGCTCAAAATTCTTCCCCTCTTCCACCTCCATTTCTTGAACGTCAAAATATGATTCCCTTATGAAGAAATGAGAAGGCTGAAATTAAGTCCGAATATACTGGTGCGTTTTACTTACTCCCTATTCAAACAACGTCTTGCAGAACAGCAGATGACGATTGCGTACCGCTGTTTCCACACGAAAAAGGTCGAAACTAACGTTCTTCGCCCCGCTGTACTGTTTTTTTTACACTTTTGTTTCTTGTTTGTCGCTGGGCAGCACGTCTTCTGTTGATTTCCTCAGTGTCCACTTGCAGAAAATATTTTTCGCTCACTCAATGACGGCACAATTTTTTCAAGTCTTGAAACACATCAACAAAGCATCGAGTTTTAATGAAATAGAATGCAATGCAGTTCTGGTGTCACAAGGTCACGAGAAAATTAGTTCCCCAAGTGTGCAAACAGGGACAATAGTCGCCGGGGTATCAATATCGCCTTGGAGCCGCTCGTGGCACTATTGCAAAATAAGCAAGCACAATATTTTCTTATAATTTATTCATTTTCCGAGGCAAGCAATCCCTATATAAAAAAAATTCTGTTCAGGAGCCAGGAGTATAAACCCTCAAGGTTCAGGTAACCGCACTTTGCTATATTACTGGCATTTTTCGATTAAAGTCATGAACAAATGACTATATTGCTTTATGGGGTACGGCACGCAGTCTTGCAATTAATATTTTGCGATGTGCCGTCGACAGGTTTGGTATATGTACATCCTTACCCCTCCACCTAAGTGGACAAAACTTATTGAGTGCAGTCTTGCGTTCAGAGAGAATTCAGGATGCATAATAAAGTCCTGATAAAGAAGTGCTTGCGCTGGAGCCCTTGCGATGGCATTAATTTTCTTCTGCTGGCACATAGGTGGTTTCAAAAAAAAGTAAGCAAGTCAAGGTTTCATTCCTTGTTCATTGAAGCTTAACATCATTTTTC
The DNA here is from genome assembly GCA_023969395.1 of Amblyomma maculatum. Classification (NCBI taxonomy): domain Eukaryota; kingdom Metazoa; phylum Arthropoda; class Arachnida; order Ixodida; family Ixodidae; genus Amblyomma; species Amblyomma maculatum. The sequence goes on along the minus strand of JAJIZL010125529.1, from coordinate 382,180 downwards.
TAAGAAGTCGTTAACCACCCAGCAAAGTATTGATATACGCACACGGTGTAATGCACATCTTGACAACAGCTGCCTCCGTTAATCATCATCTGCGCAATGGTTCTGAAATAATGGAGGTGGACGTTTGAATTATGAAAGCAAGCGGCCGGAATCAGGCGTAAAAATGGAAGCTCACAATGTTCTTCGAGGTGGTATAATATTCCTGCTGAAATGGGCAAAGCAGCAATCAGGTAAAAGACCTAAAGCTGAAAACAACCTTTTCTTTATGCTAACTATTACTTCACGCTCCGATAAACTTTGGCGTAACAAAGTCACAGCATGCATGTACAGAACCGACTGTTTTGCCATTTTTGTGCACTCCATAATTTAAGCTTCAAGCCAGCTGTAATATTGTGGTTATCAAAGAATTCTTGTTCTTTCCGTGGGTGAACGTTGGAGAACTAGTTCACATCCGCAAGCTTTGACACGTCGGTGAAAAGCACAGCCTTTGTGAAGCAATAGCCCGGCTTGAAGCTTATCACCAATGACAGCTGTTCTAGGTCTCATGCATAAGTACGGTACGATTCAGCACAGCAAAAAAAAAAAAAAAATGTTTCGTCGCATTGACAAGCTGGACAGCAGTTCACACATTTACACAGTATAGAGCTAGTACTAGTGAAGATCTATACGGTGAATCGCCCGTTATATGTCGTTAAGCATTTTAATTATATAAATAACGCCCGAAATAAGCAGCAGATTGTCTAACTTAAGTATTATGTTCATAAATTTAGCAGACTTCGTGCAAATACCTTAATACCTCAATAACTTGTCTGACTGCCTTTATGACCGATTAATCAATAATATTGTTATGAGGCGCACTCCGACGTAGCCGCAACAGGTCGCCGTTAGGGGCACACTCGCAAGCAAAAATACCAACGAGGACGAAAACAGACGCTTGGGCGAGTTGGTAATCCATGAGCAGCTTTGCCAAGCTGCTATTGTGCAGCTTTTTCTCCCACCTCCTTTTTCACCATGTATTTTTTGTTTCGGTGAAAATAAAAATTGATTGATTGATTGAGTGCCGACAGCGCAAAAAAGACGGAGACATAGGAAGGACAAAAACATAGGAACACAACACAAACGTAGACGTAGGAATTCACTTGTTAAGTCGAAAGGCAGAGCTCATTTGTGTCTCTTATACATCGCCGTCCTTTTTGCGCTGTCTGCACTCGTGCGTTGAAACTCAGTGCTCATTTTTGTCCTTTTGTTGTCCATCGTTGCAGCATTTTTCCACGCATGTTTCTCGCGCTGTGCTTTCAAAGTAATTGTCATCATCTTTTTGCCGTGCATGCAGAGTACAAACGCAAAAGCATGCAGTCCCTTCAATGTGTTAGACAAAGTTTGAACTGTCTTCCGATTCGAAATCTACGCTTTGGACTAGTCGGCCAAACGCTTGATGCAACTCAGTAGCTTATGTGAACAAACATAATGATATCACAAATTGTAAAACAAAAGTAGAAAAAATTACAACCAGCCTTCCTCTTTCCCGCATGCACATTAAGGATGAGGCAGTTCACTGATGCAATGCTTGCTGGAGTCAGAATGTTGACGGGGCGCCATGAGCATTCAGAGACAGCTTGAAGACGCATTCGCCTCCAGATCATTTGGATTGGTCTCGTGTAATTCTCTCTGCAACCTATCAGCGCGCACGATCTTTCTATATGTTCGTCATAAAAAACAATTTAAGATATTGTTTTCGGCTCTGCATTGAACACTTCGTGCGAGATAATGAACGCGTGCAAGTCAAATGGCTGCACCCACATCAGTCCTCGCCTCGAAACGTGTGGAAGAAATATAGGCAATATCTAGTAAGTCGCTCACCTGATGCTAGGGTAATGGTCCTTCTATAAATAGAAAGGCCATTCTAATGCCGTTTTTAATAAATATATTTTTGAAGAACTCGTTTTGTTAACAGGATGTGGAAGCAAACTGAAAGAAAGAAAATCATTTCGGTCGCACGTAAAGGAAACAGTGTTTTAGGGGACCCCACTTCACACAGAGCATTAGGTGTTAGCGCGCCGGCCGAATACATCACCAAGCATGATGGCTACAATAAGCGCTCAATTTTTAGCCTAAAACTTCACGAGCAACAAGCATGAGCATGAGTAAAGCCGAAGTTGTGCGCTGTGGCTTAGCGCCCTGGCGTCTACTTTAAGTCATTCTGAAGAAAGTGCACAGGGACAGTCGAAAAATAGACGGTGACAGCGGTACACGCCAGCACATGCTGTAGGACAACGAGTGCAATGCGCGCAAATATAGATGATAGCGCCGGGAAAATCCCGACTGATAGAAGAAACAGAGCTCCTTCTGCAGTACTGATTGATTTTCAGTGTTGGCATTCCAGTGTGCGCACAGGTTAGAGTTTGAGGAATATGTCACTGTTCCGCGAATACCTGAAGCTTGAGGCACTTGCATCGTCGTCTTTACTTGAATTGGAAGACTTTCAGGGCAAATCGGTACATACCGAAGAGAAAGATATATAATTAAAGCGTGTAAAGCACAACCGGGACAATTTGGGAGTAAATAACCACTGTATTTCTTGACGTCGATGTCTTGCACTGCTGGGCGATTACGTCGGATAACAAAATTAGACAGCCCGCATTTTCTCGAGCCTCAGCCCAGCGCTCACGCTGGATTCTATTCGGCGGCACAGAATTCAGTCATCGAAATTTATTAGTGCTGGAGGAGTACTTCAGGAGGGCTAGCTTGATTTCTAGTTTCTGCTTTGTTGAGCTGAAGTGGCTGCAAATTTTATAAATAATATGTGAGGGTGATTTCATAATAATGATTTAAAGAAGCCTTGGATGCCGACTTAGATCCGTTGCCCCTAGGCAGCGCACACAGTTTAGGAGGGCGGGTTTAAATTAAGGTTTTATATTATACCGGGTGTCCCAGCTAACTTGAACCAAGGGTTACAAAATAATATATTTGAGGTAGGTCAGTGAAACCAGTTGCATACAACTACCAGCCTGCTTGCGCACTACAGGCAATTTTTTGTTTTGCAATTAGTAATTTGGCTAACTATGTTAATTTTTCTAATTTTATGAATATTCACCTTAGACCAAAAATGTGAATTGGAAAGTTGTAGAGCACCTTCAGAAACTCCCATTCCATTAATTGCGATAAAGAAAATCTCACGTGTATCTTTTTTTCCGGGCTCAAAAGAAAGCCCGCGAAATACAAATAATACCACGTGACTAGCGCATTTGAGCGCAGCGATCGTGGTGCTCTCAGTCGTGGTTTGAGCGAACGAAATCAGCTGCGGCCATGACCCGATGGTCCCGTTGCAGCGGCAGGCAGAAATGTTGGCGATGGTTGGAGCGAGCGAGCTCGAGCTCGCCCGTCATCACCGCGATCTTGGCCAGGCCTGTGCACCGCAGCAGCCTACATCACGACGGGGCGGATGACGATAAAGAACCGGCAAATGAAGGCGCAGCGCTAATTTTAGTCGAGTCACATGTCATCTCGCCCCTTTACCCAAACCAAGCCTGTATGCGCAGATTCAGTGGCTGATACCTTATCGCTCATCCGTTTGCCGTAAGGTTCGCTGATTGGAGAGAAGGAGGGTTTGTTAGAATCCCGGTGCTGTCGGCTCGCCGCTCTCGGTGCTACTTGCACCATCACGTGGGCGGGCTGTCGGACTCGGGCGAAGAAGCCATCGCAGGCCTATCGGCCTGCCGCTTTAACGGGGCAAAGGAGACACGGCCGCAGCTAATGTCGTTCGCTCAAACCACGACTGAGAGCATCACAATCGCGGCGCACAAATGCACTAGTCACGTGGTATTATTTGTATTTCGCGGGCTTTCTTTTGAGCCCAGAAAAAAAGATACACGTGAGGCTTTCTTTATCGCAATTAATGGAATGGGGGTTTCTGAAGGTGCTCTACAAGTTTCCAATTCACATGTTTGGTCTAAAGTCGATATTTAATCAATTAGAAAAATTTACATAATTAGCTAATTACGTAATTGCAAAACAAAAAATCGCCTGTAGTGCGCAAGGAGGCTGGCAGTTGAATGCAATTGGTTTCACTGACTTACCTCAAATGTATTATTTTGTATCCCTTGGTTCAAGTTGGGACACCCGGTATATCTCATTACGGGCAGCCTGGGCAACTTACATCACTGTACTCTTCTTGAGCATGATTCTGACAAGTGATGGCGAGATAGTAGTGCCAAGTTTTATATACATCTACCATATACAAAGATGGAAGGCAACAGAAAGTTATTTCACATGATATGCTAGGTTTAGCCATGTTGATCATATGCATATGCTATTTATATTTCATTGGCTGTGTTGTTATTTCTCGGTGTTTATATGAGTGACAAACACAATATCGTGCGGATTTTTTGTGTCTTTTTATATTTCACCTTGCTTTAGAAAACATATTTCAATGGAGAGAAGAGAATATGAGGGCCACATGTCCAAGGTGCAGATTTGCAGGACACAACGAACGCGCATACCCTTCCTTCCAGCCCCCTGGGAGGTGAGAATTTTTTTTTTTCAGAAATACTTTGCTGAATCTCACTTTTTCGATGAGAAAATCTGAACAATATCTGATTGATATAGAACATCGCTTTACTCTCCTCAACCCACTTCAAACGTCTCTTCTAAGAGTAATGTATAAATCCGACCTTGACGTCTTTAAGGATTTCTTATTATGCTTTGTAATTCAATGGAAGTGATTTGGGAACTTGGAAAGGACGTAAGTATGCAAGAGAGGGCCATACCTATAAGTGAAAGCATGACGCACTAAATATTCGCTCCAGTAACAAACGCTGACGTGCAGAACCACCCACTGAAGTTTTCTACTGTGACAGTGAAATATAGCTCTATTTAAGTAGAACTCCTGTCAGTGCCACAGTTTCAATGTTGTTAGCAGAGAATGAGGGAAGAGAGATAGGAAGCGTTATGTTCCATAGCGCAGCTAAAACACGAGTGACGGACACAAGCGCTAAACTTCCGCTAAGGTTTTAATCAAAATTTGTAAATTTTGTGAGGGAATAAAACCTTAGTAGATGTTTAGCGCTTGTGTCTGTCCCTTGTGGGTTAGCTGCACTATGGGACATAACGCATTCCCACTAGCCCGAACCTCCACCATGTTTACTGAGTAGATAGGAAAGTAGCAAGGAGAGCATAGTTGATGTATTGAAAGCTAGCTATTGTGGTATCTGTGCATGTACCGACGTAGCTGTAGTAGGGCAGAGATGATTGTTAAAGAGATAATTAAATTGAAATGTCGCTGTGCTTAAGCAGCTCAGCGCAGAAAAGTTATTATGCGCTCAGTATTCTCATTTCGACAACGCGACGAATTATTGAATGACTCTGCTGTGGACTCAGAGGAGATCATGCCTTACGCGTGCTTTTATGTATATAAACAATGGCTCATTTTATAAATAAAAGTTATCAGCTACAGGCAACTACTTCCTAAGTGTAATGCATCAAGTCAAAAGAATGGCTTCATCACACGTAGCTGGTGATATGTACTGCTACAGAGCTAAATAATTTTAAAATCGTTTTGCGCAATTATGAATGATCTTTCACCTTGACAGAACAGCCGAACTAAGCGTCTTTTATGTGGCCTGAAAAGAAGCATCCACCTATCTTTTTTTTTTATGTACGATATTTAATAATTGTTTTCGTCGCATTATAAAAATATATGCTGTTAATCACTCGGCGACTTCATTGCTCCTTCGAAAACGATCATTAAAGACGAAAGAAAAGCGAAAATTTATAGTGTATTTACATCATGACAAAGAGCAAATAAATTGTTGCGAGGCGCTATATAATGTGTACAGTAGCTTTTTTCTCTTTAATACGATATAACTGTATAATCTGTGCAGCATCTTTCGTTGTATCGAAGACGAGAGAACAGCGCTTGTTGTTATTTGCTACTGGAGACATGCAACTTGGCGCTAGGAATGACTTCATTTATGTTACGCTTGCAAGCAGTACCTTGCTCTTTCTCCATACATCCCCACGCGCTCATTTCAGCCAGGCACGAGACAAGAAATCTGATGCGGCCTTTCAAGAGACATCCTTCTTTCCACTTGTGTTGCTATCTTGCAGACATGTTCCTCCTCTTTTGCCACAAAAGCTTTCTGCTTGGCTATTGGAAAGCAGCCGCCATTTAAGAAGGAATAACGACTGTGCACAGAGGCGTCAATCTGCATAATATGTTTGTTTTCTCAGATTCCATCGTAGTGCGCTACAAAAGCTTTCAGGACCGCGGTTTTGTCTCGTCTACGCAGTGAAAGCGAGGGCTTACCCTTTCATCTGACTTTTTGCGGACGTGCCTGTCTTGATGCAAAACTTTGTCTCACTCTACGTTTGCTTCCTGTAATCCTTGCCCAGCGTACTGCGAGAGAGGCATGTTGCTGGTAGTTTAGATAAGTTGGAGTTTGGGTCGATGCCATCTTTTTTACGGAGGATTTCTATCCCCTGATCTCGAAGAAAAGTTTGCTTGGTGAACAAACAATATAGCCTGCTTAAAATCCCTGCTTAGAACGAGAAGCGTTTCTACACCTTTATACCGTCGTATATTTACTCTGCTGACTTCTAGGCCATTAAAGACACGGCTCACAGCGCAGATGCGCACTCTCGCAAATGTGCAGGCACCTACATTGCTTCTGATGCTGAGCCTGCCTTGACAACGAGTTATTTTTTCCCTTGTTGAGCGTGAAAGCGAAGTGCAGTGCTTGCGTCTGTGCTTGCAGGAGCGCCGTGGCATGGGCTTAGTTCGTTTCCCGTGAAGTCGACACTGCAGACCTTGCAGCCCTCTTAAAAGCTGAATGCTGGGCCCTGGAAACGTCTGTACATATGACTCCCGGCACAGACTCGAACAATTTATGGATTCGTCTCCAGCCTATCAAGTATGCGGACAAGTGAGCGCGAGCCCGGCAGTTCGTCAACATACACTAAAATAATTCGTCTTATATTGGAGTCCAACGAGAGGAAGAAGATGGCTAACAGTATGAAAAGCACTGAACAAAGGTTGAGGGGGAGTCACAGTTCGCAAACCTAGCCTACGACGAAACGTCGGCTCACCTTGCTAACTGAGGTTCCACCTCTACCCTTGTGCTGTGCACTTTCATACCGTTCTATAATAGGGGCGTTTGATGCCCTGATTCATGATTCTAAAGCTAAACATTAACCGCGAGAATGTACTGCGCGCATGCACATGTAGGCATTGAAGGCAACCATTCGTCCAGCAGCGAGGTGCGAGCAACAGCATGGAAGATATCAGCCGCAGCAAACACACTTTTCAAACTAACGGATCGCCAGACCTACTTTTTGGAACCATCCATCTTTAAATAAATCGCGAAGAGGTGACGCCGCAAAGCTGCCAAGCATCTCCGAAATGAAAGAGAGGAAGGCGCGATTAAAAATAGCTCCCCATACCTCCGATTACGAATAGGGCTGGATTAACAGGGATAAGGGCCCAGTTCAA
>JAJIZL010125529.1:319421-371889 GCA_023969395.1 Amblyomma maculatum | reverse complement strand
TGTCTTCTATTTGTTGCTCCGTACTTATTCGGATGCGTATGAATAAACGACTTTGTTGTTAGTAAGCGCTCATGGTGTGTTCATTCAAGTGTCTCGTCTTTCGCCGGGCCATTCTTCTTTCAAGATGAATCAGTACCAACAAGGCCAATAAATTACCACATGCTCGGCGTTGTGGTAATTTATTAACGCGCGCTGTGCAACAGTCAGGCGAAAATATGTCGTGGACAATTTGTTACCAGAATGCACTACAGAGCTCAAAACACGGAAAATGGATATTTCTACAAAGCACATGCCTATTGTTTACAATTTGTGCGTTTTGAAGCTTCGAAAAAACATTAACGGCAATACTATAACTTGGACTTGCGGGCATTCTTCGCATGTTAGAGTGGACAGAAAAGTGCTCAGCCCACACCGCCAGATGCGTATTACCACAGGAGAAATGGTTGAGGCTTCTGTAAAATATTAGCTTACAGGCACAGCACCTCCCTAAATGATCATGCTTTGTACTATTATTGAAGGCCACTGTGTCATTAATAAAGAAACTAATGTGCTTTGTGTTAATGACTAGTGCTGTTTTTAATGTATTCGTTCATTTGGTTAAATTTTATCACGTTTTTGCTTTTTTATATTAGACAAACAGAAATGGTACACGCTTAAGCTTCTCAATCCAAAGCTGTACATGCATAATATCTGCTATGTATGCGACCGCTGTAATGCCAGAAAAGTTGACATGTATAGCATGTAAGTACACGATGCACCATCTCAGCGGCGCATTCGGCCACTTGCCCCAATATTGTGATATTTATTCCCAATGATGGCCGTCACACTTTTGTGGAGGTGAAATGCAATCGCATCTGTTTGTTGCGAGATGTCAACGCATGATACAAAGCCCAGGTAGTGAAATTAATCTGGCGCCCTCCACTACAGTATCCTTTGCAGCTGCATATGTCAATTTAGGATGTGAAACCCTACACGCCACAGGTAGGATGGGCATTGTTTTTTTAGATTTTGTAACCTCTCATCTATGTTGTGCAACATTTGGCTAACCGTAGCTTTTAAACAGTTGTTGAAGACGAAACCGAAGTAGTTGTTGGCATGGTTTTCTGCTTGGATTAATTTGCTAGTTGCATTTCTTTGAAATTTGCATTAATGCTGGGTAGCTAGTTTAAATAGCAGGTAGTTGAATTACAGGAATGATTTGGATCATGCATTGCAGTTCTGATAAAGGGAAAGTAATTGTTCCCTAAATGCATGCGCAGGTGTCCTTAGATGCATAATCGGGCGAGTGATTGTGACACATATGGAAAGTAGACAGAAGGCCATTTGGAGCCAGTGTGATATACTTCATGAAGGCTGAAATAACATTCTAGAACAGCTGCTGTCCCATGCAGAAAGAAATGGTCATTTTGTGTATGAATAACTGACCATGAATAGCATCTTAATTAGAGTATGATGTGATATATAGTATCCGGTTTAGCATCCCAAAACAACTACGACTATGAGGGACGTAACAGTTGAGGGCTCCGGTATAATTTTGGCCACCTGAGGCTCTTTTAAATGCACTGACACCTCACGATGCATGACAGCCTATTATTTTGTCTTTATTGAATTGCCTCTGCTGCGGCCGGAGTCAAATCTGCATCCATGGGTTCAACAGCCAAGCGCTCTAACTACTGAACCAACACAACGGGGTCAAGTAACAAAATGCATGCCATTACATTTCCTTCTAGAATGTGGTTTTCTTCACAGAACTACTGTCTACATGAAAAAGTAAATAGAAAAAACAAACATTTTTGGACTACGTAAAAACCATGAAAATCTAACAAAAACGAAACAATGCACTTGCTGCACTCCAATTGTTAATGAGCGAGGTTGCATAGATGGCACTTCTCACAAAACCGCAAGCCCATTCTACTTTGGCCAATCACTTGATGAAACTAACGGAGACAGATGTCGCACACCATAGACTGGTCGTCTCGCAACCTATATCCGCTGCATTTCAATTTCATGTCTTTCCGCTTAGCTTCAACTGTCGCCAGCACAGCTAGTCACCCACCTTTTGTGAAATATTTTTTCACGCTTTTGAGATCAGCATCCTTGTTAATGATAGTCTCGGGCATTATCAATGCAATCATTTCCCCATCTTCCTTACCTTGAACAACGAAAGAAAGGACATGAGCTGAGCAGACAAAAAATTAGGAAGACACCGAACTTCCACATGTACACGCATGATGCGCCAGCGCTAATGGCTCTTGACTCCAAATCCCACTGTGGATTCCCATAATTCTGCATGCCCTTTGCCACAAAACTTAATCATTAATTCTTCTTCCATTTCTCTGTTCTCACACATACTCATTAGCATACAGTCATAGTCTGTCCTGTTATATGAAAGGCAACCTGGCGTAGATCTCTGTAAGCCTCGCGTTAACCAAACTGTACAAACGTGCCTCCGTGGCCTTGGAATAACCTTTCTTGCTCGGAGCTGAAACGTCCCTGAACATATTTAAAAATATAACTTTGTAAGCTCGAGTGAGCAGCTCCTGCCATGTCATGTGAACTCGGGACATTTGGCTCGTGGCACCTTTGGCTTGTGCAGAGGATCCATCTGTCAATCATGCTGGTTAACGTATGAAAAAGACATTTTCGCACAAGCATTGGTGGCAAATGGTCAAGTGGTGCACTGTATATTTTGATATGTACACCTATATGCTTGCAAGGGCGGCATCATCCCATAACATGATCAAGATTTCTGTCAGTGCCTGAACTTACGTGGCACTTCAATGCTCATTAAAGGACCACCTCAGACAACGGTTGTTGTTACTACTAGACCTGTTATAAGAGCATGCTGACACCATTCCACTAAGAGATGGACATATATATATCGATACTTCAGATAGGTCATGATTTTTTGGCCTCTTTTGTATTTATAAATAACTTCCAAGGAGTTCCTCTCATCAGAAGCCCTGCACTTGATGAATGCGAGACAGCTATCTTGAAAGGTGATGAAAAGAAATAATCAGGTTACCTTGCTGCAATGCTAAACTGCAGAGGGTGAATATGCTGCATGAAGATACTAAGAAACTTGCACAAAAAAATTGACAGTAAAATGGTAGAATTTGTTAAACATTGAAACAAATGAAAAACTGAACATTTTCAAACCTGTCATCGAGGAATGGAGATACTGCAATCATCAAAAACACATCATGGAGGACAATATGGGTCATCTTTGCAAAAGACCACCCCCACTTGACACACAGCTTCATACTTATGAAATAGCACAAACCAATATGCAAAGAGTGCAGAGATGAGCTAACAATGAACCATATCTTACTTTCATATGCACCATACTCGGGAAATAGAGAGGAAAACATTTTGTACAATTTTGCAACAGATCTCTTTCTATCCCAGTATGATCCTATGAGAGACTGCACTAGTCCAAATTTTCTGCAGTTTTGGTTTTCTAAATTAAGCAATGTTCCTAAAAAAGCAACGTTCTAAAGAACATTTTAGTCATTGTGCACAAAATAAATACATTAAACTTGGTTCTTGGTGGATGGAAGCATTAGTCACTTATGCACCATAAACATCTTACACAACGCTGTAAGCTATACCTTGTTTAGCTAAATTATATGAGATAAGCTTTCGGTCAGGCGTGCTTCTTATTCACGTGACAGCACTGTCATGCGGGTCTAATGTTCCCGCGATTGGAAGCAGACCTTTTCCAAATTCTAGCAATATTTTTAAAGCTGTGAAGGCGATTCTGCGTCCGCACGGGTGTTTGGTTTCGACTGGAGTGCTCAATTGTTTTGTCAGCGTTCGCTTGCTTTGATTGTTGAAAACAGTCTGTACCAAAAGTGTTAAAGTGAAGAAAGCTGTATATATTTTTGAACATTTTCCACATTTTTGAAGGCGTTGGTTTCCATTACGGGGCCCACAAAAAAGCACCTGAACGTCAAGCACCGCTTAAGTTGGCTTTTTAGCAGGACAGCGGTGTATCGTGAAAAATCTCTCCGCCTGTCCAGCGCTGGCCGCGTACTTGAAAGGTAAACTGTTCAAACGTATAGGCGATGACCATACCCGAAACACTCAGTTGTGCATGGTCAAGGCAGAGTTTTGCACTGCAGCAAGTAGCTATTAATTTTGCGCTTATTCAATGCACTATAATGTGAGAATCCGCCCTTTCTTCGGTCAATGATACCGTCCACAATGAAGGCACACATGGATAATAAAACATTGTATAAGACAGTATGACATCCCACCTTCTGTAATGTTCTCCCTTGCTCCGGCTCTTGAAGGACTTGCCGCCTTTTATGGAGCAAGTTTATTGTACTTGGTACTTTTGCAGCTTATCATTCAGATGGCATTTCGTTTATTTCTCACTTCCACGATCGCTCGACACTCGCGGATATTAAAATTATTAAATTTCTCTTTCTTGAGCAACTTGCAGCCCCTCTAGAGTAGAATATTTATCGTGCAACTGTATGTTTAATTTGAAAGCTCGCGGACGTTCGACGCTGCATATGCATTAAAAATGCAAGAGGAACGATATCCACAAGACACGTACTTGGCGACCACTGACGTTTATTTTGCATGTATCGAAACTCCGCATGAAATTGTGCAAGAGGCAAAAAATAAAACGATAATGCGATTGAGCTTAGACGATTGCGAGCTCGTACAGCCGGTCAACGCAATGAGGAGGGCGCGTACCCGACTACATTTATGCTCCTCAGGGTAGGCTAGCCAAGAGAACAAGGATGAATGATTTAGCAACAATCACTTTCTTGGCACTCTCTGCAAAATTCCATGAGTCAGCTTCTGCAACAAAATATACAGCGCACATTCTCTACCGCGTACCGAAGTCCGGTGACGCATATCTACCGCTCGTTTCAAAGCTGAGGCTGTTCAGTCGGGTCGCGCTAAAGTCGAGCATTATGTGGTTTAAACTCCATGTACGCAAAATTCAATGATGAGATAAAGTTGCTGGCTGAGCACTTGTCTAGTCTTCACCTAAATGCCAAAGTACATTGCTGTTCACTGGGTAGCGCATCAATCGTGCTTCCGGCTTTTTGGTTGTGCACTCATGTATTCCGTGGCATGGGGTCTTCGCCTCGACAGGCTCGCCGCTGTAGCGGCGTAGGCCTCTAGAATATTCGGCATGCTTTTTGCCATGGCTCCGAGGGAGAATCTAAAGGAACGATTTACCTAGAAACATCCTGTTTGTTCTGTCTGCATGCGAGGAACGAGCATAGCATTTCGCATAGGTAACAGCATATTCCATACTTTGGATAGCCGAGTGTTCTGTACGTCGAGGTGTGTTGGGCTGGCGCTCGATTTTCGGAGGTCGATGCAGGATCTAAGAGAGCCTAAATACTATGGATAGCTCACTTATATTATGGGCAAATCGAGGTGATAGTTTAGTGCGAAAAGACAACTGCTCATGAATGTGCGTATTTCGATGCCAGCTGGTGCAGTACGTCGCGACGCCTGTAGCTATGTGCGTGACAAGCGATGCTCACCGCGCACAACCATGAGTGAAGACCGTGATCTGCAACTGTGTTAGAATGGGCAAACCTTTCGTAGCATCTCATCGAGAGTCGCGGTTAGCTGAGATCATAGATGATAAGGTTCATTCATGCGTAGCAAGCGGAATGCAGACATACGTACGTTCGACGTGAATTTAGCCATAAGCCTAAATCGACGTCCGCCGTATCTTTACGAGCATTGAATAAGTACGTCGGACTTATCTTTAGACACTTAGTAAAGAAAATTCTGCCCTCAAACTACATTATTTTACATTTACTTGTGCATGTGTTATGGTCATAAGTATAATAAATTTATTAAGCTTATTGTTTTATACCAGAGCTGTAGTTATAGTTTTGCAATTTAAAAAGAATGTATGCCGACTACCATTCGTAAAATCGACCGACATTATACACGCATGCGATTTGGCAGTTATCTATTATATGTGATAAAAATCCAATTTATTTACGATACATTGCTTCTAGAGCTACCATAGCACTTCTGATTATCTGGGGCACATCCGAACTATTAGCCTTGACGAAGCATAGTTACTATATAAAGGAAACAACATCCACTACATTGCATTCTCAGGACACTCAAAGGATATTTCTGGTTGTCTGGTGCAGAACCTTGAGGAGCTAATTACCAAGTAATGCGTTGTTTTTATTAAAGAAAGAAGAACTACAAATTATGTAAACCTATGAGGTTACAATTATGAGAAAACAAGGACTCTGAACAATATATAGAGCACGGAACTTATTATGCGCATGTGAACCGACGTGCGACGTTGGCATCAAAGGGACTGCGAAATTCACAAGAGATAAAAATGCACCGCATTCACAGGAGTGTAAAAAAATAAATTGTTATTGTATGCCGGAAAACATTGTCTAACAAGTACTTTTTCGTGGACAACAAAGTCTGCTGTTTACACATTTCTACGTGGAACACACAAATTTATTCCTTTCGCAGTGGTGGAAGATGGAAGATAGGGGCAGCATGGCTTTTGTTGTAATCGTCGTGTGAGCTTGAATGCCATGTCACTAGTAGAAGCGTTTTTGTTACTCTTTGGCAAATGATAACGAGATTCAGGTGGATCTTACCTAAGTGAGTTTGAAACTGATCGCTCTCATAGTTGAGAAGATATGGATAAAAGCGACATAGTCTTTTTGTTGGCTTATGATTGAGATGATTGATATATTTTCTCAGTGCAAAGCTCTCACGACCTGTATTGGCACTGGGCACTAAATGTACGGACTTCAATAAAATATATAGAACAAATAAGAGGCCAGCACAAGACAATGCTATTAGCACGTGTAGTCAACAGGATGAAGTTAAAGGAAGCAAATGTAATGGGCAGAAAAACATTTGTTTCAACAAATTCACAGAAGCAATTTGCCTGCGAAGCTCAATACTGATCCGAGATGTGCAGTTACATCCACTAGTTTAGAAGTATTATTACGAGTAAGGAGTGTTAAAAAGACAGTTCTGTCAGAGTTGACCCACTCTCTAAACTTTAGCTTCCTACCGCATTTGATTAGTGTCCGTTTGGGGTGTAAGTTACCTTGCTCCCCCTTTAGCAGTGTATTCAGCCCCAGCCAAATTTTACTTGTTATCACTCGGGAGTAAAGGCTGCGTAATTAAGTGTTGTCTTTAATTCGCTTAATCAGTCCACGCGGCGCGGAAGGTTTTACCGCGCTGACGCAATAGTTGCAACGCGCAACCAGCTCCCAAGCGATGCATAAATAAATTATGGTGCTGGCTGCGCATAGCCTTCCTTGCATCCATGTAATTAATTTAGGCCATGTGGATATTAAGCCATTTTTCTTTTTGTCCTAAGTAACTCCACCACGGGCGCCAAGCATACTAGGTTTAACAAGCGTTGGTGTGTAGCTTTCGGCTACTTTCCCATTCACTATAAAAGGCAGCGCTATAAATAAGCGTCACCGCTTGCAAATAGCAGCCACCAAATATTAAGTAGGCAAACTAGGAATACTGGCAAGCAGAAATACAGCCCGCATAATAACAGCAGAATAATATAGAAAGTACTCAACTATACAATTTTTTCTCATTGTGGCCTTTATTCTCAATCCCTTTTTCGGATTTCCAGATTACTGACATATGCTTGTAATATATTGATAAAGAAGCAAGGTAGTCGCATCCTTAAAAGACTTACTACCTATGTTGCGTGCAATCACGGCATTTACTTTAAAAAGCACACCTACTTTAACGACACAACTATCTTAACTTCCAGGATTCGCTTGCGCCGGATTGAGCATTTGGCCTCTCAAGCTATCAGCTTGCGTTGTCTGTAGAGTTGGTACTTCTTCCGGTTAGGATGTCATCGTCAACGGCTCTGGGGACTGAAAAATCTGTATTTTTCTGGCTAAGTGCTGAAATACGTGGGCAAACAAGCTGATAATGTTTGATAGGATTGTATGCAATTTACTTGAACATGAACTAGAAAATTACGCTCTGCCGTCTTTTAAACAGATATATGGCTTATACCTTCCAAACGCTTATTACTAGGTTTGGATTGCTGATTGAGCAAGAATGTATACTTGTGGGATACGTTAAACCTTGCTGAATTTATTGCTTTTCGACTTGTTTCGGCGATACACGTGCGTATTTTAACAGCGGAGGTATGAATTAAGTTTGTGTTAATAATTTTAATTTCTATGTGATTGTGGTGGGCGCACCCACTTTTTGTGTCGTGATGGGCGCAATGGGCGCATGCATTTCGTCGTTATTCAAAGAGCAGCGTTTCTTAGGACTCGCGACTAGTGCGAACCAAGCTATGCTAAGTGTTTACGTACAAAAAGGTGTCTTTATTTCTTGCTCTTATCGCCAAGCCTCATAACCCGTTGGGGTTATAGTCTCACGCTTCTGAAACATCAGACAAAAATGAAGTGAAGCGCAAGCACGCAAGTACCAGTTCCAACGCCTGTCGATCTGCTTATTTATTCTTTCTCTCAACGCATATAAATACCATCTTGTGGGCACGGTTTGGGCGCTTATCACTTATAACTGAAATTTACAATTTGTTAATTTCTTCGCAGTTTCATATACATACCCATGGGTGCTTGCGTTATAAGTGCTTGCGCATAATCACTCCCAAAAGCGTCCACTGTGTGTTGTCACAGCTGAAAGTGAACTAGAAGGCAGAGCAGGGTATGCCAATGCTGAATGAATATGTTACTGTCTTCTATCCTTGTTATGAGCTTCAGTTCTCCGCCTGTCCTAACTTCGTTTAAATTTTAAGTTCTCGAAATATCAACTATACACATTTTTTTATTGTCCATCAAAAAACTTGCACAAATTACTTTCTAAATGTGGCGTTACTTTGCCAAGCTAAGCTTAGACCAGTGCAAATAACCCTGCAGAATTCATGACTGGCATATATTTGACATAGAACAGCTGCCATAGTTCAGCGGCCTTTTTTTTTTCAATTACTATTCCTTCTCTCTACATGACCCCCAATGCACTCTGGCGCATGAAACGTGCTTATCACAGCGCTTTTTTTGTGTTGCCCTTAACGCACGAGTAAATAAAGCTGCAAGCCTAAATCACAACATGCATAGAAACGAACAAGTAACATAATGGATAGTACGCATTCTTCGTTTTCATAATATTATAGAGGGTAGATTTTGGACCTTAATATTTGGATCCACTTAGGAAGTAATAGACAGGGAGGAAGCCTCGACCTAAGAATCTGCTGCGTACATGTTATACTATGAAAATGTTCAGCTCAAGAGACGAACTTGGAATCCAGCTCTTTTTTAGTGTTGATTGAACTCTCTCTTTCTTACATCTCTATCGCCGTTTTTTTGTTGCCTGCTATTAGCTAGTGTTTTGAAAGCAATCTTCGTTCCCACTGGTTCCTTGCTGTCGCTCGTCCTGCGCCTGTAGCAGATTGGAACTCTCATGGCTGACTGAAATATTCATTCTCGAAGTTCCTATTTTCACCTCTGAACATGCGTAGACGCCCCTCTGTTTTCTATAATTTTCTTCGGGTCGTGATCAGAAATAATGATGGTAGCCACAGAAAGCATTCAGCATTGTTTCCGTTGATTAGATTGGGAGGGGCTTGCAAGAGAGTGTGTGCTCTTTTATCCCTTGCTGCTAGAAACAACGTAAGCTCACGTCGGACAGATTCGATCTTCTCGGGATTATTCGGACGAGCGCCATTCGCTCAAGAACAGCTAGAGAAGAGAGGCCGTGTACTCTAGATACAGCCAATGCATGCTGCATCGAGTGTGGCAGTTTATTGTCGCCGCCCAAAACATGCGAATAAATGAAGAGTAATGATAGTGCCCAGAACCTCTTATGCTCTTCCGGAAAGCAAATTTACCAGTGTGAGTCTATGGGACTGTATCAAAACGAATGCACATTCTGTCATTGCAGCGCGACTCGGCAACTGGGGTACTCGTGAACAATCTTCTGACAAACTTACCCGGACACAAACCATTCATAATTTGCGCCCAATAAAAATTGGTGCAGCGCTATGTGTAGAATTACATAACTTGTGACCAGATCCGGTGTGCAATGGCGATAAGTTTCATCGTTATAGAAACAAACGTGCGCGTACTAATATTATTGGCACCCTTATAGCTTCCAACATTCTCTCACTCCAAGAAGTAGAAATTAAACAGACACATGTAGCCGTGTCTCCATCGCTTCTGAGCGGATATTTTATTCTTTATATCCTACTCTTGCTCTTCAAGGAATATTGCGTTGCTCCTATTTCAAACAGTAAAACACCACGTAGTGCATACAGGCCTACTACAAATGGGCGCTGAAACGGCAGCCACCGAGGATGAGGAGGGACGAACATACTGATCCATATTGAATCGTCTATCATCTCCCCTAAAATAATTAGCAGATGATTACGACACCTGGTAATAAAAATTGGAACACAGCTCTTCACGCGTTTCTGGTTTAACGCATGCTCAAGTAAATAATTCGAGATAAATGTTTATATGTGCAATTACAGCCTACTCTTTAGTTTCGCACACAATCAACCTTCATGTTACACTTTTTTCCCAGTTCCTGTTGGTTACGGAGGGGGCCCGTGATCTTAAAAGTGCATACATTTATCAGATTCCGGACCTGCACGCAATTTTGAAAGGCAAGGCTTGTTCATTAGTTAAGACTACTCCTTCACAGTCGAAGGAGTAGTCGCTGAGCTCCGTCGCCCTCGTCTTGGGTGCGCGCGCGGGTTATAGGCACAATTCTGGTTTGCCAGATAATAATTTACCATGACACATTATGCATCAGACGCATCAAACTGAGCTCGATAATCCTAATTCTTCCCGCGGTAATCTCTTCAATATTGCGCCCGACGCTTCCGCCTTTTCCTTTTCCATCACTACATTTTCTTCTCTATCCTCACCCACGTCAATTACTCTCCAGTCCTGTTTCATTATATCCCTTGTTTTGCGTCACTTTTCTATTCTCGCCATAAACGAGTTCCTTTATCATAGTCACTCTTCTGCTTCTCGAAGCATCACCATGTGATTGCGCACTGTTCGGAACTTGCAGTACTCCCTCTTTCCACGATAGCTCCTGTCCGCGTTCTTCCGGCGTAGCCGCCATGCATGCCTCCATTCCACCATAATTCAAGGTGCTAAGCCATCCGTTTTCACTTCAACTCTTTCTCCCTTATCGCTTGCTAGCCACGACAGGTGACAGCGGCCGGTGGCACTTCGCTTTGCTTAAGCTTCAAATTTCAGTGTAGGGTGCGATAGCGTTAAAGGACCCCTTAGGATCTCAGAACTTCTACTCAGCAGAAGGACCGAGACGTCTGTGTTCTGTGTGACAACGGCGGGTTGTGGCACGCCTAGAAGTATCTTGAACCCTCCTTGTTCTCACCGCAGCTATGGATGGTAACTGGGCCGTCTAGCAGCTGCCCACGGGTTACGCCAGAGTCAGGGGTGAACGCATAAGAGCTGCGTTCTAAGGCACAATTGCATGTGTAGCACCAAGGATATCAGCCTCCATGTTTCCTCTTTCAACGTAAACACCTAGATGGAGGAGAAACTAAATAATAGAAGGGCACCGTACAATACCCATAAATGCATCACTAAAGCAATTGAGCAGAGTTATGGCCATTTTTATTTCTTTTTATTTTCCGCTCAGTGGTTCAACGCTTCCACTGAACTACCATGGCCGGTAGTATAATTCTAACCAATTTAGGTGAACGCTGTTTTTCGTTTGCAGACCATTGCGCAGCGGTGCACCATAGCTGCTGCTTAGAGACGGTATTTTCCTAATTTACCTTTATGTTCGCGCGCAGAGTACTATCTTTTTCTTTATTAGAGCAAATTTATTCGCGCAGCATAACGTTCTAAGCATGCCACGCTTCAAATTGTTTTCGGGATTCACAATGGTAGAAGCGCCTCCACATGGAAGCTCAACGACTCTCTTATAAAGCGATAGCGTTAGAGACCCCTTTCTGCACAAAATCTGGCGTCGGCGATGTAGGTGTGACTGTTTCGAGCAAACAACCTAGGGCATAACTCTTGCAGGTGGTAGATGGCAGGTGACATGATCGTACACTTAGCTGTCGTCGGGTTATGACGTCACAAGACAACAGTACACGGTGACGTTCGCAGGAGCTGCCAAGTCGAGCTTCGCCTTGAAAATTAGAGAGTGAGAAAAGAATCCGTCCTTCGAGGATTGTTGAATTCCGGGTAAGACACGCGGCCCCAAGGCCCGAAGGCACGTTCTTTCGACTAGTTTAAAGCCCTGCTTTACACCTTCGTCGCGTAATGTTTTATTTATCGAGTAGCTTCAAATACTGTCATAGGGGTATTATAGGATAATAAAGGCACGAATAAAAGATTATTTATTAGAAGCGTTCAAAGTAAAGCGAGTTTCAAAACGCAGCGACTAAAAATGTTAAACTTGGAGTGCGCTTACTGTAGCATTAAAGTCGTAGTTGGCTAATATTGTCTGAAAACGCATTGCGCCTATGCTGGCTGTTGAAGAAACGTTGAAAGTTCTCATACAAGATTTATAGACTTAAAGACAACATGAAGCACAACTGCGGGTGGAGAACACGACCAGGATACGAGTTTGACTGATATGAATTCAAAGAAGGTCAAAAAACGTAAATGAAATACGTTCAACATTCAGCAACATTCAACATTTTCCATAAAGAAGCGAGGGAATATTGGTGTGCTTCATGCATGAAAACATACTAATGCCTTCATGTAAAAGAGTGTACTTTTGATATAATTGCATCGCCCTGCTGAAGTGCAACGCCTACGCGCCAGTACTATACAAACAATTAGTAATTTGTTCTTGTCAGTGCAACCAATTGTCAAGACGTTCCTTGTTATACATTCCCATGGCTTTAGAGGCGGCAGTCTATTTTATAATTAAGATAGTAGTGACAATAGCGATGATTTCATAGCGGCGGTTACATGAAATTGTGAATGTGTGAATGACACTTTACCTCTAACACTGTTATTCGCTCTTTTTTAAGAAAGAAAGGAAGAAACGGAAAGCTGGGAAGCCTGCGTTGAAACTTCAGCAACTTTGTCTGCTCAGAAGGGCAGGTGTTCTTTTGAAGTGTTGATTGTATTATGCACACGTGAGATTCGTTGAGACCCGAGAGGATAGAGTACATCAAATACTTATTTCTAGCCGCCCATGTAACTTTGCGACTTTGCGTGAGTGTCAACTTTTACTTTATCTAAAAATATAACAGCAGTAGCAGACGGCTGTGTCTTCAACCCATGAAAACGCTTATAAGAATAGAAGGTACATTCCGCTTTTATGGTGCCCAAAAGACACGAACAAGCAGAAATTTCAATGAGAAGTTGTTTGTGAATGCAATTTTATCGCGCATCACAAGGTTGCAGCACAACAATAAAAAATTCCTTGATTGACCCTTAATGACGCTTCCCCCTTTTCTGCTATTTCTGAAAAAAAAAAAAGCCCTGTGTTAAATTTTAAAACAGGCTTAAGTGCTTGCCGAGAGCTCACACTAATCTTCAAAAAGAAACTGTTACACACCGGAAGATTAGATAACTGCCAATATGTTCATAATACGGCTTCACAGTGTTTCAGATTTACCTCCTAATTAAAAGTGCTGTCCAGCAAAGCGGAACTCATTTTTCTACTCCCTGGATAGAAACACTTGCACCTAAATGCATGAGTGAGAATCAGCTTCTCGCTTGAACATATACCCAAACTCGATATCAACTTTAAGTTACTATAAATGCATTCGAAAACCTAGAGAAGTGCCTTTATTTCGCGCTGAAAAGTTTTGGCTGTAGAAATAAAACAAAAGAACAGAACGATATTTCCACGCTCACACCTCTATTTTTCATTTCGTTGGCTCCGTGCTACAGATTCCTTTTTCAATATGTTGGAACCAAAACTCGCCGGATGATAAAAGACCCTGATTCAAAACGAATTGCTATTTAAACTGTTAAAAAAATAGTTGGAACTCTGCAGTGCTTCAGTAGCTCTCACTATGAACAATTGTTCGCTTCGTTTACCGAGAAAATTCACTTTGTATTGCTTGATTGGTTTTGCGGAATCTGCTCTCTGTGGCAGACGATAGTTAACTCTGTTAATTACCGGACACCGTTCGCATAACCTTCTAAGTAGTGGTAGTCAATGGTGGCAGTCCGAACCCCGCCACTGAAGTAAGAAATACATTGAACTTGATTTTGTTACTCTTGAGTGCGTCCGCTCCAACTGCTCAGACAAGTGGAAGGCTGAAAAATGTACCAAATATCCGACGCAACTTCAGTTTTGTTCTATAAAGTCCTTTGTATGAAGAAAAACGACGTTCCTGGTTTCCTTTAAAGGGTGTCTGCTGATGTTGCATTACACTTATCTCAAACGAGCAAATTTTCTCTCTCTCTGTCTCTTCTATCTCTTTTGTCTACTTGTGCTTGATACCACTGAGTGGCATAGTATTTAATCGCGAATTGTAGCCGTACTGCAAACCAGTAGGTTGGTCATTATCAAGCGGCAGTACCGCCGCAGGCGTGCCAAAACCACTCAGCATAAGAAATTCTAAACTTTAATGTTCAGATTTTGTGACTGTTTTGCCAACATTACGACCGTGCATCTTATGTAAGAGCAGGAAGAACAAGAACTGTGCACGTTAGAGAACCCCAGGTTGTCGAAATTTCCGGAGCCCTCTACTACGGCGTCTCTCATATCCTGAGCCGCTTTGGGACGTTTAACCCCACAAACCAACCATCAAGAAGGGCTATGAGTTCGGGCATGAATTAAGCATTCATGTCCCGCCTTAATGAATGTCGACTAGCTATTCTTCCACGCACCTTTTCTTTTCATAGACTCACTGATAAACGCGTATCACAAGAAGGCGCTACGATGGCGTCTGTATCGCGATTGTAGAAATTAAATTTCGTTATAGGCGAAACGCAGAATTAGTCGTCTACTGGAAATCAAACGAAAAAAAAAATTATTGTGGTTGAATTTGAGCGAGAACCTTTCAATGCGACGTGTTTCATAAACCATTCGTTGTCACAATTGGGGATTTTTCTAGTATTGTAGCGAGAGATACGTACATTGGCCACAGTCTCGCCATTTCGCCATGGCTGTCCGTGGCCTGTCCTGGAGAAGATGATAATGAAAAAAAAAAAAAGAAGAGAAAGAACCAGGAAACGTAAAAGAAATAAAAAAAAGAAGAAAAGAATATGGAAAAGGAAAAGAAGAAGAAGGAGACTCAGTAGTTGGTAGAAGTGAACGACAACAGTGAGTTGCTAGGGCAGAAGGTTCGTTCGAACGTTGTGACGGTGGTGTGCCCCGGAGTCATAGCACTAGAACTCTTCTAGGCCCGAATGAAAATGGTCAACGACGAGAGGCAAGGGGTGCTCATACGTGAAGTGATTCCCCTATGGCATAAATAAAAGCTAAAACCGTGGAGTAAACTACTATGTCCAAAAGCCATGTTTTTACTTTCAGGACGAACCTAAGCGTAGCCATGCAGATTGCTCTCACGTAACTCCAGGTTTAACCACAAGGTAAACCTGAGCTGAGTTTTCTCTTCTTCTGTTACGTATTTAATAATATTAAATTCCCCAAGGTGGATATCCAACAATCTTCTACAACTATTTAGAAGCACCTACACAATCCTCATCACTTTGGCGTTTCAGGTTTTGAATAACGCTGACAACCCTATATATTACTGTGCATTTGCGCTGCTCCTATACTGCATGAATATGCTGTAATAACCGCAGCATATTTGACAATCTACGCTTATTACATCATCACATCTGGGCGTCTAATAAATCTAAAGTAGTTAGTTAGGTTCCGTTTAACATGAAATGCCAATGGAAGTGCGGCATTGGGCATAACTTCGTGTTTTCAGCACGGAAATGACACGTTCTATACTTCTTAAACGCAAACTAATACCGAGACACCTTTGCGTACTGCTTCAGAATTGCGTAACCTATAGTTTATTCGATAATACTACTTCACTCAACTACCTATGTTTGCTTTTATCAACTAGCGTTTTCTTGCCGTTCATAAATTTCGTGTTTTCTTCACTGTGATAATTTTGTTCGACTCATAGTTGGTTAAGTTGACGAATATAAGTTGAATTAGTAAGCAAGTTGGCTTCATCGCGATCGCCGCCAACCGAGGAAATGAGACTTGAGCAATAAGAGCTGCTTTTCACAATCTTTTCAAGCATTGCTGTTAAAACCCATGCCTCTTTAGACTTCGGGAACCATTTTCTCCGCTAAGCTGGTTCCTTCCCAAGAGGGCTTATGCTCCGTCTTTGCCATTCATGCTAACAACGGCCCACAATGCAATCCGCACCGGGGCCTTTCAAGTAAGACAGTTATTTGACTCATCAGCCTTAGCAATGCAGGCATGCACGGGGTTATCTACTCTTAGGGTGAACATACGAGCACATGCCCGCTCTCTTCAGAATGCCACTGCATCCAATCTGGTTTCGCATGGAAGTGAAATCACAGCCCATTCGAGTCATCACGTTCAGTTTCCTTAATGCGTTCTCTACTTTGCATCGATATGCGACCGTGCCGGACGCAACAGAGCCTCGAAGAGAGCGAACACCTTTTTGCGTCTTGAGCCCAAGAGTGGACGACCCTGTACTTATAGGGCCTGATTATAGCGGGGACATCTACGTCGAGTAGACTTGACATAGTGGGGCATCGTATGTATTTATGATGAGTACGGTTCAGATAATTGAGGTACAACTGAAAGGTCCGTGTTTTAACAACTAAGAAAATAAATGTAAGCGCAGAAGGATCTGCAAAAGGCAACTGAGGGGATGGGGCCATTAAAGCTGTCGCGCCATACCGTTAAGGGCACAGCTTGAGCGTATATTATAATTTTTCACAAACCTTCGCTGTTTCTCCGCAAATATTCCGGCCGTACAGATGCCGAAGGCGTGAAAGGCCCCCGCAGAGTAACTGCGGGGCTTTTTAGCTGTGCCGCTGACGCAGGCGAATTGACTTCTCAAGTACGATGTCTGAAACGTTCTCTTCGATCATGGCTAGATGGCGTTGCTAACAAATGATACATGTGAAATATTCAGCCACAAGATATATATGCGGAACATTTACAACCCTACTCTCTCGTGTCCAGGAAGGGTGATTTGCTATCTTTAGCTTATTCACCTGCTTTCGAGAAGAAAGAGCTACAGACAAACATAGCAAAGGAGAGGGAATACAAACATCGATTATTTCAATTCCTGCTGCTTCGTGAAGGCGGCCAGGCATTCACTGCATTCCACTGATTAGAATACGGGTTTAAGGACGGCTGCGTGCACTTTAAACATATATAGCATTTTGCTGGTATTTACATTGTACCGCTTTGCGAATAAGGCATGCACAATTATTTTTTCGACGTCGTCATGCATGCATAGCCTCATTGCAACGCATTCCTGCGGTGCATTCACCCATTTAAGGAATGTGAAACCTGCTTTTACCTCTCAGTAATTTATTTCAAATGCTGTTTTCGTTAAAGGAGAATGGGACATGCAGCCAAAGTGAAATCAGCGCTTAGTGTTTCCATTCCGGTGATCAATCCGTAAATGCGTGCGCGCAAAAGCGCATCCGTAAGTAAGAGCGCAACACTGCTCCATCTTTGTATTCTCCTTTTATGAGCGTAGCACTGTTCCCCGACTACGCTAGCAGTTTAGGCAGTGCTGTTTCCTAAGAATGTAACGACGTTTATATCGAAACAGCTGCTGACATAATGGCCCAAAAAAAGCTGGCGTTCTTTCATTTTTCGCTGCTGCCGAAGCTCTGCAGAGTCAGACTACTGAGTAAGGGAACGCCAAACGCCCGTCTTAATGTCGCCTAGCCGCAGGTATCCTCATCCGGTTTGCAAACTCCGCTTTCAGAGGTGTATTTCCACTGGTACTATCAAAACTTAACACTCTGTTTGGGCCTATATGCGCATTGCTAAAATTTGTAGCATTAGTAGCATCTGACACCTACGGAAGAGCAGAATCTTCAGCTCTGCGCATCTGTTGTTGCTGAAGAGAGAACTGGAGCAGCAGGAGACTTCATCTTAATACAATCGCAGCAGAGATTGCGCTTTCAGTAAAGGAACGATCTACGTCAGCGCCCACGAACAACGGCCTATTCATGCTGCGTCGTTGCCTGGAAGCATGAGGTTGAGAAGCAAAACTAACCCTATCGATAGGAGCCTATGCGCGCAGGTATTTAGTGTGAGCACACAGGCAGTTCGGCGCCCCATGCGAACAGCTTCTTGGCATGAAGAGCCGTCAGAAACGCCACCGATGTAGTAAATACTTCAAACGAAACCACAGCGACGTTATGCAAATACAAGAAATGGTGAGATGTGTGAGGTTCACGACAGAAGGAGCAGTACCTGTGAGCGCTGCGAATTTGAGTTTTCCTGTAGTCACTGAGATATTTCCCTAAATGCACTTACGTTCAAATTCATGAAGGCTTAGTCGGGCTTATCGGTATGCATTAAGAAAAAGGCTGAACGGTTCTATGAGACAGGCGGAAGAGAACGCATTTGTTGCGCATAATGTCCATAAGTAGATAGGAATTTAATAGAGGAATAGCTGCAGTCACAAGGCGACACAAGTGCAGTTTGCACGAAGGCAAAAAGTGGGAATAAAAGCGGCCCTTGTAGGAGGAAATTAAAAAAGAAGGCTTATTGAGCCTGGTTCTTTTGCTATTGCATGTAAATGTACTTACCTTAAGTTTCGTCGGTTAAGGCTGTTCTGTCTTTTTGGTCAATACTCAAAATCTGCACCCTAAAGAATTCACAGAGTTACTACCATGCGGAAATACATTTAAACTTAAGAGCTCATATCACTGGCTCGATTCATGTACTGATTTTTTTTCAGTAGTATATTTATTGTCTTTTGATTCGAGGACTAACAGTTGACCCAGCACAAAAAATAGGTTTTAACTGTCGTTATAAGGTACGAACATAATCAAGTTAAAACATATAACTGTTAAGAGCACTAGCTTTCGGGCTTGTTGGTTTTCCATCGTTTTTGCAGCGCACACCGCAAGGACAAAGCCCGGAGGAACAAGTAGTGCCTGTGTGTCCTACTTCTTCCTCAGTGCTTTGTCCTTGTCCGCCTACGCGCTGCAAAAACGATCTATCTGTTGCTGGTACAAATCAAGTTTATTAAGAACGTGTTATTTGAGGGCTGCGCATCGTAGTATTTAACAAGCATTTAGCACAGGTGAGAGGGAACACACAAACGGCTGTTGTAGTTATTGATTTGTACTGTTCCAGGGTGGTATGCCTATTCCTAAAGACATTTTTTACGCATTTTGAAAGAAATCTATCAATCCTAACTTGCGTAACAGTTTTCCGCGAGTTATACTTTAGCTACGAAGCGAGGAATGCCGATGGCATTCGCTTCCTCAATGCCCCAGGGTCAATTAGCCAGCTTATATAAAAGAACAAAAGCAAACCAAACTGAAGAAATATTGAGGTTAGGAGCGCCAGGAAAACTGGAATCGATTGTTCTGACAAGGAAATGAACCTACGCGTTTAGCAGACTTCCGGTACCTGTGATTGGCTGTTAGGTAATTAGACCCGAGACAGCCTTCCAGGCCTCCACTTAATCATCAGATACTAGTTATTAAGTGTTCTCTCTCTCTGTTTTTTTGCCGCACTACAAAAGAAGCAAGAAAGTATTTAGCTCTAAAAGCAAGAGGAGCCTGTGCGTGACTTGTTTTGAATGAAAATAAAGTACCGGTGAGTAAAAGAAGAAAGTCTACCTTGTGGCACAAGCCCTTAGGTAAAACTAATTAGAGAAGAGAGAAATATGGTTGCGTCAGCTGGTTTTGAGGATGTCAAATTCATTTGGCTCATTTATTAGAATTGCCTTTTTTAATGGGTGTGTTTTTAAAAACGGGGTAGCTCTTGATAATTAGGCTCTTAGATGCGAAGGGCTAAAAGCTGAGTCTTTTGTTCATTTAGTTTTCATCGTGTAAAAAGCGCAGATGGAAATAGCTCACGCGGAGGTTTTCGCCTTGTGTAGAGTCGAGCATCAGAGTCGCCATCTGAAAATGAAATGAGAGCAAGGACAAAGGGGCATTGCTGATGATACTTGAGTGCTTGTAGGAGAGGCATGTAGAGCAGGTGTAAATATTGTACCTGCAAAAATATAGTGAGAACATTCAAGTCTTTCTAATCCTTGAGGAAGGTTACACAAATCGTTATTTTAGTGTAATAAACACTGTGTTGAAAAACTAAACAAAGGCTGCGACAGCTACGATGTTCCGTAATCTCTTGAATGAAGATAACAGAAATTATTTTCTTTCCACTCACGCCTGCAACCAAGGCTATAAACGAACACATGATCGTTTTTCCTTACAAGACCTCTAGTGCTACAACAATAACGCAAATGGAGACTCATATTTGAAAACAACCCCAAAAAGCAGAAAATTTCTTCATTTTGCTATAATAATATTATGTTGCATTACCATAGCGGGAACGCGCGGTAGCGCTAAAATTGAATTTTGCCATCTTCAGTTAGCAGCGCATAGCATCTCTATTAGATTCAGAAAATGTAGGAAAAGAAAAATGACATATTACGAACTGACTTCGAATGTATACACCAATACCGTGTTTACAAACAAAGGCGGTGCTCGCGACGCCGCAGCTAATTGGGGTTGAAAAGTAGGCTTAGCTCTCACAGGAATATATTCAAGTAAAATCTTTCAAAGCAGTTTTCTCATTTCACGGGTCACCTGTGATGTCGTTTTTTTGGTACAGAGCATTCACGAATATGTTAGAACAGATTGGGAAAACATGAAAGGGAGTTGGCGGCCGGCTGTACCTGTGGATTGTGAACTGCAATTCGGTCGGACTTTGCTACCCGTCTCATCCTCAAACTGCCCTTCGGTGGAAGGCAGCGGAAAAGGGTGGGCAGAGCAGCAACCCTAGAAGCGGCGGGTACGCGTCGCGATAAAGAACACTGAAAACATCCACCCGCCAGCAACCTCATATATCCGTGGAGGCGGTGTTTGTGTTTGGGAACTGCTACCAGAGATTATAAGCTAGCATGTGGGCTTACATCCATACTTAATCATAATACTCCTACAGTCTCTTCTGTTTTCATATACCCATCTGGTGAAACATATACCCACTAAATTCTGTTTTAACCTTCTGATTATTACTAACGTGTATTGTATATAACTTTCATATTTGCTGCTGCGTTAACTTGGAATAAGCTTCATGTGAACTTAGAAACAGGCCACATGTAAAGGCTAGCTTCAGCCGGTCGTTCTAACGAATGCATAGTCCGCTGCTGAGGTCAAGACAAGAAGCGGCGGAACGACGTGCAAGGCTCCCGCCGCCGCGGAAAACTACCGCATTGTGGTGGGTGTGTCATTCCGAGCCCCTGAGTGGGAAAGGGGTCCACGCACACCTAAAGTGGCCGTCCTCTCCGGCTCGCGTTCGAAGAAAGGCGCGAGGGGTGTAGCACGCGAGAAGTCGCCGCGGAGCGACGTTAAAACCCACTAATCGCTATCGTGTCGGAACAGCGTATCGGGCGCCCAATTGAGGACGTCGAGCAGGGCAGAAAGCTTCGCGAGGCGTAGCGGATCGGCAGGTGTTTTGGGAGGAGAGCTGTAATGACCCCTGAAAGATTTACGGATTGATTAGGGCAAAAAGGCACTTAGAACGAGCATCTTGAGGAGTTCCCATGGTGTCGGTGTCCACGAATATGGAAAGGAAAGCGCCATGGGTCGCTCCTTTGTGTTCTTTCAGTGCGGGAATAGTGGTACAGACAGCTGCGACAGGGTACAAAGAAAGGGTAAAATCGTCTTGGCTCGTTCACACTGCTTCCAATGATTGCAAGATTCAGGCCAACGGGTGGGAAACCGAGGTGTAAACGGAAGGTGCTGAAGGAAAATTGGTTGTCCTGGCTCCAATCCTGTCTTCCGTTGGTGACCTGCACGACCGGCTCTATTGAAGTGGGAGTCGCTTCCAGGAATAAAGTCCAGCCGTTTCCAGTGTTTATTGTGACGTGTGCCATCTTGTTGTTTTCGTTGCTGTTGTTTCTGTGCAATTTTACATGTAAAGAAGTTTGTATGTAAAAGGTATGTTTTTCATCAAGACCCTTCTGTCCAGCACATATCCATTTCTGACGGAGGAGCACCTCTCGTCCAACGGGCCCGCTGCCTGGGCAAAGAACCAGTTCGCGTCAAACCCTGGAGCGGAAGATGCTTTAACCCTACTCCATGTTTCTATCGCTCAACATAAAAAGTTCTACAGATGTTTCCAGTGTGAGACGCCTTTATAAATTGGTGCTGTTCAATGGGAATCAGGACATTCAATGTTTTTAACTCTACATCAAACTCTTCGTATAATTTTCACCAGCAAGCTACCTCATTTTATATTAGTGTTGTCTTATGACCCATTCCTGTTTACTTTTATTTATTTCGTGCTTAACCACTGCCTAATTTTTATTTCAAAAGAAGCTCCGGGTTTGCCTAGCTACTTTCTTTTCTGTATGTATTTATTGAGCCCAAGCCGAGAAAGCTAAGGGCCCAGATGACATATATGTGTCTTTATATGACTATTTCCAGGAAGATAAGCTTTAATTCAATACAATTGAAATGCAGTATATTGTCATTGTCAGAGTAAATAGGTAAGGTTCGTGCGGTAAGAAGCCATGAACTGTGTGGTATTTACAGATATTTGTATATATGTCATTGTATGATAGTGTCGGTCAAGGTCAATGCATTGCGGATCGCTTTCAGCGCGGAAAACGTAGGGAAATCGTTTCTTTTAGTGGCAATGCTGTTTTAGTTTTCTTTGTTTCATGACGCTTCCTGTCACTTGACATCTCCTGCATACACCACATATATACACCACTGGAAAGAGTGAAAGGTACAGTACGAACCCGATCGTTTAATATGATGATGACACAAACTGCCGAGAATTTTTAATATTCGTATGTACGTAATGCCTTCACACATTCATCTAAGAAATGAATGGTGACCGTTTCCTGGCTCCACGCGACAGCTTCCAAAAAACAGAAAATGCTCTTATAATTTGCTCTCAACTGTTTTTGATATTCACGATAAAGACTCGGCACTCAGTGTACGGCGGAATACAAGGCTCAAAACCAGGCTTATGAGGGGATAAGGCTGCAGGAGGAAGAGACAGTAGAGCATGCTTTCTTTCTAGCCATATTTCTCGAACGCAGCCAGCAATTTAACTGAGAAGGAATAGATATAATATGAGAAAAAAATAGGCTCAGGCACAATGCGGAGCAGCTTCAGAGAACCATACATTCTAACTCCTTTCTAAATATAGCTTCGCCAGCCTTTTTTGGAGGTTCTCTCCAACAGTTTCTTTTGACAGTATAAATTATTTTATATTTGCAAACCAATCACATTGACTCCACATTATTCACTTGCCACCCTGGTTTCGAAGCCCCATTTCCTGTATTTCTTTCTGTTCTCAATTCAATATAAGCTTTATTCTTCCATCCCACTTCTATTAGGTGATATATGCTGCACTCGAATCAAGGTTAGGTCCGAGATTGAAACGGAAATGGGGCATGCACGGCACGGCCTACTTCACAATTGCTTGCCTGTCTCCGTTTTCTCTTTCAAACGGGAGAAGCCTGACAGACAATTGCACCCGGAACAACGCACTACAAATCAGCAGCATAAAAAGACACGAAGTGGCTTACGCGCTTTTTCTGTGCTAAGGAGAATACTAAGGCTCAGCTATAAATAATGCTCGCTCCAAAGAGCTCCTAAATGCACATTCGGAGTTTCACTTATTGCTTGCGGCGAAACGTCGTTGCGGAAACATTCTTTTTGTGCCCCAAGTACATGTTCCAGAGGCCGTCTTTTTCCTTTCCGTTAGGAAGTGCTTCCGCCATAGATTGGCTTTCGAATGCCATTTCAGTCAGACACAATGT
The DNA here is from genome assembly GCA_023969395.1 of Amblyomma maculatum. Lineage (NCBI taxonomy): Eukaryota > Metazoa > Arthropoda > Arachnida > Ixodida > Ixodidae > Amblyomma > Amblyomma maculatum. The sequence continues at coordinate 347,966 of JAJIZL010125529.1, read as the reverse complement.
GCCTTGGCTGGAGGGGAACAGCAAACGTGGAACACTGCCACTCCTCGCGTTCAGTGGCGTCACGTATGAACGGAAATGAGAAGATATAAGAGAGAAATATTATTCCAAATGCTCTTTCATTCGACCCAGACATTGTTGTTTTTCTGAATTCGTGCAATTGGATGTCTGGGATTCATGCATATATAGCGGTACCCTTCTCAAGAGCGGCATGCCTCAAATTTTGAGAAAGGGAACATGTTTTATATTTGGCGATGTTTCAGGAATATACTAAACTAGAAGGATGTTCTTACCATTCAATTCATTTGTACATACCTTCTAATTTTCGTATATTAGTTTATTTTATCACTTTAGTTTTGTGCGAGAAAAGGCAGGAAAGTGCTACACTTCAAAAGCGATCATTAGCATGGATGTTATGAGCTCGAGAAATTCTGCTGCTGCTAAAATCTTTATTCTTTGTCGAGATATGTAAGCACAAGTTATGTTTATGTTGCCATTTTTTTTCATCACCAATTGTGTAGTCACACTACACGCTAATTTTATTATGACAATCCAGCTTATGTTGCACCCAGCTAGACATCTACCCCTCCATGCTGAGCGACCGAATGAATGCCCAGTAAGCACCTCGCAAAGTGTGACATATTTCTTGAAGGTAGGCTGTCGAGGGAAAGCGTACATAAATAGTAAATTTGATAGTGTTCATGAAATTTGGAGAAGCGCTAGGAAAATGGAGAACAAATCATATCACAGTTTCTTAATATTAAGACCTGAATCCAATAGAAAAGGACACCCCGCTTCAATTAAGTGCCGCGCTTCAGAGCATCTGTGCATCGCATACTATTCACATCAATGTAATATACTGAGTCTATAGAGTGGTTAGCGTGTTCGAAAGGTTTCGTTGACAGATGTTCAGAAATTGCTATCAATGGATTTTCTCCAGCCCCTTTTAGGTGCCGGAAATTTATGGCCACTGACATATGTTAATTACAAGCAACTATCGTGGCAATATGGGAGAAATTACTCACTGAAATTCACCCAAGCGCAGCCATAAGGCTCTAAAGAAAATCTATACAGCTTTCTCAGAAAATTAATAGTTAAAGGAAACTTCGTCCTCCACTAGCGTCATATGCTAGCGTGGTGTAACTTTACGCTAATATGCTGTCCAAGGGCACTGTAAGCCCTTTCCGCTTTTGGTTTGAAATTAATAAAATCTGCAGCAGAAAAAATACCTACTGACCAAACCTTGTAGCAGTGCATATCAGAGTCACGTACGCAAAAAAAATGATAAAACCTATTCTCGAAACCATGCTCGCCCGACACCAATGTCTGATTGAGAGAAATGCTCTCTCTAGGGCAGTATTAGAACAATATGTAGGAGCGCATGTTTGGTCAGTATGTTTATTTATACTTGGGGTGAACCGAAGAAATAATGTCCGCCGTAATCAACATAAAGAAACAAGCGAAACTTTCAAACATTCCCTGTCTCGTGCATATATTCCTTGCTGCCTAAGAATTCATTATTGCCCTCTCACACACCTCCCTGCCAAGAGCAGGCTGAGTATGCACACGTTGTTCATAGACCAATTTTCTGGTTTTATATGGTTGATCTGAGCCCACATATTTATAATAAGGATTTTAAGACACCACGGTTGACGCTACCGAGTGCTGCGAGAAACAGCTTCCTGGTGAGGTATAATCCACAGCTATATTAAGAGCAGAGCGCACGAGTGTTGCAGGTCTGAAGAGAACGCAACCATAGAACAATGAATTTGATAGTTCTAAAATAAAAAGCGCACAAATCCCATAATTTAATTGAGGTCAACAAAAGGCGGTAAAAAAATGGACTTTTTCATACTGGAGTGAGCCTAGGTGAAGATAAAATAATAATAAGCGTTAGAAGTCTGACGGGTTTTATTAGCACTCAAACCATATGGCAGAATGGCACAACTCAACGTATATTCCTGACTCTAACTGTACTTAAATGCATTCCAAAAAACTCAGATGTCTCTCCACCCGCTCTCAAGGAAGGCGAAATTTCGTTCGCTATCTGAAGCAAAATTTGCATGGTGGAATTTGCTGTGACAGGGGACCTAATTTGACCTAACGTAATATGCAAAATACGATGTAACAACATACAAAACTGGTTACAGCTAAGAAGCACAATGGCGTGGTTCGCAAAAACACAAAATGTAAAACATTTTATAACATTTTAAATTTGAGCATACATCTTTCCCTTTTCGCTATTACTTAGCGCAACGACAAATGCAAGGACAGAAATGACCATCAAGAGGGTTTCTAGTTGGGCTAGTTGGTGACTGACATGTTCAAACATCGTTGAGCGTAAGAAAAACCGACCTAGAAAACGATACGAGACACAGAGTGTGGGCACTCCCCGGAAAAGGCATTGTCGAATTGTTTAAGTGACGCCGGGAACATCATGGTGTTCGTAAGGAGGCGAAGAAACACGCGTTCTTCCACTCTCGTTAACCCTTTACACGGATGGCGGTAAACACAGTGTCTGTTTTGGTACAGATGAGTAATTTCTCTGAAAGTGTAAGATGGTGTGAACTCTTCTTCGGAGAAGGAGAGGGATAAAGTTTCCCGGTTAGTAAGCGCGCGGGCGGCGGCATCTGCGGCCTCGTTTCCTCCTAGCCCCAAGTGGGCCAGAGCCCAGACTATGAGGCGGCGGGATGGACTTCCTACGTACGAGCTGTTTGGCAGCAGTCGGTGGGCTATGTCCGGGCTGCTTTTTAGAATGCCGGTGAACTTTGATGCGTTCAAAGGAACAACGTGGCGTTCCACTGAGACACGTGGAATTCGCTGAGATGCGTGATCGGACGCTCAGAACCGAAACCGGGAGTTGGCTGGCGGCCATCTTCGCTTCCAATTAAACGCTTAACTGGCTCTAAATATTTACTTAACTCACATCAAGCATTTTTTCACTTGCACACCTTTCCTTGACGCTCTATCTGAAGGTATTTTTTTTTTTAAGATATAACTAGGGCTTCTTTTACAACTCCGACAAACAAAAACACAGCCATGCGAAACCCGCCTACATAGCCATACAATGCTTCTGCTTTAAAAGGTATTGCATCGTGAGAGCTACCATGGGTACATCGTAAGAGCTACCAAGGGTGCACGCAGCGGCGAACGATGGTGGAAGGAGCGCGCGCTACCCCTACTGCGCGTGGATCTTTATAATTAAGTTTAATTCGCGTCCTCGTACGATTGCCCTTTTTTTCACCTATTTAACTTTCCCTTTTTAACAGGTGCGCTACACTCCTCCGTAAGGCTTCCGTAAATGTTTGTCTAAATATGAGATAAGTGACAATAACTGGTATCAACCAGTTTGCAAAATAACGTTTCACCCAAGAAAACAGTAGCCAGTGCAATAAAACGTTAGTTCTCTGTCTTCTAAATGGTCCCAGCTGCCTTGGCAACGCGCCTCCGCGATGAGTTTTCACCCGGTTTAGCTTAAAAACCATAGCAGGAAGCCATTACCGAGAAAATTTATCCTGCCATAGCTCTCTACTATCTGACAGGCCATTTATCGAGGCAATGTGAGTGCTCTTTCCTACGGATTCTGCAAGCGTCGACATGCGGCAACTCGATGAACTGATTTGTAGCCGGCCTGTGCACGCAATAAAGAAGGGGTAAAAAAACCGAGGTTCAAAACTCTGGCAAAGGTTACTGATTGATGGTGCAGACCGAAGCTGGGCTGACAACTTATAGCTTCGTTGCGCAACAAGGCATACTGATAACCTTATGATGATATACGCCTCATAGTGCTCGTGGATTTGGAGAATGCAACGCGCAAGTCAGCTGTGGTTAAACAAGCAATAAATCTTTGGTCTCGGGACATTATCTCTGAGAGAAAAACACATTTAGAAAATCGCTGCGCTAAAATTAAACCACGGGCAAAAATCTTCACCTCAGCAAGTTCAAATTCAAAATGCATAATGCAGAGTCAAACATTTATCACTTGAAGAATACACACAACACAGGAGGAACACAAAAAAAACAAAAACAAAACAAGAATTATCATCACTTTACCCACGTCGACGCCAGAGAACGGACCAATGAGGAGGATTTATATAAGGAGAATGAATTTTTAGCCCCAGGAAAGTATTTTCTTCTTTCTCCGCAGCATTTCTTTTTCGTTCGTGGTCAACGGTGATTTCTTTGTATATTGGTGTTTGACGTCTGCTCATCAGACTTTGTTGGACGCTGCCCATTTTGAACCGATACCAGATAGCCTAAATGGAAAAAAGTTACAAGCACGTTAATAACAGAACAATTACTGGACTGAACTAAACACCACAGGACCAGAACAATACATCTTCTGAAGATGTGATTATGCACAGAAATATACATAAAGCTGCAAAGGAGAAATAATCATAGTTGAGCTTTTAGGCATTCCTAGTTATCACGACCATGCTACGGAAATTCATAAGACGCAGTGCAAACTTAGCACTACTTTGGATTAAACGTGCGGTTTGCTCTCTCGCAATGTAAAACTGCGGCATTATAACGCCACATGCCACACTTAACATAATATTTGTTTTGATGAGCAACAAAGAAAAAACACACACTGGTCAACAAGTTAGGAAACACGAAACGTAGTCAAGTTCATCGCTTGTATACAGATGCATTTCAATCATTCCACTAACATTAAATCTTTAAAAAGAACACATTAACAATCACTAGTTGCTCAAAGCGTACTGTACAGCAATGACGCGCTTTGTTTTCTTTCGTGTAGACGTTTGGGGGTATACAACTAACCATATCATATGCTCCACTTGTTTCACAAATAGGGGGTTTATCATCATCAGCCGGACTATACTCACTGCATGATGAAGAATTCTCCCATATTCGTCCAATTAACCCGGTTGTTTGAATGTTTTGGACTCCACTGCTCTCACAATCACAGAAGGAATGAAATTTGCTTGAAACACTCATATTGCCTGATGGGGACTATGATCAAGAGTTATAAATATTTTTCTTTCATAAAGAACAGTTTTTCTTGCAAAAGAAAAAAAAAATCAACCTTGAAATTTAGTGTTCTCAGTCGTCCAATTTTCTCAAATATAATTTGCGTCCGGGGAAACTGTACCGATATATCAAAAAATATTAACCGACATGTGAAGCAGGGATTCTTGCTCATTATTAGCAGTGTAGTATCAGATTTGATGTGGGAATTGTTATGAATGCTACAATATTATATCCGTGCAAGAAACATTTATTATACTTTAAGTTAAGTGTTCCTACGCAGCTTATTTTACCTCAGGTGAGTAGAAAAATGAGACCATATGTAACGATGTTTGCAAGAGCAGCATAGTCTCACATAATTTCCTAATCTGCAAAGTGGTATCGATTACAAAGCATTTTGCGCACACGAGCATCTAAAATACTCATTTGCTACCACCTAAACAATCTAGTTAGGAATGAGACAAAAGCACGAAGATAATTAAGGCCGAAGGCACTTCCTGCATTTGCCTTGTTCCTATGCAGTACCGAGTATGTTCATAACAGCTCTTAGGTGCGATCGAGAATTCATGTTCCTGCTTTACGACAATAGCAGCGTTATGATGTTTGTTTTATTTGTCTTAGACTACCCTTTAAAAAATCCGAATACCTCATTAGTCTCAATATTGCTTAATAAGGCGTTTTCTGTTTAATTTAGCTAGGACAGAAACTGTATGTTATAGCGAACATATGTATTGCGGCATCTGCGATAAAAGTCAATAGAAAACTTCAATGCGTGTTGTAGAGGAATTTTCCTCTTTTTTTTTTGTTACAACCAACGGATTTTAAAAAGTGTTAATAAAATTTATTTTTTTTTTCTCCCGCATGCGCTTGATTTGTTGCATGCTTAATTTTGCCCTGTAAAACACAACTACGTGCCAATCACATGAAAACATTGTTACCTTGCCATCGTAAAAGCAGCCGAGCTCTTGAAGAAACCAGGGCTCAGTCAGGAAGAAGTATAGGCTCTTAAAACATTTCGTTTCCCGGCCAGCCAGCCAAGGTGGCTGAGTGGCTTTGGCGTTTCGATGTTGATCCTCAGGCAGTAGGTTCAATATAGGACGCAACGGTTGTACTTCATTGGAGCTGGAATACAGAAGGTTTATTTTGCTCTACGATGTAAGCGCACATTGAGAAGCCACAAGCGGTAAAATTTCATTCGGGCGTTTTGGTTGTGACTGAGTTGTTCTTTTACCATCCTAATAAAGGTTTCTGGTAAGTACGATAAAGACTGCAGCTTGTTTTCGTCTTTACGCTCCATATAGTAAACTCGTTCAACTGAAGCCCCTAAAAGTGGCACTGCATGAAATGTTCCGGCTTTTACTTTTCGCTCCGATGCAAGATGAATAGTGCGTATTCATTCGTCTGTTCGTTTTCCCCAAAACAATCATGACGAAGAGCAGTGATTTCTATTATCTTCTGATGTGTGGTGTTTCTGCGTCAACCTCCCAGTCACCGAAGCCAATCATCAGTTTCGGTTAGCTCCCAACAGATAAAAAATAAAACACTCCAGGCTGTCATTTAGGTTTCAATTTATTTCTCGGCTTCAACCTGTACTCGTTTTCACGGACCATTAGGTAAAAGTCAAGATTGTTGTGGTACGACACAGACGCCATTTTTCTCTTGACCTAATCTGGATTGAACTTCTGCTGGAGGCAAGGCATTTATTACACACAAGGCCGTAAAATGAACCGTGGAATGTTGTCTCATGGTCGTTAACTCTAAGCAAGGTCGCTTTTTTTTTTTCTCGAAACATTTCTAAACGGGGCACCACAGCTTCAAGCTGTTATAAATGACTGAGACATAAATTGTAATGATTTCAGCCTGATTTAGAGCTCGGGAGCAGCAAGACACAGTGAGAGACACGGGGAACAAAGCCTCTCACATAGTTTAACTATACAACATTAATCAGCCCAAAGTGCCATATTACTGCCAATGAATGCAGCCATGCTGAATGTTGAAAGTTTTTTTTTTTTTACCTATGCTGAAGTAAGTTCTTGATTGTTTTGCTATTCGCTGCAAAGAAAAACAAGGTTGCCATTTTGCCGTTTTATTTGTCCTCTCATATCAACTAATAAGAAATGTAAAAATACAGAGAGTTCCCAGGCCAGCTATGCTTTGAAGGGCACAAACCAATATAAGATACACGAAAATGAGCTAAACTCAAAATTAAAGAATGCAATTTGACGACAAACAGGAGTACGAAAAAAAAGAAAAACAAAAGATAAACAAGGACCAAGATGGCATAGTGACTACATAAGGTTCGCGAAGAACATAAAAGAAGCGAAGAAAGAAAATACGAAAACTCAAGGAAAGAAGAGGCTTGAAATAAGAATTCGTCGAGGTAAGCAAAACCTGCCTGCAAAAGAAGTAAAGTGAACGTAATCACATGAAGCAAAGGGCATGCATGACGAAAAGCAGTAAAGCAAAACCTGAAAAAAAAAAGGGAGTGGAGAAACTCTACGGAGGTGAAGGAAGAAAATAAGCAAAAATCGATGGAACAGAAGCGTAAACAAAATAGGCATCTGCTGGCCAATGATTATGAGCAGATACACCAAGTACCACTGATATGAAAGAGAAAGAGAAGAATAAAATATGCATACAAATACAGTAAAGCAACGTGTGAAAAAACAAAGTGAGAAAGCAAGGTTGCCGCTTGACACACACTTGCCCTTTACAATTGAATTGGAAATGAACCATGCCGCAGACAGATTTGGGCCACTATACTCGACACCTTCGTCTTCGCAGTGCATGCAACAGAGCGCTCCATTAATTATATATCATCCTGACGCCTAGTGAAGTTCATGGAGCCACTTGTTTTTTACTTGCTCTCGCGTGCGCTTCAAAGAGAAGCTTCTCGGTCTGAGTTTTGTTTTCTAGTGCAATAACTCCGGCAAGGAGATTTTACAGGCCAGTCGTGTCATGTACGTTGTCTGGTTATCCTTATTGTGCAGCCTTCCACCGACACTGCTACTTACTCACTATCGAGCCCCCTTTTCGGCCTGTATATTAGCAGATAAGAACTGCTTAATATTTTGCACCTTCTCATGGCAATTTACAGAAATTCGCCTAACGAGCGACCAAAATTATGTAGGGCTTTTTTCAGCGCGTTCGTGAGCAACCAGCAGCTTTCTATTTGGTGGCGTACTGGAGTCAACGGACTCCGCTTATCTTTCATCGCCATGGTTAAGGCTTTTTTTCTTTTTCGGGTTGCCTTCAAATGTTCCGCATATTAAAGGACAGCAAACAAGTTTTCTTTAAAAAATATGACAGAGGTTGGAGGTTGTAAACCGACTTATACCCCGGTCAGACGATCAAGTTTAGTGTCACTTTCAACGAGTGCACTCGCCTTTAGTGTCATTCGCATCGTGCCACACGATGAACTTTAATGACACTCGCTGCCGAACACACTCAGCGCAAAGTGAGTTTGGGGAACTCACTACACTTTGTCCGGCAGGCGAGTGTGTAGTCTCGACAGCAGGACACTTCATATTACTCATACATTTTTTGGGAATTACAATGTTTTGAAATGTTTATCGTAATTTTATGAGCGTTTCTATTATTAGGCAAGGGATTTAAGCTGTCACCAACTAAAAACAATGCGTACACTTGAACAGCTACCCTCGCTCTAAGTGCTTGCGCTATGAGAAAGGCGTTCGTCTGCTGCTGCACCTCGATGGTATGCGGTATCTCAAGCTGCATCAACGAAGTTGGAGTTATTTGTAACCCAATCTCTAGAACGTCGTCACTTGACACGGCAGCATTTCGCTCAAGCGCCGGCCGAAGACAGCACCGTTTTTGCTCCCGCAAGCCGCCAGCTCCAAGCTAGCACCTTTACGGCGCATCCGGCCCCGCTGTCACCGGCGTAAGAAAAGTGTGCGAGAATTAGTTTTTCCCGTAAATATTAATCCCTGGAGTAAAGCAATGTCAGAAATTAATCCTTGTTGGGGATTCGTTGACCCGTACCGAGTCGCTAGCAGGAGTAATAGCTGCGATACAAGCAAACTTCTGTTCACTACTTCAGAGCCATCGTCGCCGGCGGCGCGGCGCAGCTCATCCTTGTAGTACACGTATACGCTAGCTACGCTCCTAAGGAGTCGTCGATTTGAATTGCACGTTTCTATCATTATTCTCATTTCTCTCAAGGCAGTGCCACAAGTGAGCCATATATCCGATTAAGCTGGCCATACGAAAACGCCGCCCACTGATACTTCGATGCGAAACAAACTATAGGCCTAGCGACGACCACGGAGGAGCGCACGGCCAAGCGCTACCTGCCCCGCGCGCTCTGCCGTTCACGGGCGCTCACGGGCGGCATACAGCGGAAAGCTAGTAGCATCCGGTGCTGTGAACGCTGCGAACTTCTCGCCTACTTTCGTGATGCTGCGGAAACTGTACATTTTTCGACACTATGTTACAACTACACGCCAAGCAAACGCTGTGAAGACGAGACGATGCTGCCGTGCGTGGGAGCTGCGCAGCTGGACATTTTAGGCTGCATATAGAAGCGCCGTCGGAGATGATTTCGTGTGAAAAATGCACGCTACTCTGAATCATACAACTCGTGCACTTTTCGCGCTCGAACACCGGTGACTCCGTTCCATACCGAGGCGCTATCGGTTAACGATGCAAATCAAAGTCGCAAAGCTACGTTCACGATAACCGCAGTTAGTAGCGCAACTATATATAATAAACGAGGTCGGTTTTGCTTGTAAACAGCAGTAACCATGCATGTTAGCGAAAAGTGCGTGTGACATCGCGATGCTTTTTTTTTTTTTTTTTTTTTGTGAAAACCATGTACTGAAATGCACAAATAAACTGAATATTAGCTTAAGGTAATTGTGCTTGCAATAAAATTGAATTTTAAGGTGTTTTTGTGAAAACTAATTTCCACATAGGGCTGCAGCATCCGCATCGGCACTGCCGTCATTTCAAAATGACACTTGATTTTGCCGTGTGACAGCGAGCACCGAAAGTGTCACTCTTCCTATGTAAGTGCACTTCGTGAAAGTGTCACTAAACTTGCCCGTCTGACTGGGGTATTAGATACTCGCTTCAACATTTCTATCGCATATTTCCTTTTAAGTAAATAAGCTTTCCAGTTTTAAGGTCATGCGGCGCATAACAATATCGATAAATATCAGTATGCTAAATACGACGGCTCAGTTTTGCTATTTCCTTGTAAGTAGCTAGTTGCTTCAGAATGCTTTTTTTTATTCACAACATTTACCATCTGACAAGTAGAAAGCTCTTAGCGATACGCATACAAAGATTATTCGGTAGCGTTCTCCGAACCTTCCTTCATGACAAGAATTTGCATGGTCCAGACCGCTTTTAATGAACCTTACGGTCACGCTGATAGCGTTGGTTGTATCTGAAGTTCGTAGTAAGTGTAGTTCTTTTATTAGTAACGAAAGAAAAAGTCATTGGGGTAGCGTTTGTCTGAAGGGCGGTTGAAAAGATTTTAGAGCCCGACAAACTTAAAGGGGACGAATTGATGAAACTGGCGCATAAAGAATGCAAAAAATTTCTGTGCTAGAGTCTTGATTGCTGATGTAATCGCCTAATGAAGTGGCGCAGACGTTCAGACTTTCACACTTTCCAGCACTGCGCAGCGCCAAGCTGGGCTGCATCGATGACGTCATGTATAGCGGTGCTACGTTTCAAGCGAACAAACGGGGGCGGTGGCCATAAACCCTATCTTAAGAAACCGGTTTCCGATGCTCTCTGCTGTTGGCTAAATCTAAGCTGCATTAAGCATCTTCGCGGCAGTCAACACACAGGTCCGAAATGAGACTACGTACTGCATGTGCTTTAAGCGATTTTTCGTCCCTTTTAATGAAAGGTGGACCCTTCAGAGCCGCACTGCGTTGCCATAACCGTTATTGCCTTTATGTAGAAAGAGCAAATGCTGCGGAATTAATTACTGTCTGGTCGGTTGGGAGCGAGCAGTGCAACTCTTTATAAAACCTCTACAACTGATTAAACCTTGTGAACACGTGGGCCTTATACCAAACATAAAAGTAGTAATTGTGGCCACATAGCAATTTATTGCGCTTATTCTTTTTATTTGCGAAAGGTGTGGCGGTTTTTTATTGTATTCTTCAGCAGCAGGCTTTCACTTGCTCGAGTGTGCACATATTGACGCCCAGTAGTACGCAGCCAGCGCTGCCACGGTTGTGCCAGCGTTCACTGGGTACCTCCGGTCGGGGCATCGGCAAATGGCTTCTTCCCTCACCACCGCCACGACTGTATGGTGTCATCTTTCTAGCGAGAAACGCAAGAGAGTTACTGACTGTGCCCGGTGCTGTCGAGTGCACGGCACCGCGCCCAGGAGCAGCTATTTTAGAGCCCGCATTCACTGTGCTATTATATGATAGAGTATACTGAGACCCACTAAGTGAAATAGATTACATCTTTCAACTACGCCGCAGAACTCACCCTCATACGCGTTTCGAAAAATGTCATGTATATCATAGCCACACTCCGAGCTGCCGATCACTCAAATGCAGCAAGACTTCCTTGCAGCAGCAGTCTCGACTTCCGCATTGACAGCGTCGATGCTCTTCTTCATGACCTATTTTCGGATCTTTATGTCTTATTGTGTATTTAGGTTGCAAAACAAAATTATAACAAGGAAACATGGAACAAGACCTGTTCACTTACAGCGGGCTGATGAGGAGAGTGAGTACAAAATCTTGTCGTTTGTCTTCTTGTCACCAAGGACTAAAGGACTAAACATTTTGTCCTTGAGAGCTCGATAAAGCTGCTTCGTCCTGTAGTTGAAAATATGTAAAATTTACTCGTATTATGCTGCCGTAACATTGAGGCATCTTTCCACTATTAAAAGTGTTAAAGGACAAACATTTTACTCATTTTCGTGGACTTTTAAGTGAACAATTAAAAGATTACTTTCCGGTCTGGTTCTTTACAGCATGATTGTTCCGATGTTTCTAATTAGATCTCTATTGTGCATGCGGTTTTAGGCAGTCATTAAGATAGCTCAGAGAGATTTTAGGAGAAGTTTTCTTACTAGTTCTAAAGACGTTAGTTCGAGGTTTACTAATGACAGCATAGAGAGGTAGTCGCGGCCCATGCTGGTATACTAGCATCCTTTATTTCTGTTAAAATATCAATTTGTTTCGAAATATAGAATGCAAGCACTTTTTATTCATTCCGTGTATAGACAAGGAACTTTGCAGTGACTAAAGTTTGTCTTAAAATATTAGATTTCTAGACCTTGCAACGCGTGCTTTGTTCCGCTGCAGGAACGTATGAATGTTGTTTTATTATGTAATGTCATGGTGCGTAAACCGTCGCTGCAGTATACTAGAATACACTATGAACCATAACAATGAACTTTCTGAAAACGAAGAAGTCATCTAAATGTCTGCCTCTTATTTTTTAGTTAAAATGAAAATCGCGCGTGTGTAAATGTGTAATCACCGTGTTACGTGGAAAGAAGCCCGAACGACGCTTTCGAGTTTATGAGAAACACCGAATTATGGCGAATCGAACCTGCAAGGACCCCTTCAAACAAAGCTCTTGGAAAATGTTTTCTTTCAACATTGCAACACAATTTTGGGTACCACGGCAGCTGCACCGACAAACTGTTGTCGAGCCAACTTTCTCGCCACACGGGGACTTGCGCCTTCGGAACATTGGCCTTGAATAGCTTTCGAAAGGGTACCAAGCTTCGGGGCACATCAGGCCGAAGGTGAATTTCTTTTCAAGTGCAGATTGCTTCCTGGCTGCTGGTAGACGGCAGTGTGTGAAGATGCTCCTCTGTATGTGGAGATTTATTTGTGCTCACAGCGGGAGAGTTGTAAAAATTCGGAGAGGGACCGACTTTCGGCAACCGTGAAATACTCTTCAAATAGAAAAGGCGAACATAAGGATTGTATATATAAAAAAAACAATGAAAGGACACGAAAGACCAAAGACAGCACCAAGACGACGCAAGCGGCTGTATCGCAGGGCTGGAGTTGGAAATCAGCACTTTCCGTGTGCACAGCCTAGATATTTTCATGTTTACCGATGTCGTTCGTGCGCATTGATTTTGAAACGAGAGGCGCCCGAGGCAATATTGGAAACTCGGATGATTGTTCTTCTCTTCAAGAGGTTCGAGACCCATGCCTATTGCAGAAAACTGGCCAAATACGGGCGGATATTTGTAGGTGTTGAAAAGTCAAATAATTTATTAGAATTCTAATATCGTGTGTAAATAAAGTTGCAGAAAATGTCTGTTGCTATGGGCCTTGTGCGCTGCCGTTTCCCCGGCACATTAGGCCAAAAGGTGGAAGTTTAACTGTCGCCTCCGCGATCAGTTCCGGTTCAACGACGCGCATGATAACGAACGTCACGGGTTTAAACCTATTCGTTGCGCCTTCTTGGAGCAGCTGCTTGAAATGGTGGAGGATGAGCTCTACTTAACATGTTTATAACGAGTCAACACACCCTTCGCGGAAGCTCAGTGATTAAGACGCTCTGCTCCTGATCCCGAGTACCCTGGTTTGAATCCGAACTGCGCGAATCCGCTTCGATGGAGTCTTTTTCTTTATATCTTTGAACTGCTGCAATATGTTATGTTCAATCCCAGGTTTCATCAGTCTGTTTGCTGGGGAACATAAAAAGCACCATAGGGGCACCCGCGCATGAAAGCTGCTATACCGGACTTATTCTGAATAAGTAGCAACTTAACCCATCAAAACGACGGCACCAGCTTTAGACGATTTTCCTAGACTGTAACCCATTGGAGTAGGGCTCTGGCATTGAAAGCTGGTTTCGTGTTGGTTTTCATGCTGCGTGTTGACAGGCAGATTTGTAACGTAGTAGGCTAGCGATAATATCTCAAAACGCAATTAAAGGAATCAGTTGTCAGGTCAATGCCATTAACAAGAATTAAATAGTGACAATTTTAATGCAACACGCTTTATTGCAGCTAAGGAAAACATTAACCTTTCTATCATTTTCTTGTGTCCTGTCTAAAGTCACTCGTTTTGCGAATTTGAATGTGCTACTATAAGTTTCCTACCGAAGTTTTACTTGCAGGCACTCGAGACGTAGATTTTAAAGCGAAATCTGCAAATCAGTGAGCTGTTCATCAAAAATTTTAGTCAGACGTGTGTGTGACGCCTGTGACGGTCTATGTAATCTAAAATGCTAGCATCGTATACCATCCTCATCAGTAGCAGCCGCAGCAGTAACAATATACCCCCTGCAGGGAGAAGGCCTTTCCCACACTTCTCCAATTAGCCCGGTCCTGTACAGATGCATCTAGTTGATCTCGCAAACTGTATAACTTCCTCCGTCCACCTTGCATCCTGCTACGCTTTCCTTCTCTTGAAATGCAATTTGTTGTCCTTAGCGACAATCGGCTCTCTCATTTCCTCACATGTCCTACCTATGCCATTTCCTCTTCCTGATTTGACAAGAATTGTAATAAGTTGAGTTATTTCCCTGACCCACTATGCACACTTCCTATCTCTTAACGTTACAACGACCATTTTTCATTCCAGATCTCCCTGCATTGTCTGAAGCTGAAGTAGAACCCTTTTCGCAAGCCCCAATGTTTCAGTCCCATAAGTGAGTACCGGTAAAATGCGACAGTTATATTCTTTCCAATTAAGGGATACCGGTAAGCTGCTAAACATAATCAACGAGGGCTTGCCAAATGGGCTCCATCCCAATCTTGTTCGCCTAAACCTTTTCTGTTGCCGGCCGAGATCTGAGGTTATCACCTGTCCTAAGTAAACATATTCGCCTACCACTTGCAGTGGTTCGTTATCTAGTGTAAACAGCGGTTCCTTTCCGAGGCTGTTAAACATTACCTTGCCTTCTGCATAATAAGTTTAAGGCCTACCTTTTTGCTTTACAGTATAGGTTCATCAACCGAGGTATTTTTAAGCTCTTGCAAAATGTTAACCCAGATTTTTAGGAACAGTAAAGATTTTCACTAAGTCGGCAATGTTACGTCTCTTTAACTTCAGGTTCTGTGCTCAAAGCAAGCGTGTTTCAGCGTTCATTTTAAAATAAGCTGCCAGTTTATAAATGTGGCCTACAAAATAGGTCTCATTTCTGAACGTATGACACTGAAATTTCACTCACCTTCTATGTATTTGACGCTGTGTTCTTAAGACGAAAACATTACCACTTTTTCTCAGGCAATTTTAGCGAAATGAAAGTGCGGCGCAAAAAGGGACACACGTGTGTTGCAGTGAAAGCACGTAACATTTCCAGGGGAGGCACATAATCGTGCTATCCAATCTAGGGTAATGTGCGTTTTTTCTTTTTGTTTCTTGAGTGTGCAACCGTCTTCTCCTATTTTTGCGCTTCGAGATGGCACAGCATGGACTCCCTGCCTACGACCAAGAGGTCAGAAGCCTACTTCATTAGCCGCTTTTCTCAGCTGGACTCTGGGCTCCGCTTCTTTCACAACTCCTGCACGGTACGTTAGATGCAGCCGCACTCAACCGTTTCTCCTCTTTGCTATCGGCTGCGTCTCAGACATTTAAAATCTCTTTGCGTCCTCTCCCTGAGATACTGCAGCCCACTTCTGCTCTTCTGCTAACTTACCAAACAATGGCAGTACTCATCAATTGGGTAGTCAGTCACGAAGCCGCCGCTTTTAAACCCGGATATGAAATACTATGAGAGTCACATAACGCTGCCATTAGGGTGGTAGCTATGAAGGAGTAGCCTAAGGTATCGCAATAGAGCCAGGAGTTCCAGGCAAGGGATCAGAGAAAAAAGCCGTTTTTTTCAAGGGGACATGTTAGAATCCTACCTCAGGTTATCATAAAGCACATTTATGTTTTACTTGATGGGTTTGGTACTCAAAATTGCTAATGAAGTTTGTTATGTTTGTTGAGACTAGTGGTCAACGATTTCATGCATAATGCGCAAAAAGTATAAACAATATATTGAAGGCTTCAAATTAAGACTGACATGAGATTTAGCTGTGCAAAAAAAAAAAAAAAAGGGGTGCTAATTACCTTGAGAAAGAGGGAGAAATAGTAGAATAGAAAGGCAGTGAGGTTAACAAGGCGATGCCCAGTAGGATATCCTACAAGTTGGAAGGGGAACAAAGGGTGAAAGCTAAAAGAAAGAGCGCCAAGGCAAGGAGTCTGTCACATGTCCATAGATTTATAGTAAAAGGGGGTAGAGAGCGTACAGTTAAAATCTAGAAGTCAACTTTGGGGCCTTTAAAAACTTAAGAAGCACCTTCACTGTTTTCCTTTGTGATGAAGGAGTCATCCAAGGGCCCAGGACCTTAGGTTCAGTAAGAGCGCGAGAGTCCGAGCGACGGAGTATAGCAGCCCGGAAGGCACGCTCCCGCTAAAATCGAGGGCAGTCACAAAGTATATGCGCAATCGTTTTATCACATCTGCACTGCTCAAAGGTTGGAGAGTCTGCTATACCAATGAGATGGGAATATTCGTTTGTAATCGCCACTCCTAGCCACAGGTGACGCAACCTTGTAGCATCACAGCGGGGGAGGTCGAATGGTGTCTGCAGTATAAATAAAAGGTCAAAATGGTGCGAGTGGAATGTCCAGCCTCTAGGCGTAGATCATGATCATCTGGTCAAGTTTCGGGCGAGCTCTTGCGTCGGCTCTTGCGAATGCCATCTCGACAATGTTCGTTGCATTATTAGCCGATCGAGCAACATCGTAAGTTAAGTCGTTGCCAACAATTTCACTATGGCCTGGTAGCCACTGATAGGTGATTTCGTGGCCCTCTTGCAATGCCTAGTGATGCCGATGTGGTATTTCCGCTACAAGTTGCTCATGGTCGCCATGCCTTAAAACCAATTGAAGAAATGATAAGGCAGCTTTAGAATCCGCAAAAAACGCCATTTTTTGAGAATTTTGTTCAGAGATATACTTTACAGCAGCACTAAGAGCGGCCATTTTTGCTCCATTAGAGGTAGTATTATGCGAAATTAGTTGGTGGTTTGTTTGTCTCGCAGGAACGACGACGGCGTAGACATAACTAGTATGGGTTAACAAGTTATCCGTATAGACGTGAATGCGGTCCCAGCAGTCACTGTGTAGCATGGAAAGTGTCAGTTGCGGAAGGTCTGGTGTTGATAAATTCGATTTATTCGATTATGCTGGCTAGCAAGGCGCACACATGGAAGCCACGGACACTATTGTGGCGACGGAGATCTTCCTGCCGGAGTGAGCTGTTTTGGGATGAAAGACTGGGGCTTTGCTATTATCTTTGAAAGTGCAGATTGTGGTCTCTGCAGAGGTATCTGCGCAAGGGGATACTATGGAATCATTGAAATGTGTGGTATACGCATTCAAAAAAAGTCTAGCACAATATACGTCGAAAGCGGGTGGTCTTTGGCGAGTGCAATATATACTTCCCAAAGTTGATGCACCCCGAGGGAGACCCTGGCATGCGCGAATGACCTGGAATTAGACTACGTGGAGGGTACGCAAACTAGTCTTGCACCTGTTTGAAAGTACGGGCCTACTGTGCCGCAGGAAACCTAAAAATAGTGCTCTGTACAACTGCAGCCTTGACTGTACCGACAGGCCCCACAATTGTCCGCCAAGAAAGCGCAGTAAGTGAACGATGGATGTTAGCTTTTTTCTTTTTTTTTTCAAAGGGGCGCAATGCGTTCTCCATGATAGACTGTGGTGTGTTACAATTCCTAAAAACGATGGGTTTTGTAGTAAGAAATTTTATGAGCGTCGATGCATAGCGGATATGGATTCATAAATTTATGGGTGAATGCCACTAGCGCGCACTTTTCCAGTAGAACGCTGAAACCTTGCTTGTGAAGATAAAACGAAATTATTGTTGTTGCCCGTTGAAGTCTTCCACACATGTGTCGTAGAGCAGACCCGAATGCAGATGTCATCGACGTACATTGATATCTTGACGGTGGAAGGGAGGCTCTCTGGGAGGGCGACAAGTGTTAGATTAACAAATTAAGGCTAAGCGCACCACCCTGGTGCACGCCGCGGTGGGTATAATACGCTGGAGTCGAGCCACCTTCACATTAAATAAAATGTGATTTTGTCAGATAGCCTCTAACCCCGCAAACATCAGACCACCTTTGCCCAGTTTCCAGCGCATCAAAGATGGCTTCATGGGCCCCGTTGTGGTAGGCACCTTTCACATCAAGGTGCCAGAGGAAACTCTGGTGGAGGTCCGAAGCGATTCTGACGTGCAAATCGATCGTCTGATCCGGGTATAGGGGCGAAAGACCAATCGAACCATCTAGTAGCTGGTTCCCTCCGAAGTTTCCCTCAGGATAGCTGGCGCTCGATGGGAGAGCAGTCACACCTGGTAAAGCGAATGATTAGAGGCATTGGGGTCGAAACGTCCTCAACCTATTCTCAAACTTTCAATGGGTGTACGGGAGGCCTTCTGGGTTGAGGCCTCCCGCTGCGATGAGAGTGCCAAGTGGGTCACTTTTGGTAAGCAGAACTGGCGCTGTGGGATGAACCAAGTGCCATAGGCAGACGTTTCATTCGGCTCTGCTGTTGAACTCTGACACGAAGGTTAACAACGCTATTCTTTAGTGCTCGAGGTATCACTCAAGGCACATCAAAACCATTCTTTTCACGACCTTTCCCACGCATCGGGCCAAAACTATTGGCCTGTAAGTTGTGAGCTCGAGCTGAGATTTCCCTGGTTTAAGTAGGGGTGTCAGCCGACTTGATTTTCTTTTTTGCGGAACAGCACCATCGAGCCAAAAGTAGTTCTAATGTTTCAGGAGCTCTTCTTGCGCGTCGTTGCCGCCTTACCTTATTTACCCTACCACTAATCTTGAGCACTGCGAAAAAAAACAGGGGGTTATTATAAACACAGAACTCCTTCAGTATCAAAACAACTGATGACATCTTCATTTACTCCTCATTTCGCATCTGTGCGCACTCGGCTGAAATAATACGAAATAGCACAGCAGACACTTTATCTCTGCTGTCCTAATATCTGTTGTAGTCGCTGCAACAAATGCGATGACGGTTACCAATAGCTGTACAATGCAATGTTCACTGTTATAACTTTCTTCTTGCTGGTAATACCTCGCGGTTAGCGAAATAAGATAAAATTTTGTTTAAAAGGACCGTTAGCCTGCAGTGATTGTCTTCTGGTTTTTGTGAATTCGGTTGCAGCTGCCGCCATACCAAACGCCTTATCGGCACAGGTTCACCAATCCGTACAGAAGACTACCTTATGGTAAGCGTATTTCTGCATTCTCTTATATTTTTTTTCTCTATTTACAGCTGATGAAAACAACCTTAGCTGACGTGATGTCAGGGAACTGTTCATATTTATTTCAGACGATGTTGACGCTAGGTCCTCACGTCTCTTAAGTCAAATGTTCGCTAGAAGCTGGGCATATTTTTTTTTTTTTCGAAACTTGTATCAGGCGGTGAGATTTTAATTAAAAGCGCATATTTTCTACCGCAGATCCGGACCATGAAAATGAAATGACAAGAAGATTAAGATTGGAATGAAGTGCATTCGGCAAGCACTCGCAGATTATCACTAGCAGCTTACCGGTATCGCTCAAGAGGAAAATATACAGCAGTTGCATCTTACCTGTACTCACCTATGGGGCTGAAACGTGGAGGCTAACCTAGAGAGTTCTACTTAAGTTGAGGACAACTCAGAGGGCTATGGAAATAAAAATGGTAGGGATGACGTTAAGAGAGAGGAAGAGTGCAGAGTGGGTCAGAGAAATAACTCAGGTTACCGACATTCTAGTGGAAATTAAGAAGAAGAAATGGGCATGGGCAGGACATGTAGGGCGAAGAGAGGATAACCGATGGTCGCTTAGGGTAACAAACTGGATTCCAAGGGATGGAAAGCCTAGCAGGGGGTGGCCGAAAGTTAGGTGGGCGGATGAGGTTAAGAAGTTCGCAGAGGTCAAGTGGATGCAGCTAGCACAGAACCGGGTTAAGTGGAGAAATATGGGAGAGGCCTTCGCCCTGCAGTGGGTATAGTCAGGCTGATGATAGTGATGATGATGATGATTTTCTACACGTCGCTTTGCCACTAATTTCAGATTTTTCCTCTTCACTCTCATTTCTTCTTGTTTGTATTCTTTTATTTTGGGTGTTAGCAATTGAACTGTAGTTTATTTTTCTTCAGATGCCCCAGTTCTTTAGAACAGCGCAGTACGAATTGCCGAATAATCCACTGTTAAATGGAAGCATTGTGCTCGAGGATCTTTGTCAAGTGGAGCTCCTTATTAACGGGATAATATTATAAGAGGCTGTTGGATATTTCCGGCGCATAAATTTAGAAACAATGAAGAAAATAGAATTGAGAAACAGGATGCGACCCATTTTTTTTTTAATTTATACTATCCTCTAACGTTGCTTGTTAAGGAACTTCGACTGGTATTCTTTTTTTCGAAAGCCTATTCAATTTATTCGTTAGCGACTGTTGCATCCAGCACTTTCATATACCGGGGTTCATACGTGAGAATATGGGTCAACAGGAAGATAAGCTTATTATCTGTGCTCCTGGTTTAAACCAACCATGGCGCGGTCATCCAAATTCTTATCAGTGTCACCCTCTCTTGTTGCGATGGTGACACTGATAATAAAAAAAAAAAAACATGCAAGAATCGATCGTAACTGCTACAGCCACAAACACTTTTCGTATTTTGGTTTATGACGACCAGACGCACAATGACAAGTTAATAAAACAATCACGTGAAAACAAAAACGTCCTCCCTACATTGTCCAAAATAAGTCTCTTCCTCCTTTCCTGTGATACCCAGTCTGGTCTGCATAATACATCCCAACTCACATCGACGACCACCTCACAGTGTTTCCCGGCCACAGGGACAAAGTTTTGTTACTAATGTCCTCGCAGTGAAGTAACTTTAGGTTGGCACACATTTGGCACGACACGGATCTTTCCAGTACGCCTTTTCAGCGCTCTATCTTACTACTGCTTACAGGACGCTTCCACTCATGAAGTGTGCTTAAAACTGAAGTGCTTGGTGATGATATAAATGGTAGAGAATGCATATTTTTCCCGGCGCAAGTATTGTCTACTCCCATTTATATTTTTCTTTCTTCAATATTAAATGACTGAAAGATTGGCAGCAAAGAAACTGTCTCACAGAGTGTAGAAGCCAAAGAAACTGAAAACTTTGTTTGATCATAATTTGTACTTGCTTTAATTCTGACATCTTCCACCTGCTCGTCAAAGCATTCTCGTTTTGGCCCATCTTTCATGCACCCGTGTTCTGGCCCTTGAACCGGCTAGTGAGTTTAATGCCCTCTCTCTTTCTCTTCAGGAATGGCGGACGTTTCAAGGGAAGTAAATATACTGATGACTGTGAAATAACGTACGCCCACGAGAAGGTTACTTATTTACCAAAAACACTCACCTCTGCAGTTCGCGCGAGCTGGAGCTCTACGCTTCAGCTGATTCACGTGTCAGACAATTCTCACTGTTTCAAAATCACGGTTAGCCGGCCGATGGCGTGTTTGTACCTTTTCGACATAAGAAATGAAACGACAGAAAATAGCAAACAAAATTCTAAACAAAATGTCAGCGGGAACTACTCAGAATGTTTCGAAACAGGTGCCTTCATTGTCGGCGTTCGCGCACCGTAAAATGCAACATCCGTCACGTTTCTCTACAAGCACTCCGCTAGAAAAGCTCGGTATATGCAATACACCTTCTAGCTTGTGTTGGGCAACAGAGCCATCTGCGCTTCTGGAGGTCATTGATTCTCTCGCGAATGCAGTGACCGCGCTAGGAGGGATACTGCGAAGTCGCGGACGTGGCCGGCCGTCAGTATATAAAAAGAGCGTTGCTTGATGTATGGTTGTATCACTTGAGAGTCCAGTGAACCCCATCTCTTTGTTATCGTTTTGATTGCTGGGACTAGAAGAAACCATGGTGTGGTGTTCTCTCCACGGCCTCAAATTCCATCCATTTCTGAGAAACGCAGTTATTTTTAGGCCTTATTCATTATAAGCATACTGCAACATGTAAAACCACTAAATTCCGAGAGAACGGTTGTGAAATCTTACTTAGGACGCTTGTTAGGCAATACAATCTGTTCAATAACATATTTGGAGTACCTACAAAAGTATTCAGATGAACGATTTTTAAAGTGTTGCTCCTAAAGCCTAACCAATAACACCTTAGTAACCTTTGATTTTCGGGTAGTATTGCAGACTGCACCACAAATATTTTTTAAGTGGAACGTATATATAACAGCTGCAGCTCATAGGAAATTTTAACAACCTAAGGTTTAGAAACGCGGTGGCGAAAAAAGTGTAAAACTTAAGTTGAAGACAGCACATTCAGCTACGGCAACCACAATATTGCGAGGTTAAAAAACGCTAAGCTGTAAAATGAGCCAAGAAACGTACAAACGCGACTTATCTATTTGTTATTCGTAATCAAGAAGACGAAATAGGCATTTTCAATTATAGCAGGGGATTGTGACAGCCAGGTGGGAGTAAGGAGTATTGAAGTCTGTGGGGAGAAGGTCAATTTAGCTGGCAATAGAAAAAGAAATATTACAGAGATATGGTAAAGGCTCTCTTTTTACACTGGACGTAGTCAGGCCATTGATGACCTAAATATTTCGCAGTTTTGAATCTTAACACACGTGATTCCGGCGTCCAGTTATCGGTATGGAACACATCTCTGTAACCATCACATCGTTGTTAATGCCTTTGAAGTCTAAAATAATTCTTACTCCGCACTAGACTTGAATCAGAGATGAAATGCAGTTAAATTGGTTAAAATGAGATATATATTGGCGGCTGCCATGCTATATAACATAGATCTTAAGTCCACAGAGACACTTCAGCATATGCTTAACATGAACCTTAACAACATTATAATGTAGTGCAAAAATAACGTGCTGCAAATACATCTCCAGAAATCCACCTTTTTGCTATTCCCCTCTCCTTTCACTTTTATAAATGTTCTGCCAATACTGACGATTGATGACCATGCATTGCCTATCTCAGAAACTTCTATGTTACTGGGCGTCAATCTCGACAAGCACTTAAAGTCTAGTCGCCATGCTCTATGACTCATTCATTAAGTTTCGTTTGGCATTCACATCATAATAAAAGCGTACATTATTACAACCTCAAATAATACATCCATCTTATTATGCCTACCCCCATATTCACCTCAACTACTCTTTTCTTTTTGGGGAAATATTACATATATATTGAAAGATTTCAACGCCTTAAGAATCAAGTCAACAGGTTCATGTCATATAGCTTATTCCACTCTTTTTTACTGTATTACACCTCGACCATACTTCCACTTCAACAGTTGTGCAGTCTAAAATTATCCATGAATATACATAAACTAATCAATCATCATGTTCATATTGATAGCATTTCCTATAGGCTTGTAAATATTAAACCTAAAAGGTTTCATCAACGCCAACCGTACAATCGCTCGCATAAAACACCATAGTCGGCCCGACGCTTGAAAATGCCGTCATAATTTGGGACATGTTCACCGCATCCAACACCGAAAAACTAGAACGCATCCAACCGAAAGCAGCAAGCTTAATCGTAAGCAAAAATGGTCGCAGCTCAATTACTCAATTGCTTCAACAACGTGGTTTCCGTCAGTGAGAGACATTGCATTTGTAGATTAAAGTTATTCTTTCAGTTAATAACAGGACATTGCAATATTGTCACATCTGCTATTTTCACTTTCTCGACAGGCTACCAAACGAGACGACACGAAAAAACAATAACACATCTAACTTCAAGAGTTAATTAATTTGAGTACTTCTACTTCCCTCACACCATAGTTGACTGAAGCAACCTTACTAATGACGCAGTCACGCAGAAATCATTACGAATATTTCCAGAGCACCTGAAATAATTCACCAGTATTCTTCTACCTTTCTCCATGTTCATTTATGTGTAGGTACCCACCCTGATAAGGTCTTGAACGAAGACCGCAGTATTCAGAAATAAAATAAAATAAATAATCTTCTAGTACCAATAGGGAGGACTGATTACGGAAAATTTACTACCTTATTTATTGTCATATCCTACTGGAAATGTTTGCATTGTAAAATTAAAGCATCATATACTGTCCACTCACTCATCATCGCATGGAAGTTTATTTATTACACACGCTGCATAGTTAATATCCTTGAACAATTAAAGTTCATTCTTGAATGTGTTATTTTATCGGTTTTGTCCACTCAAGCTGATACACTGTACTTTTATTCTTAATTTTCATTTATATTGTTACGTGGAAACTAAATAATTTTTGCTAACGTTGGTTGTTTTGTAATTTGTACTTTATACTAACTACTTGCTACATTTTGTCATTGCTACTACACTTGCTTTGTTCTGGGAGGCCACCCCTAGAGCCTTGTACTTTGAGACGACCTTGTGTAGAAATGTTAGTGTAATAAATATATATCTTGTACATAAAACAATAACCTGAAAACTTTGATAAATGACAGTGCCCAAAAAAAGCAAATATAGTAAACCAGTAATGTCTAGTTTTTCGTCTAGACCAAAATGAAGTGCCTCTTAGAAATACTATTTCCTTTTTTTGACCTATAAAAGGAGTGAGACTGATGCAATGTTGCAGGACGGGAACAAAGATAGCGCTTGTGAAGAAAGTACTATTGATTTTTATTCTTTAGTGCCTTCAGTGCTTGTGTATTCTTTAGCTAAGCAACTTAGGCTTGTGTATATGAAATTGGACTATTTGTTCAAACGCCGCTTGCGAATTTTAGAGAAAACACTTCGGCTAATCTGACATCCATCTGAAAATGCACTCAGAGTTTAGAACATTACAGTTCCTGCGACAGAGTCGCACGCATTATCGGTAGTTGTAACCAAAGTTAAGAGAATATAGGGAAATGTTCTTAGGACTTTTGATAAAACCTAATGCCAACAGAAGTCGCATAACCTGGCACCCGTGGACCACTCTTCTTGCACATCCTGAACTGAATGAAGATATTGATGAACGAAGGTCAGGTAATTCTGATGTCCGCGTCTGTCCTTTCTTGTATTAACTTGCCTTGTCGTCCTCAAATTAGGGACGATTTCATTTGTTACAACGAATCAATAAGAAATTACACGAAAAATAAAGCATACCGTTACTATGTTTTAAGACTTTAGGTAAGGAAACTTTAATTTGCCACTTTCCAAAAGCAGATGAACAAAGGCAAAAAGTTGCAAATATGTGACGCTGAATTGAATAGAACCGACGAACGAGTATGCTGAATTGCACTTCCTACTCTGCCATTTTTACACATCCTAGACAGCGCCTCCGACATGGAGAAGCATCATCCTTGTACCGTTCAACCTGCATACTTTTCGGCATTGAAGCTACACAACTAGCCATAAATTCACAAGGATCATCTCGGGTTTCCCTGCACTCTTTGGCAACCCCAATACTGGAGTAATTTTATATTGTTCAAACCCCGAGCTTTTGAGTAGTACATTTAATATCCTTCATTTTCATTCACTGAAATAATCAAATAGGGCTTGTTCAAAATCGTTCTCGGCGAATCACATCAGTTTTCCTACTTTCCAATAGCTTTAAAAATCTGCACGAAGTTTGAGAGGGGCACGCCGCAGTCTACTTTGACGATTATTATCGGATTCCGGACTCCCTGCTGCTGCTACCGGGCAGCTGAAAAATAAAAGATTTAGCTCCGCCGTGATGTACAGTTGTGTACTGGCGTCTACAGTGCCCAAACTCATTACCATCCAGATCAGGCAATACGCCAGAACTCCGCCTAATTAAGCAAACTTTGTCTTTTGGCGTGATATCGGTGACCATAGTTGAAATGGTCGCTAGTCGACTACAATTAGAAGCAATATTTTTTCGATTTTGTAGTCAATAGCAAAAGGTAAATTTTTTGGCATGTGATATCACGGTCCGAGTTTCAGTTCCGCCTCCACTACCGGCTCACGTGTGAAAGGAATGAATACAGAAATATCTGTTCGCGTTCTGCTCGGTTCTTTCGACATGTAAATCGAGTTTGACTCAGTTTCTGACATCGCTATTCATATTCGATCCGGTTTAGGAAAGCACTATTCGCATATCCCTGAAAAATACTAAAGCAGATAACATAACACGCACATCGGAGGCACCCCCTGTGGGAATCGTCTCACGCGTCAGAGAGCACATCTTTGCTGAAAAATGTGTCCCCTTATGCTTTGGCTCGATATAACACTAGAAGGGCTGTGTAACATGATTCGTCCAACCCTGTCGTGAAAAATCACCATATGAACTGATTCGATCACGCTGAAACATCAGCTCCAATTTGTGACACATGCACCACCCGTTACCGTGAGAGGTATCCCTCACAAGGCGACATCACAAACTGGCGCATAAATTTACGAACATCGGAATTCCTATCTGCGCTTTGCCTTTGTTAAGCCTTAAACTAACCGAATAACTCCTCTGAACACGAAGCTTTCATAGAGGCACCCCTCGTTAGCTACACGTTAAAAGAGGGCCAGCGAACGCTTGTCAACCTAGCAACGGTCAAAGCGACCGCTATATACTTCTGGTCTACGCATTCTAGCCAGAAATCAGAATGCTAACCTGAAATTTTTGTCTCAAATTTTCTGCCTAGTGTCTCTAACTAAAACGAAGACCTCGCTAAAAACGCATGAATATTAATAAACGCTTAGGGACACTTAAGCTCTGCCTTTATGTGTATGCGGCCACGCCGATAATGGCTCCCTTGCGGGTCCGCTCGAGAATCCTCGTTCTCGTTTATGCATTTTGCTCCTAGCTTATTAACTACTGTCTTATTCTGCACGTCTAATATCTCGCACATACTCACTGGAATGCACGTGTACTCCATCGTATTAAATACCATTCGCCGATATAGATTTATGTCGCGGCATTAACCGAAACCGTATGAACGTGTCTACATGCTCCAAGGAAAGAGTGTCTGATTCAGGCTGCTAAGGGCCTGGCTCGAACAGCATCTCAAAGGAGTTGCCAAGTTTTAGCTTTTGCCAACTCGGTCAAATCGTGTGGTATCATCACGTCACGCAACGATCCGCCCAATTGAGGACAGCCATGTTACCAACCAATATGACGTGCATGAAGCATTCTCGTGATTTACGTTCACAAGGCCAATATCAATTTTTGTTTTTTTTCTTTTTGCATAACGGAGCACTGAACGCTGTTGATGTAAAAGTGGATAGAAATGGGAAAGTTTTAACCAGAACCGGTGCTTTTTGTGCCCAGTGCAACGCCGTAATTTTTGCGTGCAGTTATGTTTGCATGCCTAGTGTAACTGTGCAGACACAGTCCGAAAGTCAACATTTGTAAAATATCAGGGCGCGTCACTTGAGCGGCCAACCAGTGTTTGAGCTAGTGTTGCTGCGAGTTCGCAAGTTGTACTGCTCGACTCCTGGGGCCAGCCTGCTACTCGGCAAGCCCACAGATCTGCGAGGGAGTGGCGCTCATCTTACATATGGTTGCCACATCGCGACTCTCCAGACGTCGTTCTGCGACAGTGCCCTGTGAACGATTTGGTATTTGTTTATTTGACTCTTTCGTGTATTGTTTTGTGTTGTAATGCCTCTATGCTTATTAAAAGCCTCTTTAGTTGCATGCTTTTCATTGCCTTTCTGTGAACCTAGTGTCTGTATATTCTTAGTTACTGTGTATTCCTCTGTATCGCCTCTTGCTGTGCATAAAGTTTGTTCTTGTTTGTTACTTCTGACTCCGACCCTTACTCTGGCTTGAACGGGTGAAATCTAGGCACCAAACGGCCATCCTTTCTGTCATTACAGGTAGTTGACTTCCGCCTGAGCTTGCGAAGCAAGTCGAGGGCATGTCCTTTGAGACCGGCGCAGCTACCCCCCCCCCTGACTCTAAGGGTGTCTGAGAGTGTGCATAGCAACAGTGGCGCATCGTTAATAACCCATAATTATTAACGGCTGACACACGTATCAATAACTCTTGTAACGTAGGAGTACCTCACTTTCGAACTGCATTTTGTAAATTATCTTTTATACCTAAAACAGCACCAGAGTGGAACTACCTGCCTGGAACACTGGTGCTTGTCGACGATGTCGAGAAATTCAACGGTTCGGTTTCAAATCTTTTTTTAGCTGCACGTTCTTTCAGGTCAGAATGTGCGCTTAGATTGCTAGTGACCATGTGATGGGTGGTACTGAGCTTCTTACCTGCTTCCTTTAGTTTGTTTGCGTTTATCGAGGGCTACCGCCTGTGTACTATACATTCAACTTCAATGCTGTTTGCTCACGTTCCCGACATCCACCTTGTCTTGTGCTTCTAGAGTCTAATAGTCTGGCACTTACGCTTATAATCTTTGTTTGTCTTGCTACAATTAGTGCTTTATTGTGCGATTTCTGTGTTGTTAGCATCATTCTTTAATTACAATCTAATGTTAACCTGGTTTTCCTTTCCCTTTCTTTTCTCTTGAATTCGGTTCCCACTCACCTCTATAATGCCTACTTGTCCAAGAAGGTAACTGTAATAAATAAATAAATAAATAAATAAATAAATAAATAAATAAATAAAT
>JAJIZL010125529.1:289627-304421 GCA_023969395.1 Amblyomma maculatum | reverse complement strand
ATATATACAGTATATCAGAAAGAGTTGATGACAAAACTCTTAAATGAATCACCAAAAGTTTAAAAACATAACGGTGGATTTATTTCGACGGCATGACCGGGGTCCGGTCTTTTTCAAGAATGAAGTACAGGAGGTTGCACGCATCTTCTTAAAGCCGTGCACACATAGGGTGAAAAAGGGGAAGGAAACGGATGAGGCAGAGTTGTTACCTGCCGCGGCGAGGAGAGGAGAGAGAGGGAAACGCCCGGCGTAGCGCGTTTCCCCTAAAAAAATAAAGGCGAAAATGAGGAAAGGAAAAGATGAAAAGGGAAAGGAGGGGGTGGCGGGGGTTCAGCATTCTACAAAAAAAAAAAAGGAAGAACGGATGCGCCATTTGTGAGCGACCATGGAACGACCGCGCCACCGCCGGCCCCGTAACCGGTGTGGTCCATCGCGGCGTGAAGACAAAAGCACAAAGCGTAAAAGCCTTCAAAGTGGGTCCAGACGCCGACACACGTGACGCACGATACAGGGGCGATACACAGGTTAAAATCACATGGTAAGGCTCGTTATACAAGGAAATGTCAGAGCAAAAAGCACGGATAAGTAAGCATGCTACTGTTACAGCAACTGAACTATTACTAACAGAGGGCACGATAGGAAAGCTTGAAAGAGGAGAAATGCAAAGCAAGCTTTAGAGGATTGTAAAGTGTCACATAAAAAATAATAACAAAGAATTAGATAAATATGGACAAGATACTTTTAAAGCAAAAATGTCACTCAGTGGAACAGTATTCGGCCACATTACAAAGTTAAACAGAGATGAACTCCAAATCTAGCGCCACACATCAATATAGCGGTTGACAACAACAAAAACATAGAGGGAAGGCATAGCTCAGAAAATTATTTCAAACAGCCATCTTATTTGGGGTAGATTCATGAACAACAGCACCATGCGTACATAAGGGCGAGTCATCAAGCAGCATATAAACATATTTCATCATCATCATCATCATCATAATCATCATCATCCTGACTATACCAACTGCAGGGCGAAGGCCTCTCCCATATTTCTCCACTTAACCCGGTTCTGTGCTAGCTGCATCCACTTGACCCCTGCGAACTTCTTAATCTCATCCGCCTACCTAACTTTCTGCCGCCCCCTGCTACGCTTTCCTTCCCTTGGAATCCAATTTGTTACTCTAAGCGACCATCGGTTATCCTCTCTTTGCACTACATGTTCTGCCCATGTCCATTTCTTCTTCTTAATTTCCACTAGAATGTCGGTCTCTTGAGTTATTTCTCTGACCCACTCTGCACGCTTTCTATCTCTTAATGTTACCCCTACCATTTTTCGTTCCATAGCCCTTTGGGTTGTCCTCAACTTAAGTAGAACTCTCTTGGTTAGCCTCCACGTTTCAGCCCCATAGGTGAGTACAGGTAAGATGCAACTGTTATATACTTTCCTCGTTAGCGATACCGGTAAGTTGCTAGTCATAATCTGTGAGTGCTTGCCAAATGCGCTCCATCCCAATCTTATTCTTCTTGTTATTTTCTTTTCATGGTCCGGATCTGCGGTTACTACCTGTCCTAAGTAGACATATTCGCCTACTACTTCCAGTACTTCGCTACCTAATGTAAACTGCTGTTCCTTTCCGAGGCTGTTGAACATTACCTTAGTCTTCTGCATATGGATTTTCAAGCCTACCTTTCTACTTTTGCTGTCTAGGTCACCAATCATTATTTGCAGTTCATCCCCCGAGTTGCTTAGCAAGGCAATAAACATATTTATTACATGACAATTTGTCTGTAAGCCTCATGATCCGGATATGTTTAAAATAATTATTTGTCCGGTATTGTAGGGATGATAGAATTGCCTGACAGGGCTCAAGTATGAAGGCAGGACAGCTTCCCTACTGATTCTTTGATACCGCCTGCGACGGTGCTGAATTTATGGATTAAGTACGATTGACAACTTCCGCGGTCATAGTGTGTTTTGAACCCTGATTGGAGTTCAGTAGCTGTGAAGTTATCGAACCGATGGCCAAATATATTGATATGATTTTAAAGAGGGAGATTTGACTGTGTTCGTGCATGTGACCTGTGGTTGTTAATTCGAATTCTTAATGGTGTCGCTGTTTGTCCTACGTACTGAGCCCTGCAAGTGCCATATTCCAAAGGTAGAAACGTTAGCGCTGTCGTACGAGAAATTGCCTCTTCTCTGATATGTGAAGGCTAATGTTGTGCTTTTAGCAGATGTAGCTATTGCCCTCATGGACAGAGTTTGCATCTTGGTTTGTTGCATGGCGTGGGTCCGCTGAACATGCGGTTCCCAACTGTAGATGATGTGGTCATATCACGAATATTCCGTGCACGCCTGTACACAACGCGCGGCTAAGTGGGGAGCACTTCCTTCATGTTGTCGCTTTGCCGGCGAATGTTGTGGTGTTTTTTGAAAACCGCATTAACGTTGGGAATAGATACTGAATGAGTAAAACTCATTTTCTCCTTTTAGTTTTTTTTTTTTTTTTTTTTTTTTTTTTTTTTTTTTTTTTAAGGAGAAACGCGCTATATCGGCTGTTTCCCCTCTCTCTACTCTCCTGGTGTGCGTGTGTATACTGTTTGTTGTCGCCGCGGCAGGTAACATCTCTGCCCCATCCGTTTCCTTCGCCCTTTTCACCCTCTCTGTGAACGATTTTAAGAAGATGCGTGTAACCTCCTGTACTTCATTCTTGAAAAAGACCGGACACTGGTCGAA
The DNA here is from genome assembly GCA_023969395.1 of Amblyomma maculatum. Taxonomy (NCBI): domain Eukaryota; kingdom Metazoa; phylum Arthropoda; class Arachnida; order Ixodida; family Ixodidae; genus Amblyomma; species Amblyomma maculatum. The sequence continues at coordinate 301,684 of JAJIZL010125529.1, read as the reverse complement.
ACGTTGAAATATATCCACTGTTATGTTTTTAAACTCTTGATGATTCGTTTTACCTTAGGCATCGATATTCTTCAGCTTATAATTTGATCTCATGGTTATTTTTTCATTTAGACAATCAGAAAAGCTTTAATAGCCGAATAATTTATTCACGTACGAACATCGTGCGGTGGTTACTGCAGACATGAGCTGTGTTCGTCTATAATTGTTCCACTTGACTTTAGAAGCCACGCTTCAAACGAGATATGCCGGATATTGACAGTGTGGTTCCTGCCCGATCGATACTTGCAATCAGCATACGGACAAAAATCTTCTCCGGAGCACTACTTTAACTTTTGTCACGTAATGTATATCAATTGATGCAGTTTCTGTTGCCCTAATTAGCGTTTTTTAAGTAGCAGCCATAGGATGGCTGCATAATATTCCTGAGGTACATTTGGAGAAGTAAACACATTTACTTGCGCCGTTTGAGTCCCACGTCATAAACAGGAACTTAGCGCCAAACTTCACCCTTGTTGCCAGTAGTAACAGATATATTCTGATGCCGCGCTTGTAAATTAGAAGGAGCATTCAGTAATCGGTATGCTAAGATCACATACTGTAGCCGAATGAGAAATGCAGTTAGAACTCCAAAAATATATTTTTCCCTCTTTAATTTAGGCAATTTTATAAATGCTCAAATAGACACCTAGAAAGGTGCTGTGAATATATACTCAAAACAGAAGTGAGCTTCCATGTTTTCCGACATGAAATAACTATAGTCAAAGGACTGCTGGAGAGGGTTAGAAGCGTTCTCCTCTGATGTGGAAATCAAGCTTTGGATTTAGTGAGCGATGGCGGAGGCTTCTTAGCACACTGACAAGCTTTATCATGAAACAAAGAACCTGCAGCAAAGAAGAATAGAATCCGCCTACAGCTTGTTACGCAGTACGGGTGTTACCGTTTTTTTATGTGAGTATGGTGTACATCGGAAGATGCATCCCTAAACAAAAAATAACGCTTTGAAGAGAAATCTAAAGAGCTCTGGAATCCGCATAAAAATAGTTCGTGGATGACAAATTTTTATTTAAAATGCCATTCCTCGTATAGCTTTTCGGCTTTCGTAGCATTTGGCGATTTCGACTTCCCGCTTTGCTTTGAAGGCAAAGGGACATCCGAACTTGCGCCCGGAAAAACGAATTTCCTTTGACGCTCCCAGAAATCTTGATGCAACCTACATGCTTATCATTTAGACGCAACCACATGAAGGCAGTACAACCTGGGCAGCCAACCCTGTTGTCATGAAGTAAAAGTATGTACACGTCAAAGGCCACTCCTTCACAACGATGAGGCTAAACTCAAGAAGAACGTTTCATCATTTTTGGGTCTTTCGCTGCGCCCCATCAGATTGCCGGCCGTGGCTAGTGTTGCTCAGAAGAGCTTCTCATTTCGACATTCCGCTGCAGTGCACAGTCCAGACTGCTCAGATCGTGTTATTTGAAAAGTTAAATTACACAGTGCTGTTCCTCCTCTCGGTGTTGTTCGCAACTCGATCAGCAGGAATGGTTTTTTTTTTCTTGCTTCCTTTTCAGTGTCGGTCGGAGGACGTTATAAGGAGAAAGGAAAACAAAGTGGATGGTTCCATGAATTTAGACTGGATGAAGATAAAAAACCAGAGGTCCCCAATTTAAATCAGCGGTGAAGCGAACACGAAAACGCGTAAAAAGAAGCAGCCGGCTCGGAAATTTTTAGCCTACTTCGTCTTTTGAGCAGAGGTGAAGCTCAGACGCGCAGAGATGCTGACGCACCTACTCTCAGACTCGTCACTTTCCGAAGTTTGCAACCTGACTGTATGAGTTTCTGTCGGCGGACACAGGTGCAACTTGGTAATTTGTAATGATGCCGCTCAGCTAAATGTCATAGAAATTTATTTTACACTTGTGCTTATATTTCTAGGAATGCTAAGTGGAAAGATTTGTGAGAGTTAGCACCTATTGAAGGTTTAGAGGAGCACTGCGTTAGGTTGGCCATTTTTCCCGGCACTCATCACCCCCAGACGAGATGGTTAACCAAGCGCTTAGGCAAAACGCTGGCGGACATGTGTTATCAATGTGTGCGGACTTCTATAGCATAAGCATGGAGGTAAATCCCAATGCTAGATACCATGCTATCTCATGTTAACTATACGACGTTTCTCGTGGCCTCTTTCCTGCAGCGCACAAAAGAGCCTCTCCCGCAACCACTAACTGTCCGCGCTGTGTTGCACAGTGTTACAGGCTTTGCCTTCGCCACATCAAATACGCTGCCGGTGACCCCGGATTTTCTCTAGTCAACGACGACTGATGGAGACAAAAGCTCCTGGAGTGATAGTCCGAGCATCGGGAGCTTTCTCGGGTACATGAACTCCTCGGTAGATCCCGATAGAACAGGACCAACATGTGCCCTATCGTACCCTGAGGTTGTCAATGCAGTCTGTCTCGATCAAAGCATACACTGCTGGAGACGAGACCCCTCACCCGTTATCTCTGCCGTCTCATGCTGCAGTGCTGCTCGACGCATCAAACGGAAGATCTTTTTCCTCCACGAGTAGCGCAATGTCCTATGTTAACATCAAAGTTCGCAAGCAGTTCGCACAGACGGCGGCAAAGTCGTTCCCTTTAGCTCGTACTTAGTTGTCGGTGCAAATACCGCGCCGCCTGACTAGCCGCTGTGCCTTTGATTTCAAGAAACTGGTGCCGGCGTCCTGTGCCCTCAAGCCATTCTTAAGCCTGCGAGAATATGACCAATATCTGAGTCATCATTTTGATGTAGGACCTAAGATATCTTTGTTTGGCTTCATAATAAGGTGCATACTCAGACGTATCAAGAAGGAATTGCACCTCCAATTATTTTCAACTCTTTTTTTTTTTTTTTTTTTATTATCGTCGACGAGTGTTGGCACGCCTTGCAAGTTAACCTAGACGCTGAAAGGTACATTTTCTTGCCAGTCTAGCCTTCTGAAATGCACAATGACACCAGAGGACGTTGCCTAGGGTTGGTAGAGCTGTCCGGCAAAGTTGTGATAAGTAGCGCCTACAAGACCCAAGGTAAACACCAGAGTTTTGAGATTACCCTGACTTAAGGCGATATCTGGGTTGGCTATAATTATGGAATTCTGCATTCACCAACCTTTGATGAGGTCCGTGAAATCTCTGCTTTCAAGGAAATACCTTGTTCACATTTTTAAATATTGTATAATGTCTTTTTGCCATAGAGCATCGGGTCCTGTCGAGAAACGACACAGAAAAAGCGCAGCCACAGAGTGTTTATTGGTTCCTGGATCAAAAATTTACTAGTGTAACCATGCGGCCTGTGCAGAAAGGTTCTTTTTTAAAAGCAAGCAAGACCATTAAACTACAATCAAATAGTGAGAACATAATAATATATCTACTACCACTCACTACGATGTCTTCGCGGTTCGTCACTGATTTTTCTTTTCTCTATCTCCTCTCTGACACATCAGGCCGAGCTTTAGCCATCAGCTATAAATAGTCGTTCGGGGCCAAGCCTCAAAAGAGACTCCCAGGGGCGCTGGGACACTCACGTCTGCTTATAGGCCATGAACGCTAAACACTATAGGCTGCCACCAACATCGTTAGTCTCGTTTATCGCTCCTGCCAACCATCGTTTAAACGACCAGCGTCGGAAGAGGGCGCCACAGAAAGCTGCCCACTACTGAGCGCCTACTCCGTTTGTGGCGAATGGTGGAGAGGTAAGAAGCAAAACGAGAATCACGTTGCTTTTGCAACGCTCTCACTCGGCATTTTTTTTTTTCTTGCTTTTCTGCCAAGTTTGGCAGTGGTTCTCAAGCTTGCAATAGTGAGTCGACTGCTAATTTGTCACGCAGTCTAAAAGCAGCGACAGGCAAAAAGGAAGGAAGCGTTCGATGAGGAAGCCGCTGAAATGAATACAAATCTACGGTTGCTTTACCCAGGGGGGTAATGCGTTCGAGAAACCCAACATATATCGTCGGGGCTACAAAAGCGTGTAATACGGACGGCAGAAAAGAAGAAACGTTGTGTGTAAAGCAGACATTTTCTCTTTTTCTAGTGCATAGCAGACCGGCTTCCTTCAGCTTTGTTGGCAATCTTTATAGGGGCTAACGGGCGGCTGGCTCAGCGTCTCCACGTCCGAGGTATCAACCACTGCTGGCGACCTGGCGAAAAGCTCACTAGAGTTTACTGCTCTTTAGCTAAATCTGTTCGGCTCGTTTATAAAGTAGTAACCACAGTGCACTGGCTCATGTTGGTTTTTCAGAAAGGCATAAATAAATGACATGTTGAGTGGCTAAAGAAACCTGTTATCAAAATTACTTTTGCGATTGCATTTTCAACTAGCGGGCACTTGGAACACAGCACACATGAAGCAGGCACGAGGGAGTTGCTTCCTTACTACTCTGGTATATTAATTCTTTAACGTTAAAGTATGCGTTCTCCTGAGAATACGGCGATGGTTTTGTGTGCAAGAAATCCGGGCATGGCTCTGTCAGGAGGTATTTGGTGCATGGCATATATCCACGCTGATTTGGTTTGCCTGCCGTAACACGAAAGCATGACATAGCCAATTTAGTCGGAGCTTCTAATTCGGGTTTCCACTTTCAGCCGGGATGCGAAGTGTGTGTGGAGGGCAGGGGGGTGGTATTTCACCTTACAGGATCCTTACATTTGGAGTAAGGCATGGAAACCTTAGGCCACGCAGGCACGGCTACACGACATGGTTATGAGGGGCTTTGTGTTGTATTCATGTCGCGTGGTCTTGGATACAGTGTGGTAGCTTAGCAACTGTATGCTAAAGAATATGTTACACACTAGCGCTCATATTAAGAGAGCAGTGATTAGGGGAGCTGCATACAGCATATACGAGTATGCGAACGAGGATCCACAAAGGGAGCCACAGACTAGAGCAGCTAACATTCTGGAAGCATAACCTTAAATGGTGAGTTCCTCAAAGTGTTCCTCAAATTATTCAGTTTGCTTATATGAAATTGCTTTCACAAAATAAATGCATGTGCCATAGCTCAGCTATGCCTGGTTATGCAGAAGAAAGCTTCGAATTCGCTGCTCCGTGGTTATGCCTTTGGTTTGGCTCGTCAGTTTCGACTGCTACTTCAGCGCGTTTATGCTCCCCTATCTTTGTCAAATCCCTCGCATGAACGGCAGATTCAATCCGTCGTTGCGATAATTCACTATCGAGGACGTCGCCTCCGCCCGACAGTAACAGCTCACAGACCCTACCCGGGAGCTACTTCATAGGCGACTCTGCTCCCTGGGAGGATCTACTGCTCATCCCCGACCGGGGGACAGAGATCAAGCTCCTCCAGCTAGCTGAAAACACCACCGCTCCCAAAGGGTAGCGGCCGCCGTTTAAGCGGGGGTGTCGCACCTCTGTATCTGTTGGTATATAAAGTTTAACCACCACCAAAACAGTGAAAGCGAGTGAGGGAGCGGCTAGATAGTGGCAACGGCACCCGGCTGCAACAACGGCATGAACAGTGGCATGTTGCGTGGTATGGCGCGCAGCGTAGCTGTGATTAACCACGTCATACGGTCGGAGTGAGCTAGGCGATGGTCAACGCGCCGGCGGCGGAGCGCACGTGTGGCTAGTCACGAGGTTGACACACCCCTACCGCTCCTCCAGTTGGCCCGCCGATTATCTTTTATCCTGCTAGGCCAGTAATATGCTTTAAAGACCTTGTTTAGATAACCGCTACCTCGCGCTTTTGGAACTTTAATTGCTCTCTGCACCGTTATCTTCGCACTCACGGGCTCATTATGCCCAACTCCTCTCCGTTATGAGAACCGGAAGAGTGACCTCATTGATCCCTTTGGATTACTGAGCATCACTCATCATGCAGTTCTGCAACGCGAGCGCAAACAAAAAATTGATGACGAGTCTCTTCACCATTAGGTGCACAAAAAACATAAAACAAACATAAACACAAAACATAAACATAAACATAAAAACATAGACATAAAAACATAGTTTTTTTCCAGACGCATAACGTTTTCTCTCCTTCTCATGCTTCACATCATATTAACTCGCTCTCCTCCTGACATACACCTTTCAGGGATCCTGAGAGGTTTTGCTAGTCAACTGCGCTCAATCATGTATTATAGCCTTTGTATGGAGTTCCAAACTTTGTGTAAAATGAAGTAGATATCACATGATACCTGGTTTTATTTCTAGCGATCATTGGCCTCTTGAAAGCAAACTTACCAGTAATTCGCGTATGCATAAGAGGAACTCGCATATCGTGTGCAGAATATGAAAAGGCGCTGCTTCGACCTCAAAATATCAAGAAAATCTATATTGGGATAAACAACTTTCAACTAAACAAATTTCTTTTGAAAAGAACCGGATTTGATACAGCTAACACTTAGTGAATATGTAGGATGCATCTAACATACATTGTAAGAATGGTTGGTTGGTTTGTGGGGCTTAACGTCCCAAAGCAACTCAGGCTATGAGAGACGCCGTAGTGGAGGACTCCGGAAATTTCGACCATCTGGGGTTCTTTAACGTGCACTGACAACGCACAGCACACGGGCGCATTGCTCTTCGCCTCCATCGAAAAGCTGCCGCCGAGGCCGGGATTCGATCCCGCGTCCTTGGGAACAGTAGTCGAGCGCCGTAACCACTGCGCCACCCCGGCGGAGTCATTGTAAGAATGATCATGAATATATTAGAATAATTACATTCTATTCACAAAAAGGCAAAATGAGTGCAAGATTTTCTGCACATAGCGCTCTTTGCTCCGGTGAGGAGGTAATAATATTTTCTCGCCATTAGTTTAAGAGCAACAATGCCGATTACGTAATGATATGAAATATTTATGATACTGTCTAAAATGGTGTCTATTTCTGAAGGGAACCTTTCCTAATAGAGCGCTAAATGGAGAATATTAACTTCTGATATTCGGTACCAATCGACAAGCTTCCTTTTATATCAGGTCATTATCACTATCGATCTCGATTTTGGTTTTTCGATTCGCTGCACTCTCTTCTAGCCAACCAAACAACACTTTGAACTCCCCTATCTGTGCGCCTACCTTAAAAAGATAACCAGAAAACTGTCATAACTTGACCCTACGCACCCGCTAAGACCTAACTATGAGGGCAGTCAGCGTAGCACTAGGAGTGATCTTTTTGTTCAATTAGCTTATATGCCTCACGGAGTAGGTGAACCTTTTCGCCATTCGTCCACGTGAGCTTGATACTTGATATGATCTCTCACCTTCTCTCACACCAAAACTGTTTCTGCAAACCGCGCCCAAGGACCATACAGTCGTACATACAGCGCTGCTGAGTGAAAACGCTGTGATAACACCATAAGCAAGGACGGAAATATAACAAATTAAATACACAAACCTAAGTGACAAGCATAAAAACATTTAAATTACCAGCACTGTTTCGAAAATATGCACATGACGGTCTCTGATCTTCGTGTGGGCTTAAATGTCTGGCCCTGAAGATTCATGCACGAGACAGTGAAAACCTTTAGGCAAATAAAGATGGCAGTTTTTATCTTTAGGTACCACTCATAACAAAATTACCTGCATTGCTGTATGCTTGGAAACCATTTGTAAAACACTCCTATTTAGTTCCAAATCTACGAATGTCATTTTGGAGACGTGAACCCTGTTTTGTTTATCATGGCGTAATAAATTCTTTCCTAGTCCTCTCAGGAAACAAAAAATGAAAATTAATTGAGGCTATATAGTCTGAGGCTAGCTAAAGACAGTTTAACTAACATTATATATAATTAAGCAACCCCCTCACTGATATCCTTTTTCTCATTTCTGTGGGTCTAAGAAAACTGTTGTCAGCAGAACTGTCATGTGTTTTTGAGAATCAGTTCTCCTTTATTTATCCAAAACGTGAACGAAAAATACCAACTGAAAGCGATATCGCTTGATTTTTCCGGCAAAATTTGTTTCGAAAATTTAATGCGTCACAAGCGATATGAGAAGAGCTCATACAGGTTTAAGACATACTCTTTAAATATAACGTTTTAACGTCAGATACCGTTGCCCCCCAAAATACGTGTCACCTGCACACACACCGAGTGCTGCTTTTGATCAACGTGACCAATAACGAGGACATTTTCCTCAGGACGAATCCGCAACTTGTCTTCTGAGCAGGCATCTCAGCATTACGGAGGGCGTAGAAACGTTAAGGAAACTTGGCACTGTTTTCAGTGCTATCAGGATGATGCTGAGTACTGGCGCGCTGCCGTTGCTTGGAGCTAGAACACTGCGAAAGTAAAACAAACATTGACAAGGCACTATAATACGCAAACCAAAACATAAACCACAAAGTTGAAGATGGAGCCTCGCTCCACACCTTGTCTCATAGTTATTGAAATTCCGAGCGAATATGTTCAAGGGCGTCTTTATTTGTTTTGTTTTGGGGGAAGGAAGCTTCAGTGTGTCTTACTTCGAGGTGGGCAACTGCATTATAGATAACTGCATACATTGGAGGTACAAATAACGTCGGTTTGAATCCCTCTCGCAAACTAGCATTCAACTTGACTATCAGGCGGATGCTAAGTCGGAAGTAAAATGTATGACGCCGCTACGCATACTGCCAAACGAACTGTTACATCAGAGATTGAATATGAAATCAATAAATTGTTTAACGCTTTTCTCAATTCTCGGGGTTATGGAGTAACGACACCATTTCGACTGAATGAGCTTGATACGTTGTCGCGTAGCAATACCGTTCTCGCGCCAGCATATTCTCAACCCAGCCTTCCTTTTACGTTGCGCCATGGATCGAAGAGGCGTTCTTGTACAGAATGCAATAGTTTTTTCTCGGTGATCTGTTCCATGTATAGGCTCCCAAAGTGTCGCTCGGCGGTGCTTTGGAGCGACGGGGAACAGCATCTATGGCAAAAACAAATTACGAAAGACACATTGTCAAGACTGAAATGTGAAATGGTGGAAGCCTGACGGCATTGCCTATGGCGATTTGCCAGGCTTCAAGGGAGATATTGAGTGCCTATCCTAGGTAGATCTGTGGGAAAGCGAGCTCTTCTCTCTGTTCGTCGAAGATGATGTTGAGTGGCTTCTGGCCTTTGCCTGAAGCCATGACCAGAGATGCATTGTCGTCGATGATCAGTGTCTCTGGTCCTAGCTGGCGTCAGTGCGGCTGTCACACACTTTGGGTCGTTTGGGTCGTCTAGGTCGATGGGGATGTGTTCGGCGGTACCATCGAATACAGGGACAGGGACGTCAGGCCACACAGTGCCCAGTCGGGAGGCCATCTCAAGCGCCTGACGACAGTGACACCGTCGGGACTCGCCGTCGAGCACACGGCTGCCGAGCGCGCTGATGCAATGAGTTATCCCACGCAGCGCAGAAACACTCCGACACCCGCGCGCAACGACAGTGACGTCACGCGCGCGGGCCAGTAAAGAGGCACACATCTGCGCCTAGCGACAGTGACGTCACGACACGGAGGAGACCAATTACGAGGCCGGAAAGCTGTGACAGTTTGCGCTAACGCCAGATGATGTTGACAATAAGCTATTAAAGGCTTCCGCCTTAATAAAATCTAAGAAATGGAGGGCCGCGCCGGCCGCAAGTTCTTCTCGCACTACCACATTCCCGCTCCCTTGCGTGCACGTGCAGAAGTCTGGCGCTGCATCTGCGGCATGTCGCAGTGTACCGTCTCCGGGGCATCTTAAGAAAAATCTGCTTGCTTAACTTTTTATTTTCTCTAAATCGAACTTGAAAATTTCGTTAACAACGTGTTCTCTCTGAAGCAGACGGTCCACAACTATGATACACGACTGGGCTCGATGCGTGCGCTTCGGAAGTGAGCAATCACTGGTTAAACGCCGCATCCTTTGTATCACTCATTTTAAGCGATAGCTTACAGAGATCGTGCGATCGAAAAGTCGCTGGCGTAGCAGCGGTAATAGTATTCCCTACAGCATGTTGGAAATAATCGGGCGCTGCGTAAAAAATTTTTAACGCGGTAGCGTCATGGAGCTCGTGTCGCAGAAAAGCCGGTGTCGTCGGCGGCGTTCGCCGTGAGCGATAAATCCCGGCATGCACTTCATAAATAAAAAGCAACTTCCATGATGGGCTGGGTAGGAATCGAACCAGGGTCTCCGGAGAGTGAGACAGAGACGCTACCACTCAGCCACGAGTTCTTTTCTTTTTTTTTTCTTTATTGCCATACTTTGACAAACACTGCACACACAAAAAAAAACTTCATTCAATCTTGACCCCAGCAACCTGCCAGAGCTGCTTGACAGGCCTTGTCTTGTTTAAAATTCTTTGAGCAGGCTCAAATTTTCCATCCTGGTTAGCCAATCGGGGTTACATGATTGTTATCTCACCACTTGCACGAATCTGTGCACATTCTCCTTAAAGTACATGCGGGCCAGTCGCGCGTCTGGGTCGCAGTAATAACCCGCCATCCTGGAGCGCCATATACTATGGAGGCCCCAGAGCATTACTTGGTCCAACAGGAAACCATCCTCATTTTGAATGGCCAAAAATCTGATGCCGTACGGATGAAGCGGAAACTCTTTTTTAACAATTGATCATGTATTTCTTCACTGTTGGGAGAGGGTGTATCTTTGGGATGTTTTACAAAAAACCATTAAAAAAGACTCAGCCACGAGTTCGATGCTTGAAAGCGGTACAAAAGCGCTTCTAGTGAATGCGGTGTTGCCTTAGAAACGTGCCGTAGAACGTTATACTGCGGTGTATATCGGTAATTATGAGCATGTTACTTACAGAAGTCGCAGTTACACGAGTAGCGAAGTACGTTTCCGCTACATTTCTTCTGCGCTCTGCGCACATGCAGAGCCATCTTGCGGCAAACACAGAAGAACCCCTCCTCGCAATGTGCGGCGCTGCCCCGACACGTGGCGCGCCACTCGCCACTGACGTTTCATCCTGCACCTTCACGGGTTGTAGAATCAAGCCTCTTTCCTTTCTTTAGATCACTATCTTCGCTCACCCGCTTCTCCCCTTCGGGCCGCGCGGGTACCGGTGCGAGGATGCCCCAATACCCTTGCGTTTAATAAGTTTTCTCGCTCTCTCCCCTTCCAACACCCAGCGTGCGTCACTCTAACAGTGGTGTTTAGGCGACGCGCCTCCTCTTTCCGCTCACAGCGCGATTGCTAGGTGCAGCGTCTGATGCCGGACGCCTCTGACGTGATCGCTGCGCCGTAGCGCTTCTGCTGGGAAAGCGTCCCAGCAGAGGAACACGGGAGCAAGGAACGTTGTAGTGTGCACAACACAGTGCGAGAATGTAGATTGTGAGAAGCACTTGTTTGAACAAATAATTAGAAAAAAGTTGTACAGTGCACTTAGAAGTGTTGAGTATGAAAACTATGTCTTTGTGTGACTCCAGAGCATACCGAGCGAATGAGTGGGCGGTGCGAACGAGGTGCAATAACGCTATCGCGTTCCACTCTTGAAGGCGAAGCTTAAGCGTTCTCCAAATTTTTTATCATTTTATTTTTTGTTCTAGTGATTGATTATTGATTAGTGTGTAACAAGTGATGACGAGTTAATGAAATCAATGTAATTAATTGAATACCTGATGTAATAAAAATGTGAATACTGATAAAGGAGGGTTCACTGGTTTCAAACTAGTCTGAACGAACAACCAATCCCTGATGGTTCTAATTAAGCAAAATGCAAAGTGCATTCAAAGGTGTCACACTGCTGAGGATGAAAAGCCAATGTTTATGAATGCTAATTCTCGGTGTATAAAAGTAGATACGCAAACACACACACGCGCGCGCGCGTGCGTCTGTGTATTTGTGTGTGCGTGCTTGCGTGCGCGTGCGTGCGTGCGTGTGTGCGTGCGTGCGTGTGTGTGTGTGTTTGTGTGTGTGTGTGGAGAGCTCAACTGTCCTGTATTTTTGCTATATGCTGGAAATAGCGAATGCTCTATAAGCACTACAAATCGAAGCACTTAACGGCACACGATGTTCAGCGTTGTCGAATATGAAGAGCACGCTTCATTTATTTTCATTTGGCATCCTTGTATAAATAATCGTGTTCTTTTACGGCTG
>JAJIZL010125529.1:252434-284627 GCA_023969395.1 Amblyomma maculatum | reverse complement strand
CTGTCTTTTTTTTAATTTTTACTTCGATAATCACATAAATTAGTAATGTAATCTGTTCAGGGGAAAGATAATTAAACGCAAAGTAAGAGGGTTCTAGCACAGCTTTCGCCCTTGCTCTTGATCACGTTCTACGTGACGCTGGCGGTAACACAGGATGTTCCACGTCCGCCGCTTTGGTTGAGGGTGGCGCTGGCGAACACTCTCAAGGTTCGTATACAGACAACATTAATACCCAAGAAAGTAACAGGGGGGACAGCGGTCGATGTAGCTCAGTTGGAAGAGCACCGGACGCGATATTCGGAGTTCGTGGGTTCGGTTCCCACCATCGGCACGTTGTTTTTTCTTCTACATTGCGTTTAATTATCCGACGTTTAATCACGTCGGCAAAATAACGTGGTTGGGAGTTGTTTAACTTTCGTGTGAGCCAGTCGGTGATGCACCAGGGAGAGGTGCAGCGCAATGGAAACACGGGCACAGGACACGAGCGCGCTGCGCGAGTCCTATTTTTTTCGTGTATCTTGTGTCCATATTTACATTGCGCGGCACGTTTATATGTTGGGAGTTGTTTGGTTGTTTACATGCTAACGAGATACATATCTGCCGCTAAATGTCAATAAAGGACATGGGAACAGTAGTGTGCGCGCTGTATTGTGAATAATTTCAGGTTCATCACAGTGCAGTGTTTATTAGGTACCGATTCAATATTAAAAAAAAAACAATATTAAAAAAAAACAATATCAAAATCCTTCTGTACGCGTATTCGCACAACGTACTATAGATCGGCAGCGATCGAGGTCGAGCCCAGTAACATGTTGAACCTGGCCTGCTCTGAACTCGAAAGCCTCCTGTGGCGGTCAACATTCTGTAACCACATCGTAGTCGTGTTTTACACCCGGAAGCAGCATCAAACTTATTCATGGACGTGTATTTGAGCAATGCATTAAAAAATCTGCCGGAACAGAGAGCTCCTGTATAGCTACACTGATGTGGTCGTTCTCATGAAGTTTTGGTAGCGCACTACCACTTTACGATGTAAAATGGGAATATACAGGCAGCGTGTAAAAGACCATCGTCTATATTTCCGTCAATGTTTGCTCTGAATGCGAGCAAATACCGCGAAAACCACAGCACTGAACAGATGCAGCCAGTGCGATGGCAGCAGCTGCGCGGTCGACTCACTCGAGGTCCGATAGATGGCAGCAATTTTTGATAAAGTGTATAGAAACTAGGCTGACAAACCAACTCTGAAGTAGCTAGTCTCGTGTATTAGAGGTTTTACAGGCGCACAACTGGCTGCGCAAACGCATTGTTTAGTCCTGGGGATCCAAACCAGCGCACGCGACTCGCACGCGTAAATAACAGCGCAAACGCATGCGCAACTATGCTAAGAAAGTTTATATTTTTTATTGTTTTATTGTTTTTTGTGCCTGCGCCCAGAGAATTGGACAGGGATGCTAACAAGGTTAGCATTTCCTGAGGAAGGTTAGGGAAGCTAATAGCACTTTTAAGATAACGTAAAAGTCATCGCAAGCTCACATTTGTTTATTCTTAGCAGGCGTGATATTCCCATGAAAAGTGATAAATTTTCTTTCGAGACGGAAGATGCCTTTGCCATGGTGGCGGTGGCCTTGATGCGAAACATCATGAAGTAAACCAATAGCTAATGCTTCGATGTCTGCACCCGAGAGTTGGAAATCCATTCATTCTGTATAATGCAACGATTCAGAAAAATCATTGACCATTTCTGAGCACACGAAAAATGCTTTCCGGCGAGCAACAGTTCATTTTTAATTTCATGGGCAGCTTCTACTTTTTAAATGAATTAACCGTTGCCCGGTTCTCTTGTCCTCTCATCCCTCATAACAGGCAAGGAGGCCACATTTCCTGAACGAAAGCATACTAAGTCAAATGTGTTTTTTTTTTTTCTTAAAAAGCATCCACTGAGAGAGAGTGCGCGCCCGGCGCCGCTTCTCTCCTACTCTCCGCTCGGACTGAAGAGCGCGTAGGCGCGCGTGCTATTGGTGTTACCGCCGCTGTCTGTCCGGCAGCGCCCGCAGCGCGATGTTCTCCCCAGTAGCCTAGACGACTCACCGCCAGGGGAAGTGCGGCGCTAGCGTCGCGTGCTGAAACTTGAGCTTGGGTTCCTTATACTAATTCAGGAGGTTACGGTACATGCAGGTGCCAACATTCAAATTACACTTGTGTATATTAAAAAGTTACATGCAACCACGCAGGATTTAACACCTAATATTTGCTGCCTTTCTCTACCTTTACTGTGGGTGTTTTTGTTGCTTTGTGTTAAGATAAAATTTGAAGCTCGAAGATAAAAATTGTGACGTAGGAGCCTGTGGAGGCGGCTGGTGGATAGAAACAATCTCTTTCCTCTATTTTTAGAGTGAAATTTACTTGTCTGTAAGCTTCCTTTTATGTAAATAAGTGCCGTGGAAGCTACAGTGACTTCTGAACTGTGCTGCTTAACATTTTGGTCTTTCATCTCCCACGAAGCGTACTGAGTCAACGCCTGGAAATTAGTATATGATCCGTCCAGCGAGATCTCACGGCGCCAGAAAAGGAAGCAAGAGATGGAAGTCATATGCCGTCTCCACGGACGTATAGCTCGATGATCTCGGTGGCACGCTGTCGGTGCATTAAAATGGGAACCTTCTTCGTAAGTTAATGCGGTTGGCGTTATGGGCAGGATTTGCTTTTGTGCTGTTGTCCGGACTGAAATCGTCTCCGAATCTGCGGGAAAGTAGACTTGCTTGTCCTTTTGCTGGCATCGTTCTAACTGTACACAAGTTTTCAGCGTTGTGTCTTTACTTCTAGAGCTTCGGGAGTGTCCCTTTCAGTGTGCACTGCTGCGTTCATGCAGCCACGTCTGACCGACCAGGCAAGAAAAGGGCGAAACTTACCGGACCCTCTCAAGGGACGCTCCTAGCGGAGGGGAGCGTGTAACATCGACGCTCCATGAAAGTAATAATTATGTCCTGAGCCCAAACCCACGAGCATGTCCGAGCGGGGAGCAATGTTTTTCTTTACTTTCTACGTTTTGTTCATGAAACACGACCACGTATAGTGTTCCCGGCAAGAAGATATCAGCATTCTCACCTGTTTTTTTTTTTATTATTATTTTTTTTTATTTTTTCTGGGCGGACTTTGACATGTGACTCACGTTTACACCGAGATACTCGCCCGTGCTTTCTTCGAAGAGTCAAGATGCGTAACTGCAATTTCTGCATCAGAGCGTGAAGTTTTGTCGTTTTTCGGCATCCACTCTCTCATTAATATATTACCTCGCAAGACGCCGCGTTAAGGTGTAGTATTTCATTAGAAGGAAATGACAACCGTTCACTCTGGAGTGTTTTTTTTTTTTAGTTGTCCAAAATACGCTGCACAATTTCGTGACAGATGTTCTTCAATCTGGGCTTAAACTGAACATTAAAAAGACGAATATCATGGCGTCTTGCCCTATCAAGTCCTGGAGCATCAATGGGCAAGAAGTGGAAGCTGTGACAGATTTTCTGTTCTTGGGCGCCAAGATTACCTCAGAAGGAGACTGCAGCCATGAAATTAGGAGACGCCTGCTTCTGGGAAAGAGAGCAATGGTTAGCCTTGACCGCCTAGTAAAGAGCAGAGACATTAGTCTGCCAACCAAGATCCGTATAACCCGTGCTATGGTCTTTCCAGTTGTGATGTATGGATGCGAGAGTTGGACTGTGAAAAAGGCTGACCGCCGAAGAATTGACGCGTTTGAATTGTGGTGCTGGCGAAGACTCTTAAGAGTTCCTTGGACTGCCAGAAGATCAAATCAGTCGATATTGTCGACCATAAACCCTGACTGCTCATTGGAGGGTCAAATTCTAAAGTTAAAGCTCAGCTACTTTGGTCATCTGATGAGAAGAGAGGAGTCGCTGGAGAAAGATTTGATGTTGGGAAAGGTTGAGGGTCGCCGGAGAAGGGGTAGGCAGCGAACGCGATGGTTAGATGGCATTCTCGAGGCATTGCAGATGAAGCTATGTGATGTTAAGAAGATAGTGAGAGACCGGAAAGCGTGGCGTGACATGGTCCATAGGGTCACGAAGAGTCGGACACGACTGAACGCCTGAACTGAACTGACTGTTCTTCAATCTCAAATGGCGTTGGATTCAATTCCGTTATGGTGCTTATATTCCTCAATGATAGAAGCACCGCTGACTGCATTGTAGTTTTACATGGTGCATTAAAACGTGCATATGTTCCTTGCCCCTTTTCATAACATACTATATGAAAGATTTTGTAATGACCACCTGTTGATGTTTCGAAAAAAAAAAAAAAAAACTCAAGTTGCATCATACTATATATAAGTGAGCAATACCTAAATTTATTTTTTGTTTCAAATGCAGCTTTTTGACGCAGTTCTGTCGCGGGATACGCTGCCGTGACATGCGCTCTCCTCACGCCCTCTTTCAGCGCACACCGCCACGCGACCGAAGTAGCGTTACCCTCTAATTCTGCTTCTCTGACGGCGCCCTCACCACTCCTTTCATTGGACGGCGTTCTGTGCTCTATGTCACACTGGTGTGCTGAGGTAAATAAGGCATGCAAATTGAGGGCACATATCTCATCTACTCAAATCTCTATCGAAAGCTACAATCCCACTTGACATGCAGATGCATGCTAAGCTGAAAACAAAATAGTATGAGACCACCCGGAACATTGCACGATAAGTGTTTGCGTTAGCATTTTGATAAGAAAGAGGCTAAATCTGGTGCCAAATGGAGGTCCCTTAGTGATGCTGTAACAGAATATGGAGGGAGATAAGCACGGCTACAGGGGTACCCGCTGTTCTTGTTGTCGTCCTTAAGTCGCCGTATCATCGACTTGACAGCAGCTGTTGCGACGCCATCCAAAAGATATGAATAAGTGATGACAACAATGACAGGTGGCCTTCTGCGCATTGGGGTTCTTAATATTTTCATATTTATAAACACATGTGGCGAGAGTGCCGATGTTGAACAACAGCTCAGTGTGACGCGCAAAGGGTTGCAAGGCCTAAATAGTGTTTTCGCCTGTTTAAATTAGAAACCCGAAGTTGAAACCGGAGCGAAGCTGAGGGTTTTAAAATTAGCTTAGGATTGAAGTGTCTCCCGCACAGAGTAACTCGGTTATGCGTTCGTTCGCATGTGCGCACGTTGTTTTGACTTCGCTACTGTCATCTTGAGGAGAGTGGCTGGCGCTAAGCCGGTGCAGGCATAAAGCAGGTGCAAGTAGCCTAAAAAAAACTTTTTTTGGAAGCCAAGTATGGAGGAGAGGGCACAGATGCCTAACAGTAGCTAGCCGATCTTGCGAAAGACCGCACGCGTCTCGGAAGTCGAGGTTTGGCCCCTCATGCCTTGCACGCAGTATAAATGCTTTGAAGAGCTGAACCTTTCTCGCGGCGGGTGTATTATTATAACGCTAACATGGAGAAAGAAAAATCAGGCAATCAATAAAGCTATCTTAATCAACCAGTTCAGTTCATGTTCACGAGAACGAGTAGATCCTTACAAAAACAGAAAGCCTGCAGTTGCCATTGTTAGAGAGCTGTCTGATTTCTTCAAACTGCTCCAGTGTAATGAGCGTGCAAGCATCCTAATACAATTTTATGCGCGCAATATTTTATGCATTGTTCAGACGAACCATATATGCATGACCTAACCTAAACAAATAGTTAAAAGAACTGTCAGTGACACTGACACTAGTGAGCATATGCTGAATAGTAGCGGTGTGAGACGCCCCATTTTACATTGATTGTCCCAGTTAACATGAGAACAGGCAGGGTCTGGCAACCAGGTGTATAAAGGTAGCAGTCACCTTGCGCAACGCAGGCAATTTTTTTGTTTTGAAATCAACTAGGCAGTTA
This sequence comes from Amblyomma maculatum, assembly GCA_023969395.1. Classification (NCBI taxonomy): domain Eukaryota; kingdom Metazoa; phylum Arthropoda; class Arachnida; order Ixodida; family Ixodidae; genus Amblyomma; species Amblyomma maculatum. The sequence goes on along the minus strand of JAJIZL010125529.1, from coordinate 278,746 downwards.
GGCCTATTTACTTAAATGACTAAATATTTACTGTAGAAAACAATCAGATTTGCAGAGTTGGGGAGCACGTTCAGCAAACCAACCTCCTTTATTTGCGGCAAGGAATTATTCAGCTGTATATTTTCTCAGAACTGCAAATATATTCCGTCTAATGTAGAACGAATCACATGGCCGGAAAATCAGTGTGCCATGATTACGCCATGCTACTGCCAGAGAGAGAGAGAGAAATAACATTTACTGCAGCCGTCAAAAGGTTGGTGAGGAACCGAGGCGAAGCTTTGTCCCAACCATGTCCTCCCCCTCAGCCGTCGACCTGGATCCCTTGGATCTGAGCAGCGGCCAGAGCAAGACGGATGACTTCTCGTTGGCCTTTTTCGTCCTGTTTGAGAAGTAGTGCCTCCCAGGACTCATCTGTTCTTTCAGGTTCTCCAAATCTAGGACACGTCCATATCATATGGATCATGTCCGCTATGCCATCGCAACGTTTGCACCTGGGGCTAAAAATTTCCGGGTGCCACTTGCTGTAAAGCTGGGGGTTCGGGAATACTCCAGTCTGTAGCTTACGCCACATAACCTCCTCGCTTTTGGTGAGTTGCTTACATGCTTTTGGTAGTACTGATCTGCCTAATTTGTAATGATTTAGGATATCTTGGTAGGTGTTAAAATCATCGTCGAACTGTAGGGGCTCCCCATCGCGCAAGGGGTACGGGGCTGCGCATAAGTCGTCAGTGGGATCCCGGAATGTAGCTAATCCTCGGGCCAGTACGTGCGCTTTCTCGTTCCCCCTCAACCCCTGGTGCGCCGGTGTCCAAATGAGCGCGACCTGCTCTGCCGGTGGTGGACCACTGGCCTACACTCTTGCTGCTATGGCCGAAATGCGGCCCGTGTCAAAGTTTCTAATCGCTGATTTTGAGTCTGTAACTATAATTTTGAACTGTTGTTGTGTTATAGCTAGCGCGATGGCCACCTCCCCCCCTTCGTTGCGGTCGAATTTCGGGTGCTGCAGCAAACTACCGAGCCCCCGTCTTCTCTAGTTGCTACTGAAACACGTCCCCTACCGTTCGCGCATTGTGCGGCATCTGTATATAAGACGTCCTGTCTTCCCTCAAAACGGGCTTGCAGCGCTGTTGCTCTATCACTCCTCCGGCTCTCATGGTAAATGGGGTGCAAGTTTTTGGGGAGCGAAGGTATTTTTAATTTGTCCCTAACCTGTCTAGGTACTTTTCCTGTACGTCTGGAGCATGCTTGCGGCTCATAGCTCAGTTTTTCCAAAATGCTCCGACCAGTACGACTGCGCAACAGTCTCTGGTATTGTGAAGTCCTTGCAGCTTCAATGAGGTCTTCGAGGGTATTGGAAACCCTTAGGCTCATAATCTTGTTTGTCGATGTATTGGGTGGTACACCTAGTGCCGTTTTTATCCCTTTACGAATGAGAACGTCAAGTTTCTCCTTTTCTGCCTTGTGAAGCCGTAAATACGGCGCCACGTAGACTATCCTACTGATTATAAAAGACTGGACTAGCCTAAGGAGGTTAGCTTCTCTTCATGCCCGCATGTTTGTTTGCGATCCGCTTCAGGAGTCTACAGGTTTGACTGGTGCTAGCGTCTAGCCTCTGTATCGTTTCCGAGTTCCTGCCGTTGGCCTGAATTCGTAATCCCAGAACTCTAATGCTTGCCACCGTTGGTATAATGTTACCGTTGACCTTGAGTGTTATTTCCGGATTATCCTGTTTTATACGCCGACGATGGGGCGATCGCATTGACGTGAGAACGAGCCAATATTGGCTTGAGTGAATGAAATCAGCTACGGCTGTTACTAGGCGCCCTGTTGCAGCAGTAGACTTATATGCTGGCGAAGGTTTCTTCGTTTGCGTCAGCCTGTCCTTGCGTGATCATTCTAATACAACTAGGCCGTCAAGTTACGGCTGCAGCTGATTTCGTTCACTCAGGCCACGGTTGAAAGCAGCACAATCTTGCCGCGCGAATGCGATACTCACGTGGTTGCTTCTTGTTTTCTTTTCGTGGTCGTTCTTTATAGCTAGAAAAAAGGTACATGTCAGGCTTTCCTAAAGCAAATGATAGAAATTGTAATTTGCTAAAGGGGTCTCCACATTTTCAAATTCTATTGATTTAAAATCAAAATCAATTTTCAAAATAACAAGGATTACCTAAATAATTATATTGAAAGGTTGTGGTGCGCACTGCGACTCTCAGCGGTATGCAACTAATTTACCTCGCTTGCCTCTAGTATTTTATTTTTAGCACTTGGTTATAGTTACTTGAGACAGCTGGTACATGTTAAATTACTCTGACTGTGTACAATTCTATGAGGAGGCATAGTGAGAAAGCTTCTGATATTTTTTTTTTTTCATGGAGCGAACAAAACCCACAGTAGCCGAGTTTTTGATGACCGATGGAAACCAAAACAACGAAAAAACGCCAAAAAGAAAAACAAAAAATAGGCACACAATTACAATAAGAAGGAACACAACTCGAAGAATGAGGTGCGAATGTAAATGAGGGCTAAAACTATGCACACACTACACACAGCCAACTCTCTTGTTTGATAGACATACTTCTGATCCAGAAAAAATGTTTGTACTTTCCGTGTTTTGCTTTTGTTCCTCGCGAAATACACCAAGCCTCCTTTGTGTGTTCGAAACAAATAAAGATTTGTCGAAGAATGCTTGTGCAAATAGGGGCAGGGAGGCTACAAGACTGGTCGCAGAAAAAACAGCCCTTGGCTATTTGGCAAAACGCAAGGAAAAGCTAAAGTGCAACCTCTGTAGAATTCGTACAGTCCAACCTCGTTATAGAGGGCCAGTAACATTATATGACGAAGTTTTACAGGAGTAGGAATTACTTCTTTCTTAGCATTACTTACATTACTTAGCATTACGTTGTTATAGCTAGTGTTGCTCTATATGAAAGAAGTATGACATAACAGAAAAAGGTGCTCACAACAGAGCAATCCCACGCTGACGAGCAACGTGACACGTGACGCGTGACCGAATGGCTGTGAGGCTACTTTTATGGCCGTTAATTGCACCGCATGTGGCTAACTAAACCAAAGAAAATAGAGAGCACTTATCATCTTGTTACACGAAAAATAAACACTGCCTTAGTCACATTTGATAGCAAAGCAATCAATCATCGTCCTCCGGCGATCTTCTGCACGCGAGCGACCGCTTTCACTACGGCAGCAACTATTTCCAGCCCATCATAATTCTTATTGTGCGCATCGCAGGAAGTCGATTGCAACCAGCTCTTGTGCGAACGTCGTTGGGTCTAGAACATCCCGCTTGTCGCAGTCCGCCATGGCTCATTCATCAAGTCCAGCCAGAGCGATCACCATTTCTACTTTTAGAACCTTTTCTACTTGCGACGGCATCAGCGTCTATAGCTGCACAGTGGCGGTGTGTTTCGTACTCAAGACACAAAACCGGCTTCAAGACCACCGTACCGTGAATCTACTTCGACTCATTCGTGTAAACAGTCCCCATTGTCAGTGCCGTCCAAGCTGTCTAACTCGTCGCCACCCCTGGTTGTGCCAAATGAGGCGTGTCCGAAGCAGTTGCCCCCCCCCCCCCCCCCCCCCCCTCCCGAAATAATCATTCACGTAGCCCAAGCAGTCAACAGCCTCGTCAATCACACGCATAAGTCGATTTTTGTCTCACGCTGCCTGTCCAGATTCATCAAAAAACGCTCGATCAAACGTTTTCAGAAGCCCACTATAAATGTCATATTTGTTTTTGGTCCACCAGTTGCAAGATAAGTGTACAGCTTGAAGAAGGAAGCATAGCTCAAACTTTCAGGGCGCCACAACAGTATCGTGGGCTTCACAGTTGCCCAGGACGCGGAACTTTTTTTGCCCTACTAGTTGCTCAACCACCAGTCTCATTCTCGTAACCACTGAGCGAAACTTTCTGGCGTCATCCTGGACAAAGCGCACATACTTTCCTCCGGTATAATCAGTACTGTTGCGACGTCATATAATTTACTCGAAGTTTTTTTTCCCATTGAAGTAATGGAGCGAATTACTTTGTCCGATCATAAAAGTACGCATCTGCTTTTTCTCCGCCAATGTTTGCACCAAGTAGAAGGGTCGCACGGATCTTAGTGACTTTGTCTCCTTGACAGCGCTGAGGATGCAATGCGACAGTATTCCGAGGCATCATTTGGTAAAAGAGTGTGGTGTAGTCAACGCTGAATATAGTTTATCGCGCTTTCTGTAAGTGTTCTAATGGGGTTTGGATTCAAGCTACTGCACCTTCTGGATCAAGAGACTCAAATTTACCACTTTAATCATAGCCGACCACATTGTGTCATTCCTTTAGACGCTGTAACATTTATTTGCTTGCACAAATACTCGTCTGCCTCAAAATTCAAGGGATATATCTGGCGTACGTCTGAATAAATTATAAATGCCCCGCTCTAACGAACATTCATTGCAATGGGTTCAAACATCAATTGTACACGTCTCGTTTTCACATCGTTGAATAATGGAGACCGCATTTCTTTTTATGCCATGTGATTCCACATTTAACATCATCGATACTGCCGAAAATAGCGAAAGCGTGCCCAGCAAAACTCTGGAGCCTAACGTCATCAATTTCTTGTTCACTGCCGAAATCCTCCTACGGCTCGAGTGAAGTCGTCTTAATCTTTCGCTTGGAGATCACGCTCACCTCAACTCGCACCTTATAACCAGACAAACAAAGCACAGAAATCGGGTGATACAGGCGGCCACTTTCCAGGTGATGTGGTAAATCTGACCATAAAGCGTTGTGTTTATGCGCCATATGGAAAAGCGTTCACGCAACGTCCCTCCAATCTCAAAAGAGGAGGTCCGCAAAAAAATATAGCCGAAAATTTGAGGAACGAGACTGTCGGCTAGGGAGATTTGAATTTCCATGGCGATCACGTGTTGTCTATTATCAAGGGCGTGCAGAACAACTGAAGTGCTGCGACGTAATCGGTATAAAACGTCATAACCACGTAGAACTGGTCCGGCATCAAATCTTCTGCATGATATTTTTCAATCCGTTAATACGAGGTTTCGCATGCATTGCTCTCTATCAATATATCAAGGTGAAATCCTATTACTTTGTTATATACATTAGTACATTTTGTCTAAATTTGAAAGCAAACGTATAAAGAGGCTTCACTATTTGTATAGACTTCTTAACTGCCACATGGCATCGTTTTGTACTATGATTATGAACATTGAAGCTTCCAGCGTAGTTACGAAAACAGCTTAACAGAGCGTCTAGAGAAAATTAACCTCGAAGGTAAGGCTGCAGACTTCGACGATGACAGAAAAATACATTTGAATGAGTTCCTGAATGTAAATAGGCGGAATCATCAGAGTTGGCACTTGCATTTTCGTAGATCATGAATGCAGTGGTACCTGCGGGTTTTCGAACTCCTGCGGGGCAAAACGATACAGCGGTTTGGTGTCTTGAAGGAAGAATTGCTTTTTGAAAGCACGCAACAATGAACTTCGCGTAATTACATGCCTCGGCTAGAAAATGCTATTTGGTTTTGTCGCTTCTTTCGTTCTGTGATGCCTGGGTATGCTTCAGTGGAAAACATTGTAGGAGAGGCTTTGTTCTTTAAGCAGGCTATGATTAGATGGTAAATAATTATATATGCACGTGGGCACCGTTTTTGTTTAAATTTGGTGAGAAACAGCTTGCGGGGCAGGATGACGGCAGCGACCAGCTCACAACAGCACTAACCTGGCGCCGAGAGCGTTTGAACTCTGTGACACGCTTTCCGGGCACGATCGTGTGTGGTGTTGCGCTATATTGATAAACTGGTTTAGTTGAGGAATAACTCTGCAATCTCATGAGTGCGCAGCAGTGGCGGTTGCATCAATTACCAGGGTTTATTAAGCCATGCATGTTCTTTTAATGCCATAAGGTGACCCAAACGTACGCACACGTATTTTGATATTTCCCTCCACAGTTGAATACACCTAGTGCCTTGTATAAGTTAATTTGTATCTCAAGGCGAAGACTTTCTGGTCGATCTTTTCTATCTGTCCTAGACAAGCGCTCTATCAAACGATATCAGCTAGGTTCTCTCACCTTAAAAGAAAACATTTTAAGAGACATTAACAAAAAGAAAAAAAAAACTTGAAGTGTGACCTTTACTAATGCTACAAATTTTAAATTCAGGCGTTTTTCTTCCGTTTTCACTCATAGCACCTCTTAGACTCGGCCACTGGCCAAACAAGGAAGGCCGAAAGGATTAACGTTGAAATGGCCCGCCAAATACCAGAGTGACTTCACGAGGAAGATATCATGAACCTGGTGAAGTTATCTTGTCTTCTCCATATTGTAGGCTTGGGTGTCAGAACCTTTCTTCTATTGACACAACTGATATTCTTCAACAGCGTGTTACTTCACGTGAACAAGTAAAGGAACACGCCGACTGAGGTGGGATAACTGGAGATCCTCAGCGCTTGGTCCTGTCACTGCTATACCTTACCTGTTCAGCGTGCGCCATATAGCTCAACAAAGCACTCTTCCTACTTCAATTTTATACCCAGATGTTGCTTCAGTTCGCAGGAATGTTCAGTTTCTTCTAATTACTGCTCCGCACCCAGTCTTCGCATCGAAACGTCTCACCTCCGACGGGCTGATGGAAGACCATATTATATTCAACATAGGGTTCTGGTACTAACCCATTTCGTTTCGGGTTTGTTCGGTTTATAAAGTCTGAAGTGTCAGAGCGACTACGAGTTTAAGACGCCGCAGTAGGGTTCCTGAAATTTTGACCACCTGAGTTAATTTAACGTGTACAGACAGTATATACCACACGGGCGCCTTGCTTTTCCCCACGATCGGAAAGCGGCCGCTGTGGTCGGGATCAAATCCACGCCCTTAAGATCAGCAGTTGAGTGCCTTAATGACTGCATCACCAAGATGGGGTCATATAATTTTGCTCTTTCAGATAAAACGTTAGTATAGCTTACCGCCCTCGCTGGTTGACTGTTATGAATTAAAGATGACCTTCCTGGGGTGGAGGAAGACGACGAAATACGCAGGATTGCTGGCTGTTTGAATCAAATCGTTTGCTTTGCTAACTTTTTCTAACAGCACTTGTTCTACAGATCACAGTGTATGTCTCCCGTGTACGTTATGACTTTTCATTTTTTTTATTTCTGTTCTTTCACCTTTTCGTTTCTTTTCCTCTACCCTTCGAATAATTTTATTTTTAGACATGCAAGTATACATCAAAAACTTTCTCTGCTGCCCAATTCTTGGCTGATTCCCCTGTCTGAGTATGTACCATACTTTATTTTGTAAACAACAACAACAATTGAACCCTTAGCCTTAACGCTTGGTATGGACGTTACGCACAGCCGAAATAGTGAGAGCGACTCTTACAAAATTAAGTAATATAATATATATATATTATGAAATGGACATGTTGAAAGCTTTTTACTTTTCAGAATTTCACGCACCTGAGAGTTGTTTTGTGATAATTTCAAGGAAGCTTTTCCCACTTGTCTCCAGTCCATATATTGAATTTTTTTGCGATTTTATGCGTAATGATGAAAATTTTTTATTTACTACGGTTATGTTCGTTTTGATGCAGAACGCAATGCTATCAGAATGCCAAATTATGCTCTAAATTTGCACTCTCAAGAATGGAAAAAATGATTGAGTTCGGTCGAAATGAAACAGCAAAGTATGAGTGCTGTCTCGCAAGCAAGAGTGAGCAGAATTGGCAAGGCTTCTTGATCATGCGGAGTGAATTGAAATGAGAAGTATTCAGCAATGTGGCTTAAAGATCATACGTGAATAATTGCAACTTTATGTCTCATGCATACAAACCAACAGCACGAGCAATAGTGCGAAGGTACAAAGTTTGTAACGTCCAAAACTGCGCAGCATCCTGTGTCAGCAATACTGATTTGCCTTTGCAGAAGGCGAGAGTCCGGGTTGCATTACATTTTACTGTAGATGCGATCGAATACAACACTGAAACCTCGCTTTCGATGGCCTCGCTGCGACTGCGAATGGCCGTTTTTTTTTTATGTAATTGACCACATTCTTCGCTAATTTCAGATCGAAATCTTAATCAGCCGAGTTAAGTAAGGTGCAGTACTGCGGAATCATCTTCCTAGTTGGCCTGCCGGTTTGTGCAGATGCACTTGCTTCTTTTATATTCCGTTGCCCTGTCATTCATTCTCACCTGCTGCCTCCTTTCAATTATTTTTCTTCGTTTGAAAGGACATTTTTTTTTTCCCGAATCCTAATCAGCGCCTTCTCAACGCAGTTTTCTTAGTAATTATCCAAGTATTAATAAACGCGCCTGTTTGGGGTCTCAACCACACTTTTCTTTCTACATTTTTCTCATCCTTTGACGAGGCTATCCCCATTTTTCATCAGTCCACCCCCACACTTAAAACATTTCTTTTAGTCTTTAGGTGACAGCTCCGCAACTGAGCCCAGAAATAAAGTATCATTTACAAACCTCCCATGAGGGGCATTTGTGAAACAAAATTCTTCATAATGTAGACGCCTACAGAATACATTGAAGTCTAATTGGATGCTTCGACAAACGGGATTTTTTTCTTCTCATGGTCTAGGTGTCATGGCACAGTAGCCTAGAAAAAGTAAGGTCCTTTGCTTTCACTAGCACCTTATTACTTGCCCTATCCCCGGGGTAGTTCGAGCCTCTCCGTGGATAATAAGGCCAATTTTAGGAGACCACACAAAAGTAGCGCATACACCAAAGTTGCCCTGATGTATACCTTTAGCCAGACGTCCAAGTTTCGGACGAATAGTTGAAATAAAGCTTGTTTACTAGCTCGTTCGCTGCCTACACCAAACTGTTGGTCTTGAAACGCCACTTTAGCTAATTTTTTGTTTCTGTAGTTCAGCCTTCCTTGATTGCTGAATTGCTTACGACAAGTGCGTCGTTAAAGAATCGAAGGCTCCTGAGGTCTGCCTCGTTAGTGTTTTTACCTGTTTTGCCATAATTCTGCTTTATTTTACTTTTCTTTCGAAGATTTTGAAACTAGTAAAGACATGATATTCAGCTGTTACACAAACTGGATGTCGTAACGAGCTGCGACTTAAAAAATACATACTTCAAGTGAGCGCCAGGTGAGTGGATGATTTTTATTTCCATGATTACCATTGTTTTTTACACGGTTACTCCGCTAGTGCAGAATTTCATTCCCCTCCCTCAACGACATTTCATTCCTTACTGATGTGCTGCCCATATTTATTTACTGTAAGTCATTTTTGTGACTGGTATTTTACATCGCGCCACAAAAATTGTTTGCTGGGTCAAAACTGAACAATTCACTTCTCTTTGGTTCTGTCGATAAAAATCCCAGCGTCCAAAACAAAAAAAAAAAAAAAAGAAAACATCAATCCGTGATAATAGTGCTCTCGAAGGTTCAGGGAAGATACATTTCGAGTACGAGCTGTGTGCGCTTGTGTAGCTCATTGTATTACATTACTGCTTGCTTCTGTGTTCTGTCAGACTTCAAAACCTTGTATGCTTAGTGTAGTTTTTTATTCCAAGAACATCGGTGAAAGGTGCCACTTTATATTTATACGCGCAAATTACTCTGGTGCTAAGGGCAATCGGAGCTCAAATGGAGGTGCAATATGCAGGGCAAAATGTAGAATAGAGTATTTATTGCGGGACTCCGTTTAACAATATTCATGCGAATCCGAACTCCTGCTCGTCAAATGACCGCCATGCGCTGTTCAACAAAAAGTTAGAAGCAATACATAAAGGCGAATTGTAATCACATATTATTTGAACATAAATAAAAAGGGTTTTGCAACAATAACATTCTACACAAATGCAGATTTTGCTTTGTTTATATGCGTGTAGGGGGGCTCACACGTTCTTTTCAATTTCTAAAAAACAAAACAAAATTGGCCCCCTGACGTACAGATACATGCTGCGTTTTTTTTCACCTTCCTCCCAACGCGCTACTACATTTCGAATTTTTCAGACAAAATTTGCGTTCTAACCGCGGCAAACGGGCTGCCTCTCCTCGGTTCATTGGTATGTAGCTTCGCTCCCATTTAAGGGGTCAAAATGCCACGAGCGGAAAATATTCGAACGAAGACTCGCAATAATGCGTAATGCACAATATTGCGAGCGTTAAATCGACATTATTTGCGCACCGCTTGAAATAATGACGTCGGTCGGCGTAGAAATGGCTCATATATAAGAGTCTCTCACGCGGCCGTTGTCTCTTCAGTGAACACAGACTGCGAAGGACGTCTATTCATTCGGTCTAGTCCTTACGGTTTGGTCTAGTCTCTTTTATATCAGCCCACGGCAGAGAAAGTGGCCTAGTTTGCGCCTTTCGACTTCTCCACATTTTTTGTTCTTCATGAAGTCGCTTTTCAAATGGCAATATCTCAAGGCCGCGGATTTTGCGGCCCCGTTCTGTGGAAGATTCTGCATCGGCATTGTCGGCGTTCTGGGTGTCGTAAGCGATAATTAGTAGGCATGCTTTGAAAGGTAATATAGCCGGAACTGATTGATCGGGAAATTCTGGCAACATGCAGTCGCATTGCAGGGCCAAGTCGGCGGTTTTCTGTAGCAATGGGAGCTTTTAGAGGGTCGCGCCTTAAACAAGCGTTGATTAGTGGCGCTAAACACTTTTTTATAGTCTAGACACGCCTGTCGGTTGTTTAGCCTGGAGCTGAAGCACTCACTAACATAACAGGGGAACACTTAAGCTCCGCTCTTGAAGTGCATGAAGCAACAGCGTCAAATGGCTGCCTTCCGTGTCTCCCCAAGCACATTCTCTATCTCGAGCATGCACCTTACAACTCGTTTAATGACTTAATTATTAATTCCGTTTAATTTCGTAGCTTGTTCTTCTCTTACCTCACACAGTCGCAAACTACCACAATATGAAAAAGAGCACGTCATAAAGATATACAACCTTAACCACTCACTTTGATCTAGCCGTGAGAATCTGCCGGAGTGACCAAGGTGTAGCCTCGAGATCTAAGCATGTCGGAAGAATCTATTCCCACCTCACAATGCTGGAGCTGCCACAGTTGCAGCTTGCAGACTGCATACGCCTTTTCCGCTATGTATTTTATGCATCACCATATAACGTATCATAGGTTGCAAATCTTTCGCCTTATAATGTGAAAGCACTACTCCACTGGGTAAATAAGAAAAACAGCAGGTATTCATAAGCCTTTATCACCGACGTCAACCGAAAAAAAAAAAAAAAAAGCGAATCTGTACGAGGTGATTTCAACACGGACATTTTTGGTTAAAAGTAATCAAGGAATATTCTAGCTATTGGCACAGGCTATCACACAACTTCTTTAACTGCCACTGTCTCTCGCGCTGTGCACCACGTGCCGTCGTATTCATCCCACTCCGCTCGGGCGCATTGGACCACTAAGGCCTCCAGTCGCCAATTTCGCCTTTTTTGTACAGCGTGGCCTCGAAACCTTAGCCTTTACCAAAAATAAAAATAAAAGAGGTTATGCTTTTGCACATATTCCACATCCAGCCAACTGAGCTAAATCGGCTGTAATGTTTATAGGAATATTGCGCTGAACCTACTTCTTATCACCCACGCCATTATCCCGAATTCCCTCCTCATGCCTGGCACTGCACAATGCCAAGGAAGAAGGGGAGGGGTTCTCGGATTCCTTACTCCGATCAGGTCTGCTCGTATCGCATCGAGATGCTCGTGTCAGGAGCAGACTCCTTCCCATCCTTCCTTGCCCTTTTTGCTTCCCCTGTACTTCGATCGTCCGCTGCAGCCCATGCTCACTCTTTAATACACCGCTGTGCTCCTTGTTCACTCAGCCGGTTACGCAACAGCCGACTACGGCCGCGCCGCCTACGCTTGATCCAGGACTGGCTACTTAAAAGCTCTGCTCTAAGGACTGTAAATATGTAGCCCTTTTCTAGGGTGAGGACTATTTCATCATCGCTGAAATGAGTTATCAAAACCTAAAACGCACGTCTAGGAAACCGCATCTGGCGCCTCATTTTCAGGCGCAATGCTTGCAATAGCCGTGATTCCTTTAAAAGGAACTGCCTAAACGCGTGCTAAAAGATGAGAGCAAGTTTTAGGTCGACCCCAGTCAAGCAACAAGCAACATTGCTTGACTGTCTTCGTCTCGAGAGCAAGAGCATAGTGAGCTTTGCTACTCGAACAAATGATGCAATGAAATCACTGCACTCATCGCCAATCATGTTTGTTATTCTTCTTTTTTTGTTTATTTCCTTAAGACGGAAATTAGGAAGAGAGCGTGATAGAAGCGATTGAAGGATGAACTAGAATGTTAAGGAAGAACTCGAACATACAGCTGTCAATTCTCACTTTGCGCACCTTAGGAGAGCATGATGTGACTTTTCGATCGTAAGAATAAATTTTATTATTCTTGAATTGTGCTAAAGCTACCAATTAAATCTCTGGTTCTTTTAGTGCTTCTGGGGTACTTTTTTTTACTCGACTGTGCGACAGTAGGGACTTTGCGAAACGTTGTGGTCTAATTTTAGTGCTTGTCATTTATTGAAGTTCTATTTGGTTAACGATATATGTTACTAGTGCTCTTCCGTCGGTCTTGCAAAAATATATTCTACTGCTACTAAAGGAGCATTAGAATGGCGCTGTCTCACCTAAAAACAGCCGCATATATTCTTACCCAAAATTTGTTTACTAGTACTCATCTAATGACAATTGATTGTTTCTGGCGACTCTGAGGCGTTATCATATCCTTTTAGTTTTTGGAGATCAAGAACGATTACATGTCGCGAGCCCCGCCGGTTGGTGTAATATAACAATTACTTCGTTAGATAATAAACGAACTTCGTAGAGTTACCGCTGCCATGGAATCAATATTTTTAATGCGGTAGTTGAGAACTGATGTATTATGTCCCCTAAGAGCAAGTTTGCTTCTCTCCTTCACCGTAGACGACTGCAGCAACGAGCTGCAAAGTGTATTGATGTATTTCTAACACATCTAATCAACTGATAATGTCTTCGACGTAGTTTAGGCACGAGCAGCCTCTGATGCTTGATAAAACGTGTGTTAATACGAGCGAGTGATGGCACTTTCTGGCCATATTTTCAAAATATCCATACAAACTTTCTGCAACTAGAAAGCACGGTATGCACTTTATAACATGCTTAAGTCACTTATCAAATTTTTGAAACGTCACTTATGAACGCCAGGTATTTTTATGTCTGTTATTTGTTATAAAAATTATGGGCCCAAGGCCGTTCAGGAGCTCTGGGCAGGTACTAAATTAGGTTCACGGACACACGCACACTTTTCTTTTCTTGATCAATAAAATCACTGACAGGCGTATAGAGCTTAGCTTAAGACCTAATGGGACAGGTAAAAAAAGCGTCCTAGTATGAATTGGTCAAATGTCAGAGCAGGCGACCCCGATGATGCCCTGTAGTTCGGTTGTGGCGATGGCCGGCCACCTGTAGACATCTGCTTCCTGGAACGTTGTGCAGGAACCAGGTCCTAGATCTGGTTCCCAGGAGACCAGCGGTCACGTTATGACGCTGGCTCAGTTTACGCCGGGCGTCCAAGTACCAGGTACTGCGGCAGGCCCCGTTCAGGTACTGCAGCGGGTCAAGTGCGGCGGTCAGGCGCGGTGGTGCAGGCGAGCTGCCTCTGGGAGTTGTTCACAGGATGGCGGAGCGCTGTGAGGCACCAGACCCCAGACCAGGTGTACGACAGGTGATTGCGAGCCGGCCTTTGACGCCAGGCCCAGAATGGTGAAGATAACCGCCCAGCGACGCTCTGGAACGTCCGTCCCGTTCTCCTGCCTCGAACAATTTCACGCGGACTGCCTCGCCCCGCGCGCGGCCGCACTTCACTTCTTCTCCAAGAGAAACCCGCGAACTCGCACGCACGATCACCATCATCACAACCTCTCCTCGTTTTCTAATATTACTTTATGTGCTCGGCCTACTACTACCTGAAATATAATGTACAAGAAGTAGAGTATCTTAATCACCTTAATCACCTTAATCACCTTGCTATTGCTCTCGCTTTCTCATACTGCAGAATTGCTGAGACCATAAGCAACGCTTTGAAGAAGTGAAAAATATGACATTCATTAAGAAGCAATATTTTACATTTTACCTGTTGCGAATGCTGTTTCAAATATTGTTCTATGTGGGAGGAAGCGGGAATCAGATCGTGAAAATCTCAAAAAAAAAAAAAAAAATTTGCGCAAATCTACGACGCTCATTCTCGGGTGTACCGAAATATTTCACACACACAAAAAAGAAATTCTATGTGCTCTAAATAAGTTACAGACAGCAGTAATGTAAGTACATAGGCAATCAATGCTAGTTTTTAACTTGAAGACTTGTTTCCTTGCAAGTTTGTTCAGAGCTTATCACCTGCTCCCGGAAAGCACCGACCCGCAATGAATGCTTGGATTTGAATGCTGTTTGTTTTGATCTAATTTCTGAAATATTCTTTGCTTCGAGAGAGTCTGAGATTTACCTACTAGGCTCATATTTCTTTAGTACCCAGACGCATCCTAAAAGTTAGAAGAAGGTGCATACTATGTAATTTAAAAGCGAGGACAGGGTAAATAAAATTATTTAAAGAACATCTTTATATTTATAGTGCTTCTTAATAAATACAAAATTACTTAGACCCATACGCCATTTTGTTTTTCAAGAGTATGCAACATGACAACAAAGTATAAAGAGTGATGAAGCTATAGCTTTTTTTCTAATAATGTTTTATACTATTTCAAGTTAGCGTATTTATTTTGATCGGTCTAAGTGGAAAATAGAGAAAGTCTGCATTCGATCTCGTAATCCTCCCTTAATACTCCATCCTTTAAAATGGCTTTGCCTGCATTACAAGCTTAATTTAGGAAAAAGCACATGCGCAGGGGAAGAACTAGTAAATTGTAAACATTTGCGGTCTTCCTCACCGAAAAAGAAAAGAAAACTACCTATGAAACCGCGTGAGATAAATGTCAGTAGCAGTGTACGTGCATCGCTAATGACCGGCGCCATGAACCTGAACGCTGCTTGAAGAGGCGAGAAAAAATATACCTAAAACGAAACACTAACGAGTGCACAAAGTGGCCATTTTTTTGCCCAACTAATCAGTGGAGAAAATCACTCCAATATCCAAGAATTGTTTGCCTTTGACGCATTTATAGTAACAGGCTTGGCTAGTGACAAACAGCAACGAACAACGTTTTGGTCACCACATCAAAGCACAGATTATGATGGTGCGGTTTTGCGGCGATAGTTGCAGGGAAACATAATTCCTCTTGTATGTAGCCCGAGAGCCGCACTGACTGGTCCACAACACGCACGAACCGACGTATGTATGTGATTGATTCACGTTTCCGAGTTCGTCACTCAAAGCTTTGTTTTTACTACCACGCTTCGACATCACCCCTGGAAGCAAGTACCTAGCTCATAAAGCCGCATGATATCAAACACGGAGCCACTGCTTACCAGGCATCTGCATATTTTCGCCCAGCTTATCGCGTAATTTCTTCTACAAGTTGTCACGTAGCCCACCGACCTGCACGGAAGCTGCGTATTGCCGGTGGTGTCACGTGACTATGACGTAATTCATGAGGCGCCCGGACATATACATCGGTATATGGATGACTATCTAACCCCCATGTGTAAACTAACAACGAATTAAAGAGAACATATGATTGAAATATGCGCCAAAGTGAGCGCATCTGAGGTATGAAAGGTACCGAACGTAAGTGATAATAAAGCCTGCAAAGCGTACGTAACCGGCAGTTTAGGTAGACGGCGGGTTCGCACAGCGTTGGGTCACGTTTTCCTTAAGCTAGATAGCTCTTCTGAGAAGAATATTCCTCATCTCGGCTTATGCGTGCTGCTGCCATAAGGAAATACGAATATTACAAAATTACAAATTACAAAAAATATTTTATTACAACTTTTAGTATGCAAGAAATAAATCTCTAAATTTGCAACTTTTTGAAAAGGCAAAAACGGCGTTTCTACCTCTAGGGATGCACGCTTCTTTTTCGAGAAAACTACACCGTATCTTGCAAAGTTAATGTTGATTCCTTTGTGTCGAGGCATTTGCCCACCTTATACAAAATTTTAATTGAAAAAAAGAATGATCATGGGACCTCAATTACCATTCTAATCTGAACACATTAATATATTTTGACAGAATTGTTAAAGAAATTATTCTTGTTTCCATGGATGATGACAATGTGTTAAATTAAATCGCACGCTTATTCCCAAACCCGCGCTCCCAGAAAGGCATGCCGGCGGTGCTAGTGGCGCTTTTCTTTCAGGCGTTCCCCGAACGCGTGATGTAAGGGGGAATGCAGTTTCTAATACAAAATAGATAGAAAGCGCGTGCATTGAGACATCAAGCGAACAGCATCTAACAAGCTTTATGCCTTAGTAATGAGAGCAAAACTACATTCGCAACAAGAACCCAAAGAAGACAACAAAGGAGCTTGAAAGATGACAACGGCTATTAAGGTAGTAACCATTGTTTAGTAGCAAATATCATCGTTGTTTTATTCTCATTGCGTCATTGCAGCATCACTGTTCATACATGTCTCATCAAAGCGAATTTTACCAAAATCACACTTTTGCTTTTTTCTTTTGTTGTTGTTTTTTTTTCATCCAAAAGCAGTTCATGGACTCATCTTAACGAATCAGTTGCGTCAAATGGAGCCCAGATTAAGAATTCAACAAAGTGTTTAGTTCACGTTATTTTGAACAAACCCACCACGGTAGTGCAGTGGTTATGGCGGTCGACTACTCTGCCCGATGATGCGGTATCGAATCGCGGCAGTGGTGGCCGCTTTTCGATGGATGCGATGTCACTGTACTGTGTAATATCAGTGCACGTTAAAGAGCACCGGGAGGTCGGAATTGTGAAAATGATTGTCTGTTATCTTTCACCAGTAAGAATAAGAACTTTTTCTGAAAGGAATATTATACAGCTGTTCTGGAACTACTGCAAACCTTATAATAAAGTTAACGGGCAGGTTGATAAAGTGCCCATTATTTCATCTCAATCTTGTGTATGTCTTGTTCCACAAGAGTAACACATAAAGCTTCTACTGAGGGTTTGTCCGCTTCAGACAGAGATATCGTACAACATATATCAGGTATCATAAAAACTGTCAAACACTAGGCGGAACGAGTATAGAAAATGCAGTATTTCGGCACTATTTTGAGGAGCGCTGCAGTTCGTGCGTGACTGTGTCTGCATATACTTCCCCCATTGCCCTTTTCATTTTGTGCCTGCCCATTTTCCTTATACATATATAGCGTAAACGTGCCTAACGACAATGAGATAATTTTGATCCTTTTTTCCTATTCCTTGCAACGTCCTTCTCTTTCATAGGCTCGCTTGAATGCTGCACCGAAGCGTTGCTTGTAGGACACAGGAGAACATTATAAAGAGAATTGGAGCTTATATTCTGTATTCGTTGTTATCTTTTTGGATGACATATATGTGTGAAAATTACGAAAGTCGAGACTGCACCACCGTGAAGGAGTTCTTTCAATTTGTTGTTGCTGTTTCAGTTATATCACAAAGTGGTGATTTCCTTGTGTTTAAGAGATCGGTACTCTGGTATGTGGCTCCCTCACTCCTTCGGAAAATCCTTCAGAAGAGAAGTTCTATCAAAACGCTTAGCGAAAGCGGCTCATATAAAGGTCCCTGTTCAGTACATATTCCACATGCTCCATAATGCCACAAGTGGAACGTTCTGCAGAGTCCGCCTGTCCAAATAAATATAAGAGCTTGCGCATGCAAGCCAAGTCTCAACACAGTTTATGCAGACAGCATGCATGATGGCGCGCAATTGTCGGTTCAAGTCTTTTTAGACATATGTACAGGCATCTGGTTGGGCCCGGTAAGTCGCCACTGCCCTCCTGATAGGGTTCGGAAGCATACCAAGGGTATTCAGTGCGAAAAAAAAAAAGTATTCCTAGACTACTGCTGATAGCGCTCTTTGCTAATTATCAGCCTGCTCAATTCTGCCGAGCGCACAGGCACTGTCATGTGGCCTTGATCACGAGTACGTATAAGGGGCTCGGTGATGTTTAGTGCCAGAGAGTGGCAGGTGGTGTGACGTAGAAAACTGCTGAAAATTTGTAACGACAGCTTTTAATATGAAAGCATACACTCGAGGAGCTTCGCCACAGATGCGGCGAATCGGTTTCCGGAGGACGAATCGTTTCCCGGAGAAACACAAGCTTAGAAGCGGTTGATGCTATATACCCTAAATTAAATTGGCGAGTCGTCTGAGTGGTTATCACCACTGCTGATACCAACATGCATCAACGGCTGCTCTCGATGCATGCGGTGGCAGAAATACGTGAGTGTATACACAAAAATCGCTTTCATATCCCGACCATATTGCTACGAAGATGACGAAGCGGGCAGTGGCGCTTTTGGTTGGAGGTGCGGTTTGTTGAAGGTGCGGTTCATCCCCATCCTCACCTTGCACCGTCAAAGCCAACCGTACGCCAGATCCATCTGCCGAAAGTCCGTGGAGATCGCCGCCCAGCTCTGCCCCAGCCCTTTTTGTTCAGACCTGACCAGCCGCTGTCCCTAGCCTCGTCCGCAGCCCTGACCACAACACATGGCGACCAGGAAGAGCCCAAAGCCGACCCTACCGACCCTACCAACTCCACGACGAAGCGACCTCACGACCACTCGAGCGAAGACAGCACCCCCGCCCAAGCCGTTCGGCGTGTCCATGAGCCTTGGCCTTCGGCAAACGGTGAAGATTGGAATTGATGCTCCGGTGCAAGCATTCATCCCATCTTCGCATTCATTGTGGTGTCCAGCGTTTCATGTCCTAATCCTTTGTCTGTGTTCATGGTAGCTTCATGCATTGGACTTTTAGCAATCGATCGGGACGATCGCTCGGTGGCCCCGGGTAGTGCTACGAAGATGACGAAGCGGGCAGTGGCGCGGGGCGGAACGCTCGCGCCAGGCCCGCTGGCCTTTAAAAGCATATTTCATCGTCATGTCATCACGTCGTTCTGTTCCTGTTGTGTCGCTGTGTTCCATCGCTTGTCATGCCACCACGTAACAATATGTACGCCGGAGTACGTTCAGTGAATGCATTAACTGGTAACTTATATTTATTCAGTATACTGGGTCCATGAAAATGTACTAGAACCGTCATCATCAGCAATCTTCGTTGATTGGGATGATATACGCCGGCGCAGCCTGAGAGTACGTGTGAGTGATTGCGGAGGAGACGAATACATCGATATTGTGTGAGAACTTTCTTTTGCAATCATGTATTTGTGACGGATGTGTTGTGGTAAACCATATCATATCGCTGGGCGACTGCGGTCGGCATCGACCTCGCGCACTCGAGACTATAGTAGCTGAATGCAATAACCACAGTGGAAAACCGTGGCGGGATTCATTCGTGAACAGAATTTCTGAACTATGATTTGGGCAGATTAGTTTTAGTTATGTAGTAAACACTGAATATTTACTGCACTGCTTCCCAGTTGTGCCCTAAATGCGATGAATATGGTATCCACGGGAAGATTATGGTCGGCTACACGGCAAACAGATGGAGGGAAAAGGATGCAATGCCATGCATGAATGAATGGAAGAAAGGAATGGTTGTCGGCCGCTGTTTGGGGAATTAGAGAATCGCAAGGGATGGACGTGTAGCTCCTGGCTTCCCGGTTCACCTCCCTTCTCATTTCTTTCAATGCTGCTGATCTTCTTGTTGAAAGAGGGATGAAAACAAGAAGTACGTGAATTAGGGAAGCTATCAGGCTGGAAAGTCACAAAGGGTCCCAACCTCTGTTACGACCAAGCATCCGCATTTGCGCGCTCTATTGTTCGCCTGTGGGCATGGAAAAGTTTTGTGAATATGTGGTGATGGTCCATTGGCTCTAAGTGAGCCTGTTTCCAGGAATCCTGTTTTGTAAGCATGTTTTGCTTTGTGGACAACCTGCAAATGCCAAATTGGCCCTGTCAAGAGAACGTCTGGAAAAACACAAAGAAACGTCCCCCTGCGGGAAATAGCAGGAAGTGCTTTCTTTTGTTCACCCTTCCAGTCGAGAAGTGCTATCCTCCAGTGATGAATGCCTCCTATCCAAAGGAGACGACAGAGTGACATGTCCGCTGACGTGCAGGACAAGAGAAGAGCATGACTCATACGGCCATTAAGTGATTTCCCGGGAATGCAGGAAAGATTTGCAATTGTCGAAAAGGGACCATGTTGGGAGCCCTATGCGGCGCCACGTGCACTCGGGTTTCTGAGAAGTAAAACCCCCAGAACCAGCCTGTGGTTTCTTTGCTGAAGAATAGAAATGTACCTCCTCTCCTCGCCGTTCCCAAGCTTTTCCCGCCAACAAGTGATCACGCCCAACGAATGAATGCCGGACCAGTCAGTGCTTCAGACCATCAGTGCAGTGATGTGTTCGATTGGATGCCGATACCTGAGGGGCGTGCCCTGGATTTGGTTGGTCAGCATCTTCAGAGAGGGGCTGGACATAGGGGGTTTTTAAGGACGCTGCAGAGCACGAAATGTCGCTCTGGGCCCTGGGTAAACGGCTCATCCAGTCGCTTCTCGCTATGAACTCTTAACGCTTGTCATTTGGCTGATGTACCCTTCTTCTTCATGTAAATATTCTTGTAAATACGTTTTCTCAAAGTGCCAGTAAACCTGCTTGTACATATTTTACCAACTTCGAAGATTCAGTCCTTCTTCAACCCGGAGTCTCTACACGCTACCAAGTGAAGGCCGGGTCGCCATAGCCCCAGCGTCACAACAACTGGTGACCAGCGGTGGGATCTGAATCTACAAGCCACAACATCTGGTGATTGGAGGTGGATCTGAAGCTACAAGCCACAACACCTTGTGATCGGAGGTGGCATCTCAAGCAACAAGCAGGAGCAACAATCGGCCAACAAGAGGGCAGCTCGGAACATCGATCGCATGTGTGGGTGAGTGCTTGGCTTTTCTTCTGATGTGGACCAGGTTCTAGAACAGGGTTAGATTTTAGAACTGGTAAAGAGAGTGTGGAAACGCCTTTAGGTTTGGTAGTTTGCACTGTTGTTTTGGAAGTAGCCGACACTCGGAGCGATCATGGACCTACAAAAGCTGCAGAAACCGGAACTGTTGCAATTGTGTGAGGAATTGGGAATTGATACAAGTGGTTTGGCACGAAAACCTTTGATTATAAAGGCAATCACAGATTTGGGAGCCGATGATGAGGAGCTCAGTGAAGCATGGAACCTCATCGGTCAAAAAAAGGAACAGCTCAGACAGCAGAAGGAGCGGGAAAAAGAGCAGAAAGAGCGGGAAAAAGAGGAAAAGAGGCGTGAGCGTGAACTTGAGAGGGAAAAAGAGGAAAGGGAGCGCGAACGTGAGTGGGAAAAAGAGGAAAAGAAGCGTGAAAGAGAAGCAAAAAAGCTGGACCAAGAAATTGAGCTCCGGAAATTAGAACTAGAGTTGAGCAAGAGGTCGGGCAATTGTCCCCAGCTAGCGGTACCTCTTCTCAACAAGGAGGCAGATTTCAAGATGTCAAAGTACATGCAGCCATATGTGATATCAGGGGATATCGGTCTGTATCTGGCTAACTTTGAGCGAACCTGCGAAAAACTGTCCTTCCAGCGAGACACTTGGTCTCAGAGATTATTGACGGTTCTGCCCTGCGAGGCAGCGGAGGTTGTCGCGCGGCTAAGCAAGGAGGACGCGGACAACTACGAGAAGGTCAAAGCTTGCCTTCTGAGAAAGTATAGGCTTAGCGCCGAGGCGTTCAGACAACGTTTTCGGAAAGCTACTAAGTCCAGGGACGAGAGTTACCCTGAATTCCTGTACAATTTAAGAGTTAATTTGGGCGAGTGGCTAAAGAGCACAGATTCCTACAGTGATAGGGACGCTGTAGTCGAGCGAATTCTTTTGGAGCAGTTTTATAACTGCCTCCCAGAAAAAGAAAGAAATTGGTTACAGGACCGAGGCGAAATTAAGTCGGCAACTGAAGCTGCCGAACTTATTGAGGAGTATGCTTCGCGCCGACAATTCAGCAACCCAGCAGTGGATAGGCCCCGCAATCCCAAGTTCAGTATGAAAAACCGTCAGGAAAGGCACTTTGCTAGAGTTGGAAACGAAGAAATGAAGGTTTCTTCAGGCAAATTCCCTAGAAAGGACGGCAGTGAGAAAAGTGGGGAAGTGACCAACGTGCAGAACACAAAGAATAAGCTTGAGGCTAGGAAGCCGCTCACATGCTTTAGGTGTAATGAGCAGGGTCACATTGCCGTCAACTGCCGGAAAGAAAAGATTGCTTTCTCGTATGTCAGGGACTGCGATGAAAATATGCAGCTTTTAGAACCCTACCTGCATGACCTAGTAGTCAACGGGAAGCCTTGCAAGGTACTGCGCGATTCGGCCGCAACGATGGATGTTGTCCATCCGGCGTATGTATCGCCTTCCGACTATACAGGACAGTGTGCATGGATCCGACAGGTAGTTGAGGAACAGAGTGTGTGCTTGCCGATCGCGAACGTGGTCATCGAGGGCCCTTTCGGCGAATTAACAACCGAGGCTGCCGTTTCAGGAAAGCTTCCTAAGTGCTATCCGTATTTGTTCTCCAACAAATCGGACATGCTGCTGCGAAAGAGGGGCATCCTTTTCGGAGACAGAGTTGTGCAAGCCTTAACACGTTCAAAGGCGCGAGAACTAGCTACACTGCTCATTCCAGAAAAATCCACAGCGGAGGAAACGGCAGTTAAAACAATGGTAAATGCGGAAGATAGCAGGTCAGAAAACTTTGAGAGCGAGGCATCTCAGATAAGTCAACTTGAAAGTGAGCTTGATGAGACGCGGAATGAGGACGTTCTTGAGAGTAACCTCTTGCCGCCAGTGTCTAGTAATCTCACGAGACTTTTAAGTGGAACCCGAGAGGACTTAGCTATAGAGCAAGCCAATGATCCCAATATACAGGAGATAAGGGAGCGCCACCGCGCCACTAAGACAGCAAACAATATTTCTTTCGAGATGAGAAAGGGAGTGCTGTATCGCTTATTCAAGGATAAGCGCGGAGTAGAGCGGGACCAATTAGTCGTTCCCCAAAAGTACCGCGGAGACTTACTGCGACTTTCCCATGGCAGCTCGTGGTCATGTCACCTTGGAATAAAGAAAACAAAGCAGAGGCTGTTGCAAGAATACTATTGGCCTGGATGTTTTAAGGACACGGAAAATTTTGTACGGTCATGCGACACGTGCCAGCGGGTTGGAAAGGCGCAAGATAAGTGGAAAGCTCCGATGGTGTTAGTACCAATCATTACCGAGCCGTTTCACCGGTTAGTAATAGATATAGTTGGGCCACTTCCTGTGACCGAGTCAGGGTACCGTTATATCCTCACTATGTTATGCCCAGCCACAAAGTTTCCAGAGGCTGTTCCGCTGCGCGAGGTGACGTCCGAGAGTGTAGTGGATTCGCTGCTGTCAGTGTTTGCACGAGTTGGATTCCCTTCCGAGGTCCAAAGTGATCAGGGTAGCGTTTTCACGAGTGTCCTCACCACCTCATTTCTCGAGCGATGCGGCATTAAGGTAGTGCATAGCTCGATCCATCATCCGCAGAGCAACAGCGTAGAAAGATGGCACTCTGTTCTCAAACGAGTCCTGAGGGGACTGTGCTATGAAAACAAGCGCGAATGGGATACCTGCCTGCCTGCAGCGCTTTTCGCTTTGCGGTCAGTGCCGCACGAATCCACTGGATTTAGCCCAGCCGAGTTGGTGTACGGAAGGTCACTGCGCTCACCTTTGCGAATGGTGCGCGAAGCCTGGGAGGGGCGCGGAGAAGACCCAACAGTAGTAGAATTCATTCTGAACCTCTTGAATCGCTTACATAACACTAAGGAACTCGTTGAGGCCAGCATGATGTCAGCCCAGGCTCGTTCCAAGGTGTACTATGATAAGTCAGCCCGTCAAAGGACGTTTTGTATCGGGGACCAGGTGATGTTGCTGAGAAGTTCAAGGCAGAATAAGCTCGAAGTACAGTGGGAAGGACCGGCTGAAGTCGTTGCAAAGCTTTCTAACACTAACTACGCAGTGAAAATTCCCGGTAGGCGTAAAGAAGTGCGCATTTATCATTGCAATCTTATGAAGCCTTATGTGCAGAGGGAAGCCGTGGTAAATCTAACGTTAAACCTTCCCGAGGAGATGGGGGACAACTTGATTTGCCTCAGCGGAAAAGGAAGCAACGCTCAGGAGCTTCTCAAAAAGACGGAGCAGAGAGGAGAACTAAAGAAATCCCAGCTGTCCGATCTGGGCGAGATAATAACAGAGTTTGAGGCCTGCTTCGTGGACAGGCCAGGCAGAACTGATTTGACTGAGCACGATATTGAGCTGACTTCAGACGTGCCAGTGCGATCAAGGTGCTACCGATTTTCTCCAAGGCAAAGAGAAATTCTGGATAGGGAAGTAACTCGCATGCTGGAATTGGGAGTAATAAAACCCTCGGAAAGCGATTATGCTTCGCCTATGATCTTAGTAGAAGCTCCAGGTAAAGACCCTAGGCCTGTGGTAGACTACCGAAAGCTAAATTCTCTCACCAGGGATCAAGTGTATCCTATTCCGAATATTGAGGAGAGAGTAGAACAGGTCAGTAGAGCGGCATATGTGACTACGCTGGACCTTACTCGAGGATACTGGCAAGTACCGCTCACTGAACGCGCCAGCAGATACGCGGCTTTCGTCACTCCGACGGGCAGCTACCAGCCAACAATGATGAGTTTCGGGCTCAAAAATGCTCCATTTTGTTTTTCCCGACTCATGGATAGGGTTTTAAAGGGGTGTGAAACATTCGCGGTGCCTTATTTAGACGACATTGCGGTTTTTTCCGACTCATGGGCGGACCATATGGTACATCTAAGAGCTGTACTGAGCCTTTTGCGTCAAGCTGGACTAACCGTAAAGGCCGAGAAATGTTGCCTGGCAAGGGCGACCGTGGACTACTTGGGTCACAATGTAGGTCAAGGTTTCAGGAAACCCAGCGAGATTAAGATTTCTGCGGTAGCAGACTACCCGCGGCCGAGCACGAAGACGGAAATTCGAGCATTCCTGGGTCTGACTGGGTACTACAATCACTACATCCCTAACTATTCAGCTTTGGCTAGCCCTCTGACCGACGCTCTCCGCAAGACAGAACCGACAAATGTAGTCTGGGACGAACAAAAGGAAGCCTCCTTCGTAAACCTGAAGGCTGTGCTGATTAGCCGTCCGGTATTGCGAGCTCCAGACTATGGCCGAGAATTCACGGTCCAGTGTGATGCCAGTGATCGAGGGTTAGGTGCTGTTCTCTGCCAGAGAGATGACGACGGTAATGAGCACCCCGTGCTCTACTTGAGCAGAAAACTGAGTTCTAGAGAGAGGGCTTATTGCGCGTCAGAGAAGGAATGCGCTTGCATTGTATGGGCCATTCAAAAATTGCAGTGCTATCTTGGAGGGGCCAAATTCACCGTAGAGACGGACCATTGTCCCCTGGCTTGGCTGCAAACTGCGACATCGAAGAACAGTCGCCTTCTTAGGTGGAGCTTGATTTTACAGCAGTACAATTTTGAAATAAGATACAAAAAGGGGAAGTTAAATGGGAATGCGGACGCGCTTAGCCGCTCTTTCTAAGCGGTCCGAGATGTTCCTCACCATGTATCCAAATTGATAATCAGGTTTTTTTTTTTTTTCGTGCGCTTGAATATAGATGACTATGTAAAGCAGCACGTTTGGTTTTTTTTTTTTTTTTTTTTTTTTTTTTTTTTTTTTTTTTTTTTTTTCAACAATGGCAGTTTTCTTTTGACCTGGTCTCTTCAGACGGGAGCCGAGTGCTTGCTTCGACATGTGGTTGAGTTTCAGACAGCTCGAGCAATTTGGCCTACAACAATCAAGACAACGCGACAAGCAACAGCGAGCTTCAAGCGTTCACGTGCAGGCCATTAAGTCGTCTCTTCATGCAGCAGCTGGGACTGCTGCCCTCCGAGACTCTTCTGGCGGGGGAGGAGGCTGTTACGACCAAGCATCCGCAATTGCGCGCTCTATTGTTCGCCTGTGGGCATGGATAAGTTTTGTGAATATGTGGTGATGGTCCAATGGCTCTAAGTGAGCCTGTTTCCAGGAATCCTGTTTTGTAAGCATGTTTTGCTTTGTGGACAACCTGCAAATGCCAAATTGACCCTGTCAAGAGAACGTCTGGAAAAACACAAAGAAACGTCCCCCTGCGGGAAATAGCAGGAAGTGCTTTCTTTCTTTTGTTCACCCTTCCAGTCGAGAAGTGCTATCCTCCAGTGA
>JAJIZL010125529.1:201050-237434 GCA_023969395.1 Amblyomma maculatum | reverse complement strand
ACATTAATAGTAAATAATTAATTATTCAACCGCCGCTAATTACTCATTATTGGGTAATTAGAGATTAATTAGTGATTTGTTAAGCAGTTGTTTGTAAGTAATGATTAACAATTATTTAATAATGACTTAATTAGTCATTATTAGTAATTGACCATTTATTCGCATATGGCCCTATAAAGCACGCATTGAGTCTCCTCAAAGTAGTGCCCGCAGACGCATATGTATAGCGCAGGTACAGCTCCAATTCACCCATTTGACGCGTTTTGCGCGTGAGCATGCAAAACAACTCGAACAAAAGAAAATAAAAATTAAGACAGCCCCAGCAGCCGCACTTCGTCAGGGGCCGTCGGCACGACAGTGTCCATGGTGCTCCGTGCTACAGGGAAAGTGGCGCGAAACAACTCTCTGCGGCTCAGACAGCCACACGCCTGTTCCCGCGCTCCGCGTCTCCGTTGCTAGGCAACGGCCGGGCATGCGCATAGCAGACCCATGTGGCACGTACTGCAGAGAATCTCTCCCGAAACTTGCACTTCCTTCACTCGGCCCCTAAGTATGTCTTTAGCCGCTTGCGCGTTTCTACCTAGCATGGTTAGCGAACATCTTGTCAAAAGTCCTTAATTTTGCAAACTTTGTTACAGAGGCATAAGGCGCGATTTTTTTTTTTTTTTGTAGTGATCCTTCATTGTGTTTTTTATAGGAGCTGCTGTTTTTTAGTGTACTTCTTGCTTCTTTAGGCACGGTAAATTAAAAAGCCAGAAAGAAACAAAGGAATGCCAACAGATTCCAGGAAATAGTTAGGGTGGAAAATTAATGTGTTCGCCTTTTCTTGTCATCCCCTTCCTCATTGTGAACACCTTAGCGACGGTTTGCCTTCAAGCGAAGGTCACTAGGGTAATATTAACGAATGCTGCGGAGTTTGTCACCAGACGAAACCTTGCAAAGACACACAAAAAAGAAATCTCCAGCTGGTCTGCCCAGCGGCAGGAACGACTATATCCGTCGCTTACTCATCCCTACAGAGCAACGCTTTCGCCACGCGTTTCCTTTCCCCTTTATCTCTTAAATTATATCTCTACAAACGAAACTCGCATACACACGTGCACATTGCAGATCGCAGCTTTGAGGTACGGGATTGTTTTGCTCGACATCTAGGCGCCAGTCGGCAACTCTGACAAATCGAGCAGACGCTGTTTTTTTTTTATTCGCTGCTATGGCTATTCCACTTCTTTCTTCTATTCTTGTCGTCCACGTACGGAAGGCCGAGCACGCGCTTCTTATTTTATATTCGTCTCGATTTCTGCCGCATGGCGGTCCCTCGCATCACCTCCCTTTACAAGTATGTGTTGCGGAAGAGAACGTCCCGTGGCTCCAGAGCCAAAACGACGCGACGGCGCCTTGGCCTCGTGCTCTGGCGTCTTCGACCTAAGGCCTTGCACTCTGCCTCCCGCTCCCATTAGGATCCCCCTTTTCGATTCATTTCTTCAGAGTCACGCGTCGACAGATTTTGCGCCCCGATAAACGCCGCGAAGGTGAAGACGGTGCTTCTGAGGTTGCCAAATTCCACAAGGATCTCGTATATTGTCTGTGGTGAGAGCTACCAACCGGACCGGAGGCGTCAACATTCTGCAAGCGGTAGAGCAGTTTCACGTAAGGGGTTTCCATCGTCAGAGGGCGACCTTACAAAGCCTTAAGTTACGCTATTAGGTAGAAAACGAATATATTGTTACGATGCTGAAAGCCGATGAAGAAAGGAAGCAGAACGTGACGTTTAATGAATGTTGGCGGGCCTAACTCGAGCGCGCCTGCCCACGCACTGCCCACTTCTCCTTCCTCGTCCGTAACAGTACCCGGGACCACCGAGCGATCGTCCGGATCGCTGGACGAAGAAGTCGAAATTGATCAGCTTTATGGCATGACGATGATCGTGTCCTGATAGATGAAGACAGAAGAGAAGGAAGGTAACGGCTTGCCGCCATGATAGTCGCTGAAGTCTAGCCCAGGAAGCTTTCGGTACACAGGTCGCTAGGATTTGACGTCTAAGTGCCAGGCACGCATCAAACGGCACACAGGGGTGCGATGTCCTCATGTGTGTCATTGTATATCGGATCAGTGGGTTCGTCCGGTAGGCGCCTCGGGTCGGTCGATTCTTTTGGACGGGTCTTTCATTCGCTGTTCCTTGTGACGTGTCCTCGCGTGTTGGTGGCGTCTCGTGTCTATGGGGAGGGCCCTTTAAGCATATTGTTACGGACGAGGAAGAAGAAACGCACAGGGGCGTGGGAAAGTGCGCTCGCGCTAGGCCGCGAACATTCAATAAACGTCATCTATCATCGTCATCGGTCTTGTTCTATTTCCTATTTTCATCGACTTGACGCCTTGTAACATTTTGATGTAACATGCGAGGTACGTTCATCTCACCTCATTCTGGCCTGGTGCGTCTGCATCCACTGCTTCTGTCGTCGGCTACGGGTTTCTGGGACGCTTTTGCTGACGTTTCCCCTAACTGCGAAACTTGACCTGACCTCTTCGTTCTCCCTCCACCCAGTCTGCCGCCCTCACCACAAAACTCGATTAAGCAACAAGTAGTCCGGCGTGAAGATCTCAAATGGCAAGTGTTCATAAAGTGCTCGGAAGCAGCGTTTTACCTATCGCACGGTAGGATGCTCATTAAAGTGCGCTAACAAAACTCTCTACAGCTTATAAGCATCTCAAGGCAGATATATTCTTTTCATCGCTAATCGTATATATCTATAGTTTCGCCCGCAATGTTTCCACAATGAGGGTAGCAATAAATAAAAAATTCACATCTTCACTTCTCGATGTCTCACATCGTGTTCTTCTAGCCATGAAAGTACTTCCTTCTTGTCGTACTTCTTTTGTCAAATAAAGTAAAGGATTACGTTTATTGGATGCCACACCATGAGAGCACCTCAAGTCCATCGGGAAGAAGTGGATTGAAGCTGCTCACATGTGCAATCTAACCCCTCAAACATATTCTCTCATTAGCACGAGCTGCGATGTGTTCACGTGCAAGCTACGCGCATAAATCATACATGGTGAAAGCAACTTCCTATTAACACGTGGAAGCCCCTGATATGCTCGACTCATAGACGCAAAAGAGGATGAAATAAATCGGTATTATCTTGCCCCCTCACTGCAAACAAGGGCGCATTTGCCCGAATAAAATTGTGGGGATTACATTCCGGTAGCATAATAATCGAAGTTGGTGGCGAATAACAATTGCAGAGACTTTAGCCTTGATATTAACTCAGCGGCACACAACTATAAACATAGTTTGGTCATCTAAAAATTTCCCACTTGAATGAGAAAATAAGGAACCCTCTACTCCACTGGTTGACAGCATGCCCAGAAGTGATTTTGTCCTCATGATGAATTGTTTTTACTGTTTCGTCGTAAAAGTGAGCAAATGCGCTGTCTTTTGTTTCCATCTCTCTTACTTTTTAAAATAATGATGGTTCTTTATCGACGCATCCGGCGCACTTTCCGGACAAAACCGACGATTGAGTAACTGCGTGCGCACACTAGTGTGGGTGAGGGTTTTGGGCCTCAGCCGACATGGCGGAGCCAGTGAGTGACCTCCCTTTTATTCGGTCATTTATTCCGACAGGTTGCAGAATAGGATCGCGATAAACAATTGGCACACGGGTATGGCGCCTACTTGTTTTTAATTTCTCTCTTTTTGTCTCCCACAGCGATAGAGTGCCGCGATAAAGCACCGATCCGTCTAGTTCGCACGAAGTGACGCGCCGCTCAAAGAGCTCTTGGGAAAGCGAGACTCCAACGTATTTGTGAACGATACCGCGGCGTGAAATAATCGTTAGTAAGAAGACGTCTTTCTTTTGTTTTAGGTTTTGGTTTACCTGACGCTGATCGTTCCAACCAGGAATGACGACTGGCAGGGGTTGGGTCGTAAAATGGCTGAGATCGTTGCGACGCCTCGGAATTTTTTATTTTTCTGTCGGCCAAACCTGGCGAGCTCTATAGTCACCGCTAGATGCGCTGCTGCTATTAGACATCTTAGAGTGCAACAAGAATACCGAAAAGGCTACTTCTAACTAGCAATTCTACCATTAAAAATGTATCTTTTACGACTTTTCTTTCCCTACCTTCCTCTAAAAACGCGCAAATTGTGCACTTCACCTAGAACATTGAGTGTGTCATTGACAGTGGATAGACAGTGTTTAAAATATACAACAGCCCATGTATTTCGGTTAGCAACTCCTGCCTAGGGGTAGTAAGCTCGAACTAAGTAAACGGCGGCTGGGATTCGTAAATGCGGTGCATTAGCACGTTTGGCGACCTCACTGCGTAGCATTCATTCATAACGCAATAAAAGTGACTATAAAGAAACTAAAAGGAGAATTGGATACACAAAGTGACTGTTCGTTACAATGTATTGGATGACCGTCACAATTGACAGCCTTATATAGTTAAATCAGGTCTCCAATCGGCATCGCGAATATCGATCAATGACTGGAACCATTGTCTTATATTTATTTGTGCGAGCACTTTCTGTAGCCGGTATAAAGCAATGCCGTCACCAAGGCACCGTATAAAAAAAAACTGCAATAAATGTGCCTAATTACGCACCACCATGCTCTCTTTTCATTACGCATCGTGTTTGAGTCATTCGGGCATACCAACCAACACGAGCGGTTTCCTGTTTCTGAGTATCGTTCTATAATGAGGTAATAGCTTCTTCAAATAGTTATCAAATCCGCACTGTAGCAGCCGCGTTTCGATAGAAGTGAAATCCAACACGCCCATATGCCATGCGATGTAAGTGCAGGTTATTGAAGAGGTAATTGAAATGTATGGAGTGGTCCACAGTAGAGCCCGTCATAGCTTGAGTCACTTTGCGACGGTGAAACAAACCAAGCCAAGCTAACACATTTTCAAACAGTTAAGCGTGCGATAGCTGCTATAATTCATGTTATAAAAGTGCAAGATTAGACTAAATATTACATGCTCGCAATAGATCGTTACCCGTGGTCACAAACAGAACCGTAGCTAACATGAGCTACCAACCAACTTGCCCAGGTATCTGGGCAAGATATCTGCTTTGAGCAACACCTTCCAAACATAATCCTCAGCCCACAAGCCTCAACTGCTCCTCTTTATTTTCAAAATGCAGCCAGAGTATCCTACAACATATGCTAATCATTAAGCATTTCTGGGTTCCTAACATTTAGCACTTTCATGTGACTTTTTCGTGTCTTTTCCCATTATTTTTTTCATGCTCATTCTTAAATCGAGAAACATTCATTCAATGGCATACTTTAAAGGTCGCATCGATCATTTCATGCTTGATCTTGCGAACGAAACAACGAGCCGTTTCTGACTCCAGCTTCTCGAAGTGGATACAAATACGATTGAATGTATAGGCTGGTCGATCCAGCGCTTCTGCTTCGTGTAGAAGCACGCTATCCGTTGCTTGAGCTTTCACAGAATGGTTAACAAATGCAAGAAACAGAAACTAAATTTGGCCTTTTTCTTCACACTCTCGGCAAGCACGTCGCGTCCGCATCTTAGCGCAGTGTATTAAAGCGCCATCGTCAGCGCCCCCGTTCAGTGCAGAACCCGAATATGTTGGTGTAGTGTAGAGGAAGTACAGATTGGTCGTAAATGTTTGGGTTCGTACTGTTCGAAGCGGACATATATGTCTTGTGGTGTTTTCATCAAATGTTGCAGGTTACGACTGTATGTCTATGAGTATGCGTGAGATTATAAACACCAAATATGATACCAGAGATAGACTAAAAGCGAGTATCGAAGTGACAGTCAGTGAGAGTTAATGTGTGCACTAATGAGGATCAGAACGGGGAAAGGCAGCATACGGGACCCATTGACGCTATCCGGTCGTACATCTAGAAGCAGGGGTTTACAAGTCTCCACCGCAAATTTTGAAAGTGCTTCTTATCTTCACCACACATTAATTCGCGAGAGAGCGATGAGGCTTTCTTAACCAGAGTGATAGCTTACGTGAAGCGCAATAAATCGATTCACTTTGGATGGCTGTACGAAGCAGGATATATTCTCAGTTGAACTTTCGAACAGCCAGCGTAGTCTTCCTCGGCTTCTTGACGTCGTAGTGTGATCAAAACGCTCGACAATTATTGCAGAAAAGAGTTCCCACGTCTAACTTTAGAGCAAAAACGCAAAAATATGCCCAAGTGATGTCAAAGAAAACTTTCTTTTGTATTACAAACGCGCTATCGCCATTATTTGCATCTTGTTTTAACCGGCTATATTTTAGACTTTTCTTCATTATGGGACGTCAAGTGAGTATAACATCTCCCGCATATTCCAGGAAATGTGTCCCAAGAATCCTGTTTTAATTCTATCTTTTTTGCATTAAAATAGTTTTCTTATCTGGGTAAGTGACGTGTGGTCCGGAGGGTGAAGAAATATGCCAGTTTAAAAAGCGCGAGATGAGGGAAACAGCGTGTCGGTGCTTGCTGAGCCAAGACACGTGTTGTTGCGAAATTCTTCCCTCGACGGTAAAAAAAAAAAGAACATTGATCACCCATAGGAAGCAAGTGCTGGCTGACTAGATAAAACTACGCAATTACAAGCAGTTTTCGTCCTAACCGCGTGCTTTTCCTCACTCTTACTCTGGCAGATACAAACTCTCGAACATCTCATCGCACATTCAGATGCAGGTCACGGCACAACGCATATTTCGCAAAAAGCACCAATGCTCGGCGAACTACAAATATCCAACTCTGGTCGCTTTTCGGTAGATACGCGGATCTTTGCTCCTTCATGGAGTAAGAGTGAACACAAAACGGCATGCAACTTCAATCGAGAACACCCTCGGCGGAAATCCACCTCACTTTATTCTTGAAACAAAACAAAATAGAAAACTCCACCATCCAATATAACTCCCCACTCGAAAATCTTCTGCCACGCTAGCATGTTTAATTTTAATTAAGGCAGTGCTAATCAAACTTAGCGCCGCCGGGATGCTTTCAAACGGTCATTTCTATACCAGTCGAGACTGATACTTTTTGAAGAGGACGGCACGTCAGTGCCGACTGTAAAATATCTACCGCAACGAAAAGCAGGTTTCAAAACTTTCGCCTTCACAAAGAGACATAATGAAAGCTTAGTTAATGAATGAAATAATAGAACTAGCACTGACGTTTTAATAATATCACATGATGATTTTAGTAAAATACGCTTGCGTACCGTATATCGCTCGTATACATATACGCTCGTATGCATACCGCATATCGCTCGCATATTGCTCCTGCACAACTATGCTCTATAATGGTTGGGAAGCAGTTGACAAGACTGTGGGAAGCTCAGCGAAGAGGAAGGTGAAACACTTTAATGGGCATTTAAATTGTTTGTGCAGCCGCGCCTGTTATAATCATGCTGTAAAGTATCAGTGCTTATCGTGTTCTTTCAAAGCTTGCCCTGCTCAAGAGCTACTTATCACAAGATCAGTTCAATAGAAACAAATAAAATTTACAAATTTCTCTTCCGATCAGCCGATGCCCCATGGCGGTCTTCACTAACCATTTACATCGTTGAAACTTCACCTAATTCATATTCGCGAATGGCCATTTCAATCCCTCGAGAACAGCCTCGCACTCAAAATGCATTGAATAATCACGATAACAAGTGTTTAAACACATAAAATGTTCGACCAGTGCATTCTAAGATCTCAAACTAGATTAAATTGTTCATCAGGCATTATTTATTCACTAATCAGAAGGACAGCTGTGCAAGCTATCAGGTACAAATAAACATATTCCGTGCTCTGTGTGCACGTTATCTCTTCGTTTCATGTTGTTAGTTGCGCTTCTTATCGGGCATATTGCCTGAGAACGTGAAATGAGGCAGTAGCTTTTAAATAATTGTAGTTATAATTACAACAAATTAATGCCTGATAGTTGGCAGGCTCTCCAGCATAAAGATTAATGTTTCCAAAACGATGTCTACATAATCGCTCATCACCGCTTAGCTATCACTTTCTGGAGATTGTACAGAAATTTGAGGCATTTTAATAGCTTCCCCCGAGCAACTACTTGTTAAATATTGGTGTCACTACAATGCGTGCCTTGTGGATTACGGCCAGTGTTTGCAATCTAACTTCCCTTTGCTGCTCCTCACGCCCACTTCAGGAGCGCCTCTTCGCAGGGATAATGTGGAATATTTTTGGGTTGAAAGTGTCCCTTCTCGCTCTATGTTTACACTAAGAACTAACTAAACAAGGCTTGAATGATAAGTGCCGGAACTAGGTTACTGAGCGGATTCGGTAAATCTATTTCGCTTGTGCCCTTGTGCCAAACACGAGTTAAATAACTATGAAGTGTGAAAAGTACAGCGTCTCTTTCTTGTCGCCACTTTAAATAAGCCTGATACCTTCTAGGTAACACGTTTCATGCCCCTTCCTAACTCATTTTTGTAGGTTGGGGGCATGGCCGAAATCGGTCCTTTAAGCTAATTTTAAAATGTGATTCATAAGTCCACGCTATACAGAATTCTTGTGTGTGGCGACCTATCAGGGGAAGAATATTTAGGGTTTTAATCTCTCCTTCCACGCATTCCACTGCAAGTTCGCATGAGCAGTATTGATGTTGGAACTCTGCCATGGTAACTGACTCAATATTGTTACGAAGCGGCAAGCCGATGGAAAGAGGAGAACATAGAACCGAGAGATGGTCGATGAGAGTGAGATGATGTTTAATGAAATGTTGCGGGGCCTAGCGCGAACGCTCCTGTCCGCGCCACTGCCCGCTTCTTTTTACTTGATCGTCCGCAAAAATGACCCGGACCACTGAGGAATTCCTCGTCCATCGTGGACGAGGAATTTTAGCGGTGTTGATGATTCCATGGCATGATGATGGGCGTGTCTGGATGCTTGAAGAAGAAGAAGAAGAAGGTGGAACAGAGCGGCTTGCCGGCACAATGATTCCCGATGAATCTTGGTTCAGTACACTCTCGGGCCACACGTTACCACGACTCGCTGGCGGATGCCATGGCACGCACCGCATGGCATAAGCAGATGGGGATGTCTTCAAGTGTAGCGGTGTCTTGGGATGTGGGGTCTTTTGTCAGCATATCTTGTCAGTGGGGTCACATATTGTCGTTCGGGTCTCTTCGTGTGTCTTGTCGTCATGTGTGGCGTCTCAGGTCAGTCTCTCCTTCGTCGTGTCTTGTGCTCGGGGCGGAAGAACAGCAAGGTCTTGCTGGGCCCGGCAGGCATGGGAACAGCAACCTGCCGAACAGCAATGCGACGCCTCCTGACCTTCAGCCAACGTCGCAAGAAGTCGCCGGTCACCGAAGCTCCGGACCAGGATGAGGGGGTGATGATGAAGTACCTCGCACCTCCAACCAAATGTTACGAAGCGGCAAGCTGATGAAAACAGGAGAACAGAGGACAGAGAGATGGTCGATGACAGGTGACGTTTAATGAAATGTTGCCGGGCCTAGCGCGAGCGCTCCTTTCCGCGCCACTGCCGGCTTCTTTTTCCTTGATCGTCCGTGACAATATAACATAGTCAGAGTACCTAAAAGCGATATGATAAAGAAAAATTAGTAGGCCGAGCTCAAGGCTTAATAGCTCACTAATAGCCCAGCTTACCGCTCTGCGGCTGACCGGTTGCTTAACACAAACCATTAAGCGAAAAACTGTCCCCGAAGCGGCGTTGCCGCCGTGGCAGTCACTCTTGCCAAATGTCGACCGCCTGGGGTTCTTTAATGTGCACTGACACCGCACTGCTCATGGGCGCCTAGCTTTTAACTGAATTAGATAAGGTAGAGTGACCGCTGTTGTGAACCAGTTCTAAGTAATTATTTTGGTTAATTTGATATTTTATGAAACATTCTACAAATGGTTTTTAAATGTCTTAGGAAGATATAGCCGAGTACAAATAGCTGTCAAGCGTTGCATTTAGCTTATGCGTGAATGATAATAGTTGTGCCTCACCTAAACATATTGCGGAAGCAACGTGGTGGATGTGCAAGAAAATTAGGTATTTACAAAAATGCAAGTAAGAAGGACGTACGTGTATTCCTAAGAATTCTGCGCATAGTTGCCTTTGGAAGTGTTAGAGTATTGAATCTGAGAAACTGGGCCAAGCTTCGGTTAGCATTAAATGATTGGTGTTTCTAGTATCTATGACAACTGTCAAGCAAGCGCACTTATTCATGGTGCTTGTAATATTTGTTGCACAAAGTGATACATGCATTATCATTGGTCCTTTTATCTTCTGGTTTTCTTAACTGCTGACGTGCGTGCTGACTGTTGTTGAGTGTCTGTTACGGCGCATATTCTTTGATGGAATATGATGTTGAGCTGTACACATGCAGTATTTCATTTATATTTTCTTGTGTGTACCTTGTTTGAAGAGGCTTATAATAAGGGAGATGATTACTAGCGTACCTAAAAATCCTTGCTATGCAATGCGGGAACTTAGTCAAAACGACTTCTGCACACCGAAACTACAGAATAAACGAAACGCCTCTGCTGACTAGGCAACCTGAATGGTCTCGGTTTCCGTCCCCTCAGCTCTATCTCCTACTCGAAGTTCACTGAAATTTTCAATACTGAAAACAGGGTTAACTTTTCCCGATGGATGACGAACTTTTTGTGCATGTTTCATTGCACTTACGAAGACTTTCTAATTATTTCCTTTTGAGTGCTCCTGTGTACACCGAGGTATCATCAACCTTTACACTAATGCACAGAAGAACATTACATTAGTTCTTAAGAAGTGCGAGTTTAGCGCAGTTTATTCGAAATCATTTTTGTCTTTTCTTTCCATAGATTGGACATTTATTATGACATTCTGTGCCGACCAACGTTGTATTGCGGCGCTAGCGGCTCTCTCCATTCGCTTGGGCGCATACACAAAGCTTTCAAGGTCATTGTCGTAGTTGTATCTGATTTGCGTGCCGATCACTTCAAATAAGGGTGCTTACATGAAAAGCGGTAAAATTCACACGGAAGGTCGAATTGTATGAGGGCAAATTTATTCAGCAAACGACTCGAAAATGGAGAAGGTACCAGAGGTTAAGCTGGAAAATAGCCTGGAGCATACAGCTCAAGAAAAGAGACATTTTCAAAGTTCGCTTGTGGTTTATTCATGCATAATTATTACGGGGACATTTTTTTCCCGCTCGCCTGTCTTCACGCTTGTAAGGATTTAAGTTCTAATAAACGACACTTTTTTTTTTTTCAAAGCATTTAACAATTCGGGAAGCGTGGTGGCGTTATGTTAGGCTCTGTGAAGTATAAAAATGGTTATCCGCAATTCTTGGCACGTGTGCCCTTGAAGTGAAAGATGAAAATAGGTACAGCGTCCCCCCCATCAACTCGGGCCAATACATGTATGTCTGACATGACAACTTTATCTCATTCATGAGCAGAAGCACAGACCGGCCCGCACCTATCTGGACATACTGACTGCGCTCTACAAGTGAGGTCAGACAAAATATAGAGATTAGATAGAATTGCAGAGAACCCGTCAAAACGTTGAATATCTGACCTGCTGCTCTCTATTGGGGGAAAAGAAAGAGGAGAAGCAAAGGGGTCGTGATTGGTGGGGATGAGGTGGAAAGAGGTACGAAAATATATAGAGGCATAGGGACGTGGTTCACGATCGCGTGTTGAGCCCCGTGTCACACAAAAAGCGACAAAAATCCCGCAATGCCTGCACAATCTTCCATTTCTCCGATAAAGCACCCTGCAGTTAGCCCACAGAGATAGGCTTGTTCTCCGAACGTTTCTTTTCGCGAACTTATACTGAGAAACAACAATAAAACATGTTCCTCAATCTCGGTAATACCGCAAGTGGAATACACCAAGGAGCTGGTCTGTCCAATTAAACATAATTATTTGGGCGGGAAAGTCGCATTTGTGTGCAATGTATGGAGCAAGCATGCAGGACGGAGCAGAATTGCACGCTGAACAGAAAAAGACATAGTTATATCTGGGCTTTTTAGACGGATATGTCGGGCGCCTAGATAGCCCCTGTAGGGTACCTCGCACTCTATATACAGGTGTTAAGAAGACAAATTTATTTTGTCGTTTGAATGGTACACTGTCCGGAGACCGCTGTTCAGAACGCTCTTTAGAATGCACTCATGATCGGGTTAGCGGAAATATTGAACAGTAACTGCGCAGAGAACACACAAGAATAGTATGTCGCCTGCCGTCGAATTCTTACTCAAACCCATGCTAATAAATTAAAATCTGCATCATTTTAATAGGTGCACGTAAAACATTTAGGACTGTAGGCGCAACTTGCCTCTTTTGCCCTAGTTAATCCGCCTTTTTACCAATAGTGTTGCGTTGAGTGGCATTGATGAACGACGAAAGATACGGTGTGGTCATTAATATTTGGGATTAACTCAGGATTTGTTCAGCAAACAGCACTTTCCACCTGCTAGATTTTTACCAATTAAAAGCGATAAATGCATGTCTTCAAGCAGCCCGTTTATTGCATCTCAGCGGATGACCACGGCTACCTTGCACTAGAAGGTGATGGGCCCAAGGCGACGAGATCGAGTTGAATCGCGGTCACTTTTGTACGAAGGCGAACAGCAAAACAACGTGTGCGCTTTGCGATGACAATGAATGCCGAAGAGCAGCGGTCGATCGAAAATAATGTCGGGCCATTCAGTGTGGCATCTCTAATAGCACATTATCAACTTTAAAATTGTAACCTTAGAATCTCATTGATTCGTGACTTATCACGTTGCCATAATGTTAACTCTGATCAGAGCCTCGGAGCTGAGCCTTGATGTAAAACTGTAAGTTTGATTGTCGCTTCCTACATTTGGTACTCTGAAACGCTAGCAAAATGTGTCACATTTTCTCCATCATTATTATTCTGATCTTATGGTATATGAAAACTATAAAGGACATTAAGTATTACTGCCGCCTTTTAACAAGTCTTTTTTACCATGCGTTCATTCTGTGCAGGAGTTCATCCCATGCTGTGTTCAAAAAACATTTCTAAAGCTCACTATATAAACTAACCAAGCAATTTGTCTAGTGAAATAATTACAAAGTCTAGTACATATATAAGAAGCAGTTCGTTCGCGATAGTTTGACCGAGAGGCCGTACCTGGGTATTTCAAGCTTCCTGATTAGATTTCGACGCTGCTTGTTGCTGTAAATTTTCAAGGAATTTTCATTCAGTCTAATTTAAGAAATCCGCTTTCATGCTTTTTGACTTACTATGGCTTCCATTGTAAAGTAAAATCAAATAGCGGTTGAGGGAAAGTCAGTCCGCTAGCCAACATGAAAAGTTGGAGCGCAAACCTTCTCAGTAATTATTTTCAAACTCATCCGTATCTAATTTACATCAGCGAAGTTAGTCATACATACAAGTTTCGAGAAATAAATGAAGCACTGATGAAAAGACATTTCTTTCAGTCACGTTTTCTCACAAATTTTTTGCTCATGTAACATTTTCGTTTTCGTAATAATGTTTGTTTTTTTCTTAGCGCAGCGTAAATGCGAGATGCTGAGAACGTCCTTCTGATTTCTTGTGTTACGAAGTGCAGGTATTCCACTTACGAAAGGGAACAACGAGCCTTCTCATACAATTTTTGGCTGCTCTCTAGGGCCTATGAAGATGACTTAATTATATGCCGAGAAAAAAAAAGCAATCTTTAAAACAGAGAAAATATTCCTCTTAATATTCTTTCGATTAAAGATCATTCTTTTTTACCGCCCTTAACGGTATAGCCTCACGGGTTTCTTATGCGCTCGACCTCATCTGGCAGAAAAGGGATGTCTGGTTTCGCTTATTTGTTGCCACTTTCAAAACACCAGTTTTACGAAGTCAACACGATTTCAAGCCACATATGCCATACGTAAGCGATCCAGATTTCTCGAGCTATGAGTGTCAAACGTCATGACACAGCATTTCCAATAAGGTATATTAAAGCGAAAGCTTCACTACATCAGGTATCAGCCAAGGTGAACCTGTTCGGCCGCTTCACCTTCGACGAGCCAGAGGTCACAGTGCAGCTATATACCTTAGTTATGGTACCACCTACGGTGTACCACCACTGGACCTTTGACGGCAGATAGAGCATCACGTGTTCCCTCTTGTAGCTAACGGCGCCCTCGACAACATATTCTCGGTAATTTATTTCCTGCAAAACCATGTCTTCCTATGCCTACACCTCAGCCTAACAAAACTAAAACCGAGCAAATGCGCGCTTTCGTTTCTCCTAACTAGGTTGAGCAGGGTTAAACCTCAGCCATTTTTTAATCTGTTATTGTCGGAAAACTGCAAGAGCACAAAAAATGGCACCGTAATTTCAGGCACGGAAATGCAAGTATTTTGTGGAGTAAAATTTCATGAAGCGTTGTTCTTGCCTTTCTTTGCACTGCGCACTTGAGGGCTTGTTTAGATTATAGGGTTTAACTTCACAAAGCCTCACAGGCGATGAGTAATTGCCTAGTAGAGGGATAGAAATGATGTGATCACCTGGAGTTTCTAACCCTCACTTATACCGCACTGCACACGGGCGCTCTGCGTTGCACCTAAGCGAAAGCGCAGCCGCCGAGGCCGGTAAAGAACCCTGATGCCTCGGCTGAGTAGCCTAGCGCTTTAACCACTAAGCCTTTGCTCCTGACTCCTATCGTACGCATGCGTGGGGCGTAATATGCTTAACAGACATGTTAACAATATTGTGGTCTATCATTTTCTTTTTTATCTTTGTTTCACCATAATGGATCAACACCAACTCCGCTTTAGAGAAGGTCTACAGTAAGAGTCAAAATTGAAAGCATAAGAAGAACAACAAAGGCTGAGGAAGAAGCGAGCATCTATGTGCAGGACTGCCAGACCTGAGGGAGAAATGCTGTCTCACGAAGCTAGGCAGCATAAGGCCGCCTAAGTCAGTTTCAATACAATTTATATATTGTTTATACGTGCCAAACTAGGAACATAACATAGCTAAGTTCATATTGCCTCTGATAAAACGTTCGGCGAAAGCAATTCTCTGAGTTTGCAATGCATTCTTTTTTTTTTTCTCCCTTATTATCTATTTCCTTCTAATTCATCTTTCTTTCCTTCGTCGAGTTTTTTTTCAATATTTCAATTTCTAGTTCTTTTTATTTCCCTTTCTTCCGTTTCTCATTCACAGACGCGTTCCTGCATTATGCCAGCCTTACTCTCTACTTTCATTTCTTTTTTATTTTTTTTTTATTTTTGTTTTTTTCTACGTCATTCTTCTCGTAATCTCTCTAAAGCACTGGAAACTGCACGGCTGCAATTCATGTCTGCTCTCTGCTACGCTGTGATTTCCCAACCACATTTATTTATTTATTTATTTATTTGAAGATACTAAATTTAATGCACAACGTGCGGTAGGGTCTAAATTTCTGTTTCATAAAAGTGAGCAATCTACCTTCCATATGGCTGAAATGGGCGCCTTCTTTCTAAAACATTATTTACGGGCCCCTTTTGTACACGCACCAAATTATCTGCCTTAAACAAAAGTTTGGTAAGAGCAGCTTTTCCCCCTTTCCGTTGCCTACTGTCTTCAAAGCTCACCTGCTTAAAACTAGTCTTTTCTGTGCGTTCCCATTGTGAGGCCTAGAATGTTAACCTCACTGGGATGGAAGGATTTAAATTGTCGGCTGAAAATTTGCTCTCCGCGCGCTGGAAGAGATGGATGGCCTCGCGTGTTTATTTCGGTCTGTAAGCGATTGAAATTAGTATGTCACGCAGTAAGAGGCAGAGAAATAAGAGGCCAGTCATGACGCCATACCAAGGAAGCAAGCAGTCACCTCTGAAAAGAAAAACATAAAGGAATTTAACTTTTTGTTAGAAGCTAACTAAAGGAATCCTGTTATATTTTTAAGCTTGAAAAGGATTTGACTAAAAAGAACAAAATCACATCAAGCGGGCATTCAGTGCGATCGCTTCGAACAAGATTGGGTGTGCTCCTTTTCTTGAACGCATTCACTCACGCCGCTGTCTTGTGTGCTGAAGAATTCGCAGCGGTCTGTGAGCATCAACGTAACAAATTCCCCAGTGCCACAAACTGGCATTTTAACTAGCGGAGAGGATGGATGCTTTTCATATTTTGTCGATTTATAAAGATAATTTGACTATTTTTCAATTCTGCGGAATGGCAAGCCAAGTCGGATCCAATGTTAAGTCAAGAGTAGGCTTCAAGAAGACAGGTTTTAATTAGGATTGGCATTCACAGTTGGCCATGTTCTCTCGATGTAAGAATGAAAGTTAGTGAAAGCGATCGGTCCTAGACCCCATCACTAGAGACATATGAATTGCTTGTTACAGGGATTAATGTGGGTGAAGGTGCCGATTTTCAGGGACAGTGCTAGAGGCTAGCAGTTTTACACTTGCTGACAAAACCTGTGATGATTTGATAACCTGGCAACCGTCTGGCTCCCGTACATTAATTCCTAAAATGCAAAAAGAAAATTCGATCTATTTTTTTTCATTCAAGTAGGACTGACGGTTGTTGTGTAAATGTCTTGTAATTATGTGGCAATGAAGAAGAAAAGCGGTAATACCTGAGTGAAGTAAAGCAGCCTTAAGCGAAAGTTCGAATTACACTCGAGGCCAACTGTATGGTAAGTTCTGGTTTCTCGGAGGCTGGTCACCTACAGACAGCCACCATCAGAGTTTCGTTCGCATAAATGTTGTAATGCCACGGAACACATACGAGCATAAGCTGCCAAGGTAATTCGAACTCATTACCTTATTAGGCCTTTAATGGCGCTTCGCTAACTTACCTGCGGCATATTTTGTTCAACGACCTTCTTCCTTTGGGTAATAACTTTGCATGTGTCCTATTTTTGTGATCATAACCCTTAGCATGAGATAAAAAGATGCGAAATCGCGTCCCCGCCATGCTCGCGGAAAGTCGGT
Organism: Amblyomma maculatum; assembly: GCA_023969395.1. Lineage (NCBI taxonomy): Eukaryota > Metazoa > Arthropoda > Arachnida > Ixodida > Ixodidae > Amblyomma > Amblyomma maculatum. Next base: position 220,536 of record JAJIZL010125529.1, on the reverse strand, counting down.
GTTAAAATTATCCTAACTCTTTCGGCCGAATTAGAATTTGTATCGTTCCCTACATTACCCTGCCAAAGGTAGCAGTTGAACAATGACTACTGCACTGAATTACACAAATAATGTTTCGTGCACAAAATGTGTCTCAGCCATATTTTCTGTAGTGCATTTACTAACTATAATTTTATTAAACCTTGGAAATAGAAGGGACGGGATATGGATTGCACTATTAATATAACCGAATTAGAAGAGTTGTTTCCAACCAGAAATTATCTTTCGTCCTTTTTCAACGTTGGTCGTTTTCCGGGTTGGCTGCCTAATTCTTTACGCAAATGATGATGCGAGAAACATGGTAATAGTCACGCAACCCAGAACAACAGAAAGGACATTTCAATATGTAAGCATTTCTAATGAAATAAATATAGATAGAAAAGGGACGTCTGCGTCCAAGGAGAAACGTTCTGGAAGCAATGAATATGGCTGAAAGCAGAACGGAAGAACACCCCGACAACGACGACCTTTAGAATGTGGAATGAATGAAATGAGCTGCATATATTATTGAAAAGAAAAACTATATGGTCTGCTCTTTATCTGCTGTGATCTTTCTGCACTCGGGATAATGAAAATGTATTTCTATTTTGATTAGTTAAGTGCGCTAAAATTACGACGAGCACTCATTAATACTTAGGTGCCGTGACTGGGAAAGCATTGTAATTCTATCCCATATCTATAATAATTTTATTTCAAATCTATACCAATTGGGTTCTCATTCTATTCTTATCCTACTGCAATTTCATTGATCTGTCGCTGGTGCAGTCTTGTTAGATTGGACAAGTTAACATTTCGTAATTTTTAGTAATTTACTGACCATGCCGGACACCATCGTGCTTAATTGCTAAATTAATGACATGTACCTTTTTACCGACACCGTTCTAGATATAGAGTAGTTTACAATGAGAATTATATATACAGCGACCATCGATGCGCACGTGTCGAAGTTTGTTTTTGAGGGTAAAAACAAACGGGGAGGAATACTCCCAGGCAACGCAGCCTCGGCTTTAGTTTCGCTGATGAAAGGAAACACGGGGGCTGGAATCTGAACGAGGAGAATTATAGGCGAGCTGCACTCTACCTAGAGATGCGAACACAAAAACAAAAAGCTGGGAGCGAAAGGTATGATAATAGATGGCCTTGATTCTAGCAAAGATATTAGCAGCAGTCACGCAAAGCCGCAACAACATACGCAACGAGCTCAATTTACAGCGCTGCTCTCGCCAAGTTTAGCACATTGCGAGCCATGGCGGAAAGGTACGTTACGCACTTCTTTCTCACATTCTCACCATGCTGCGTAGTTAAAAAAGTATGAAGGCCACCTTTCATGCTTGAACACGAAGAAGTGTTACATGCACACATGTACAGCCTCGTCCACTTCTACCTATACCACGGTCACTGCTTTCAAAGCGTCATTGCGTCCTACCCGGCCCCGCAATAGAGCTTAGTGGCAGGCCATGTGAAGCAACACGCCCGTGTCCTTCTGTGCTTGCATTGCTTTGCATCGATATGTGCCTACGTCGGGCTCAATTTTGCTTTGAAACCAGCGACCGTGTTATGGCTAGAAGCGGATGACCCTGCACGTTGCTCAGGCACTCTTCAAAGGGCACAGCGCAATCAAACTTGTCAGACACACATTTACTTTGTTGAGTGCATTTCGATTACTAATTCGCGGCAGTGTGTGTCTCAGTATGATATTGCAGTATCAAAAAGCAACTATTCTGTTTGTACTTTGGAGGCCAGTGCAGTGTCTTCGCTCGGTGGTCCGCAGGTCACAATGACATCGCATCCATTTCAGTGTCTCTTTTTTTTTTTTACTTTTCTTTTCAATAATTGCAGAGTTGTCGCGTTTTCGCCTGCCCAGCGCATGCATAGCATGCGGTAACGGCAATATATACAATGAGGCGCACTTTGCGTCTTACCGGAGGTATATTGCAGATAACCAGTTAGAGCTACTTGCACGTAAAACACTGGAGACGCACTGCTGCATGGGAGACGTCTCTGATGCGTTGATTACGAGACGGAAAAAATGAAAAAAATGTTCGGATTATTTCAATTTATAGTTAAACGCCCCGCAAAAGCTGCTATTGTCAGGTACCTTTTGTGCAAACTCCTGTAGAGCGTTGTTTTGAGACTTGACCAGAACGAAGGTTTTTATCCTTCAACCTCCGAGCCCAGCTCGGGACATTCGCAGCACGCGGCTCCTCTCCCTTCTTCTTCAACCGCTCTCATACTACATAGAGATCGCTGCTACACGCCCATGCGAAAGGAATGAATAGCGATGCATTTTACAACGTCGTGTGATTGCAACACCGTGAGCTTCAAAAAATATGAAAAAGTAAAAAAGGTGGGAGTGAAATTAGAGAGAAAGAGGTGACGTAGCGGAGGGCTTAAGACCACCGCGTAACATACGCTTTCGCCTCATCGCACTTAAGTGGTCTGTGGCAGTGGCTGTGGTTTGACCAATGGCCATCCTGAGTAGAATTGCGGAAGCAACATCTGCGGTGAAGGCGGCGGCGGCGGCACCTCTGAATCACCGCGCCGCGGAGGAGTCGGCGATGGCCATAGGCGGATGGGCGATAAAGTACCAGCAAATGAAGGTGCGAGCGCGGATCATATCCTAGTCACGTAGTGTCCTCTCGCCACTTTATTCAAGCCCGTATGGGCAGATTCATTGGCTGATCCTTTATCGCTTGTCCGCTCATCGCAACGTTCGCTGATGGGAGAGAAGGTGATGCAACGGCGTTGTTATAATCTCGGTGGTGACGTCCCGGTGCGCCAGCTGAGCACCGTGTGACGTCACTCCCTCCTAGCGCATGCGCAGCTTACGCGGCGGCGGCGGCACTTCTGAGTCACCCGCGCAGCGGAGGAGTCGGCGGCGGCTCCGACGCAGCTCCCCAGCTGTGCTCCGTGTGACGTCAGCCGCTCCTCGCGCATGCGCAGCTTGGCTGATGGGGGACTCCGCGAAATAGCTCACCGATAATGTAGGATTGCTTCCGCAAAAAAAAAGAAAAAAACTCTCGCAAGGCTACAAATACTGACGCATTATGTAAGTAGAACATCAGGAAACTAATAAATCGGTCTATTCATTAGGTTCCTTTGCCCAGACAGGGAATTCACACCTGAAATTTTGTCTTAAAGTACCATTTGCATTCTATCCTTAATAAAATTTTCACCGTTTGCCTCCTCTAATTTCTCGCATTGATGATAAAAAATATGATCATAAAGCACTGGTAAAATAAACACGCATATTTAATTGCGATGATGAGCTTCTAGCAAATGTACGCAATTTATTAAAGTTGCCTCAGCCCCCCTCGTCGCTCAGGTACTTTCATGGCAACAATATATTGAAACGTGGAAGTCAATCGCTATATATACATGGGGCTGAGAAGGTTGGGACAAAATGTTCTGTTAATGGTGACTGTTATGGAAAAAAATTGGGAGGGACATTTAAGCTCTGACGTTAAGGATATGATGCGATAGCATAGTATACCAGCCCAAACATAAATTCATGCTTTAATCAAGCCGTATGGACATGCGTGCGTGGCCCAGAGGTAACATGAATGTAACGGTCCGAACTGGCTGTTGCTGATATCATCCTCCAATGTGGAAGAGGAGGCCCGAGTTGGTAGCTCCTGCAAAATGAAATGGCAGGCAGCCCTACGCCCAGACTGATAACTGAGCCTCGTTATCATAAGTATAAAGGCGCATAAATGGACCTTCCGCAGATGAATGTGTGTGCTTCTTATGCGAAGGATTGCTTGCGGATTGTGTTTTTTCCTATAGTAGAGGCTCAAAATAAGCGTTCGGATTTATGTAAGGGTTACTAATACATGAGAATATGTTTTGTCCCATTGCTCACGTACTTTTAAGAAAAAAAATGCCCACTTTCAGAGTGATATTGAAAATAAAATCATGTGTTCTCAGTTTAGACACCAAAATTTCGGTTACGTCTACAATGTGCCTCGTCAATATGAATCGCAACATTTTCATGCATACAGTGTTGAGGCTATTGAGCGGACGAAAGGGCAATGCATATAAAGCGTCCCTATTTTCCGCTCAAAATTTATTTAGCCTGCCCTACTGAGTTTGACTGGGCGCTGAAGGTTTCGCTTTTCCTGGCTTCAGTAGTTTTGCCGTCAATGGCACATTTTGCCGCACACGTACGTGCTTACTTCGGTACTCGTCTCTTCCATCGAGATGTTTACCTTAAAGAATGAGAGGAATATCTCCACAGACTGTGAAATGAGAGAATTATCCCCTTATGTAGCAAACGACGTCAAGATATTTGTTTCGAATTTTCAACCTGAAGTTGTGATTAATAATATTCACATAAATAACTTCGTAATTTAGTGAAGCATAGAATCTGCGGCGTGTTGTGGTCTTAGTTGACGGAATGAGCGAAACAGTTTCTTTCCGAAGCCTAGCCCTCGTTGACAGAAAAATATAGCCGTTCCACAGTTTCACTTTTAAAACTCTCTACGGTTCAACGCAACAGTTGGATATCACAAGAAGTCGAAGCTTGTGTGTGTGATGCATTTTAAAACACCACGTGATGAGCTGGGCCGGATGTGGTATCCGAGAGAATAAGCTTCTCAGATTACAAATTCTTTTTTGTCTCTTCTCTTTGGAAGATTTGTGAATCTATTATTTCACGCCGTAGTATTCTAGAGGCAACAACGACATCCGCCTCGAAAAACGAAAGAAAACATCCGGAGTTCCGTGGACAACTCTTTTTCTCCGAACCAGCTAGCTATGTTTATAATCCGTTTCTTTTGCTTGCCCATACACGGTGTTGCCCAATACATGCTAAACGGCAAAAAATACAGGGGCGTAGTTTACGCGAATTGACAAGCTCGAGTTTCGCGCGCAAATAAATATGATCTCACGATGAAAACAACCAGCAGTCTCAACTCGTAACTTCTAAACTGTCTTCATAGCCTCGTTCTTACGACCAAGTGTCGAATCGGCGCGCAAAAAATAAACAATGCAAGCGAATAGGCTGTTCTTATCTCCCTTTGCAATCAGAGCTGTCGAAGGCGGCATGTCGAACCCCTTTTTACGATTCCAAAATTTTCGTTTTGCTTTCTTTTTTTACCGTTTGATAACTCAGTTCATGTACTTACTAACATGCCTTTGCCATTTATCGGGATTTCTATCTCAAGAAGAGAGGCACTTCTAAAGATTCGTTTTTTATTTCTTTCCGTCTCCTGAAAAACGCACTACTTCTGCATATGTCGTAATTTCTTGAATACAGTCTACGTGAAATGCATGTTTAGAAGTGGAAATCTTGGCCCTTTTCTATAGGCACAAAATGTGCAGCACTTCGCATTTTAGTGTGGCGAACTATGCATTCCTTCCTGTCCTAGCATACGTAAATGTTTGATGCTTTCTGACATGAATGCTCTGTGAATAACTGATTTATTCGGTGGTTTAAAACTTGGCCCGCTGCAGATTATGTGTGGAGACAATCTATTAAATTCTTCAGCAAGGCCAGGCTCAAAACCATCGCAGCAAAGTTGTGACAAGATTTTCATAAAATATTTCTAGCCACGCGCAGCTAGCTTAAAGAAAGTGATAAAATTCCAATTAAGAAAGGTGTTAGGCAAGGAGACACGATCTCCCCTGTGCTATTTAAAGCTAGCTTAGAGCATGTATTCAAAGGGATGGAATGGGAGCACTTAGGCATCAGGATCGATGGAGAATATCTCAGTAATCTGCGATTCGCTGATGACATTGCTTTGTTAAATAACTCAGGGTACCAACTGCAACTAATGATAAATGATCTAGACAGGAGAAGCAGAAAGGTAGGCCTAAAATTAATATGAAAAAGAATAAAGTAAAGCTGAACAGCCTTTGAAAGGAACATCAGTTCAAAATAGGTAGCGAAGCGTTGGAAGTGGTACACGAATATTTGTGCTTAGGACAGGTAGAGACCGCAGATTCGGATACCGAAAGTGAAATAACTAGGAAAATAAGATTGGAATGGAGCGCATTTAGAAGGTACTCAAGTATAATTAGAAGCAGCTTATTAATATCATTCAAGAGGAAAGTATTGATTTTCCTCTTGAGGAAAGGCAATACTTTCAAAAAGGCGACGAAGACGCCTTTTTGGGACCGGTAAGTGCCAGCAGTTTCGCAAAACAACAGCGATCAGACCCTGAGCTGAAAGCGCTAGCCCTCCCGCTGTGTTCAAGCGTCAGCTGTCCTCCGTGTTAGAAAATGACGTCCTTGTGAAGAACTTTGCATTCAACAGGACCGCACAACTTCTTGTTGTGGCTATAAACCTCAGAGAGGAAATTCTACAAGCGTGTCCCGATGAGCCAATGGCAGGACATCTCGGCCTTGCACGCACATTGCATCGAATCCGGGAGAAGTATTATTGGCCACGATCAGCTGCCGATGTCGCCTATTACGTCAAAACGTGCCGTGAGTGCCAACGACGCAAGACACCTCCGACGAGACCTGCTGGTCTATTGAACCCGATATCATATTAAGCCTTTTCAACAAATAGGAAACAACGAATAGAAAACAAGTGGATCATCGTGGCTACTGATTACATGACCCGTTAGGCCGAAGCCAAAGCCCTGCCTAACGGTTCCGCTGTGGAAGTCGCCAAGTTTTTCATCGACGAAATCCTCCGACGACACGGCGCCCCAGAAGTTCTCATCACGGACGGCATTTACGGCAGAGCTCAATCAAGCCATCCTGAATTACAGCCAGACAAGTCACCGGAGGACAACTGCCTACCATCCCCAGACCAACGGACTTACGGAGCGCCTCAACAAAACGATCGCAGACATGATCGCCATGTACGTGGACGCCGAGCACAGGACCTGGGACGCCATCCTGCCATACGTGATCTTCGCGTATAACACGGCAGTCCAGGAGACTGCCAGAGCGAGCTCTTTCAAGCTTGTGTACGGCAGGGAGCTCACGACGACGCTCGACGCAATGCTGCCGCACGTAACCAACGAGGACAACCTTGACGTCGCCGCCTACCTGCAGCGTGCAGAGGAAGCCCGACGACTCGCACGCCTGCGTATCAAAGACCAACAGCGCACCAACAGCCTACGATACAACTTAAGACGTCGCCACGCAGAGTACAATCCAGAAGACCAAGTGTGCGTTTGGACACCAATTCGCCGTCGCGAACTAAGTGAAAAGTTGTTGCGTCGATACTTTGGGCCGTACAAAATCATTCGCCGCGTCGGACCACTGGACTATGAAGTCATTCCCGGCGGTACGTCAGCATCACAACGGTGACGCGCACGCCCAGAAATCATACATGCACGACTGAAGCCATATTACGCGCCTTAAAGAATATGTGGTGTTTAAACTTTGTAGTGTTTATGTTTAAGTCGCTTTTGTTTTGGAACATCGAGGCGGTGTTTTTCTAGGGGGGGAGTAATGCCGCGAAACCGTAAAAACTGCACTTGATGTTTTTTTAACAGCCGCTGGCATGCGGGCTTATCACTGTGATTCTGGCATGCTTGTCAATTGTGTCTTCTTTGTTTTTTAATGCTTGATGTCGCGAGACGCACCTTTATCACTTTCTTTGTCACGCGAAATGCGCCGAGATCTGTCTCGAAGAATCCGACCAGTCGCGCATGTTTCTACTGTGTTCCTGGTTGTGCTAGTAACAGTTTGCGAAGTTATCTAGATGGCTCGGCGCAGCCTTTAAATTGAGCGTTGATGTGTGCGACAGGCATTCTCAGTTCGATAATCGACGAGTACGTTTGTTGCTATAATCTGCATATCCTTGGTTTGATTGAAGTCTAATGTTGTCCTGATTATATTAGCGCTTACTTTAGTAAATACCTTGTACGTAACGGGTAGTAAACTGATTTGTTTGTAATTTTTCTGCTCCTTTGCTTCCCCTTTCTTATGGCTTAAGATAACGTTAGCTTTCTTCCAGTATTCCGGTACCCTCGATTTCAGCAGGTATTGCGTATACAGAGTGGCCAGTTTTACTAGCACAATATCCCCTCCGTCCTTCAACAAATATTTAGTTACCGGATCCTTCCCGCCTGCTTACCCCCTTTTCATAGCTTCTAAAGCTTTCTTCCTTCGTCACTAGCGGGACGTCTGACTGCTCTCCACCGCTGCCAATCTCGTTATTTTCCTAACTACTTCGGCTACTGTAAAGGTCAGTACAAAACTCCTCGGCTTAAACCACCTTCTACATATTAGTGATCACATTGCCCACCTTTTCCCTTAGCTCATACATCTGATTTTTGTTTACACCTAGTTTCTTCTCCGCTTTAAGGATATCATCATTCTTTAGAGCTGGTTTAATTGTCTCCATGTTATACTTCCTTTTGTCGGACACTTTGCACCTATTAATTACCTTGCATAGCTCTGTTAGTTCGATCCTGTAAGTTGGGTTCGAGATATTCATACCCTGCCATCATTTTATTTAAATATTTCGTCTGCTTTTAGAATCGCTGGTATTCTCTCTAACTATCCTACCATCTACGTCTACCTCACACTCAATAATGACATCGCTGAAAGTATCGTTCATCACATCTACACTACGGTCATCTCCCTCGGGTAAAGCTGAATATCTTTTCTGTAGTGGAATCCTGATTTCTTCTACCTTCCCTCTCACTACTAATTCGTTGATGGACTTCTTCCTTACTGATGCACTCTTCAAATCTAGATTATTCGAGACCTTACCACCCTGTGGTCACTGCATCGCACATTTCCGATAACCTATAAATCCGGTACGATGCCAGGGCCAGAAAACAGTATAAAGTTAATTTCCCTTTTAGTCGCTCCGTTATTTTCCATGTCACTTCCGGTTCTTCCGCATGCTGAAGAAGGTATTTGTTATTCTTAGGTTATTGCACTCTTCAAACTCAAGTAGTAACTGCTATTCGTAGAACCAATACGATAGTTTCCGACTGCCTGGTCTCCAGGTTTTTTGCCTACCTTAGCATTTAAGCCATGACTCACCAGTACAGTATGCAGTGTTTTTACTTTCCCCATTGCCGATTCTACATCTTCACAGAACCTTTCTACTACCTGCTCACCATGACAATATGTAGGCGCATAGGCCTCTACAACCTTCAGTTCTACCCCTTATTAAGCCCTATACTTGCCGCACATTTTCTGCCATTTTGAGGAACATGTTTCTCAGCAACAAGACGCGATACTCCGGTAATGCACACGATTTTGTTCCTAAATTTGTGCTTTTGCTATTAAACTAAGGCGGAAACAAAAATGGCTACACGTAATGAAAGAGCACTGAACAAGAGTTCTGTGGCAGTCTCAGTTAGCAAGCTGATTCAGCATTTCGACAAGAGGCCTTGTCTTCGTTTGGGCAGCGCGATCATCACTGGCGGCAGTTTAAGTATACGCTTTTGCTTCCGAAGAAGAAAATGCCGGGAGGGGGAAGAAAGGAGGGTGGAGAGAAAGAATTTTGGCATGCAGTGAAATAATGTTTCTTGGGTATAAATTTCTGAGTCTTGAACCAGTGATCCTGTGGCCTGCGAAAGAAAATAAAAAGAAGCAGCAAAGGGAAAAACTACAATGTGGGGTGGATGATGAAGCAGTACCTGAAGTAGGTTCGGTGCTGACACACATTTCTTCAAAGGGAACAGGAATTCTTAACGGCCTTCATAAAAATTGCAGCTACAGGGGAACAGTTATCAAAATCTTTCTGCTAGGAGTGAAAAAGGGAACAGCATAAGAGCAAATCAAGTGAACCATAACAACCAAGCCTGACAATAACCGAAAAAAATAAAGATTCAAAGGAAAACCAAAGTAGGAAGTATTAACAAGGAAACATGTTAAGAAAAACACGTGTAGTTTACGTTATTGCAGAGGGAAAGTACAGTGCACACGCACTGTGAACAGACTGTACAATTAGCACTGTACGAGATTGTTTTCCCGTCTAGTTATGCCACAAAAGAAATATATTTGAGGGATGATAATGTTCCTATTGAAAGATTTATTTCTGTTGTTTCCAGTGTTCTAAATTCATGGATTAGATATACTTCCCTATATATTCTGTCCCATGAAGATTTAAAGCCTGACTGCAGAATAAATAATTTATTTTCTTCAAACTTATGGTCTTTCTTATTGAAATGATGAGAAAATGCATTCGGGACTTTTTTGTCTGTGTCTGCCAGATGGCCGTTTAGCCTTATGTTCCCTGATCGTCCTGTCCCTTCGATATAGTGGTTATGACAGAGGAAGCATTCTAGCAGGTAGATAACGTATCAGGATGTGCTATTAAAACCTAACTTTAAGCGAAAAGTAAAAACGTAAAATGGCTTGCAGTATTATTAATCGTGGTGTCTTTTTGTAAATGGTTGTGCGCCTTACATCTAGGCCGAAAGCAAGGATGTGGTTGTGTTGGACACTTGTTGTCGAGTTTGGAACGTACTAGAATATCTCTGTGTTACGTTTGTATGTTATCCCTTGATGCCTGTGGGAATATTTTCTTCGGGCTTTTGTTAGACTTTAGCATGGAGTCATACTTTCATAGAATATTCTTTGTTTGGAAGGGCATTAGAGTATTTCGTTATAAAAGAAGGCTGGCGTTCAGTGTTGGCTTTTAATCGTTTCCTGAGCCCATTGTTGCGGATAAAGTGGTTGCTCTCTCGAGGGTTGTATTAAGGGACTCCCTGGGATAGCTCATTCGAATTAGTGTTACTTTCAATTAATATAGTTTCTTCAAGTAATCACTAATATCGCTACATATTCCGCACGAACAAAGTTCTTGGATGACTATGTGAACTTTTCATTTAGCGACAGAATTCCAGCCATGCGGGGCACTAGCACGTGTAGTGCTTGTTGCGCGTCTGAAGACTTTTTGAGGCACTTAGTGCTAGCATTTTAAATGTCAATTTTCGCCCTCAGGATAACGCATCAGACTCAAGCTTTGATAAGAGAGTGTCAATGTCTCGAGTCTTCATATCTTTATACACAGGTTAAAAACCGGCGGCACGCGTCTTTCCTTGTGGCCACGTCATCATCGATGCCCACTTACTTCCGCCAGCCGTGTACAAGATGCCTTAGCTAAATGTTACAATTTTTGCAGAGAGCACCTAGATTTTCTCTGGCTGTTTTGTTTCGTTTATTCTATAAAAACTAACCCCATGCATCTTTTATCAGGTGAAGAAAACGTACCAAGCAGAGTCGATGTTAGCATCGCAGGTGCAGTTTGGACGTCAACGCGAGCTACCTATAAGACACAAAACGAGCTATCTCACCGCTTCTTGGATAGAACTCGAGAATTCGCTTTCTTCTTCGGTGGAATTCGCCTTGAATGCAAACAGGAAGGAAATGGCTGAGCGCCATCTCGAAACGCTGCGGCGATTCTAGAAAAGAATGCGCCGCAGACATCGGCAGCAGGTGAAGGAAAGAAGTGCCTGTAGGAGCGGAGGCATGCTAGCGCCCATAGCCGCATCGATAAGCGGCAAGGCATGAATGGCTCCTAAAGTGCATTCTACATGTACCACTCAGAGCGGCCGAGTGGGGGAGCGACGAAGAGGTCTATGCGCAAAGAGCATATATATAACGGGAGACGAAAAAAAGGACAAAATCAAAAACGGGCGCTCGATTTTGGACTCAGCCAAACAGATGACACGTACGCTCTCTTCGGCTGTGTGTACCGTTGAAGCCTGAGGGGCTCCGTTTTATTTGCTTATTTTAGCTTTTGCAGTTATTGTATAATAACTGATCTACAGCATCCTTCCCGTCTATTTGAATTCCGCACGTCAATGTTTGATGGGTTTTAGTAATTATGTTGTATTATTCCCCACCTGTGATTCTGAGTGGAGCCGCCACATTTACATCACAGTAGACTGTGACAGCTAAGATGTATTGTCAACTTGCGGCAGCTTTAGTGGACGTAGGTCAGAGGAGAAGAAAAGTGTAAATGGCACTGGAATAAAGTAGCCTACATTGAAATTTCAGCCGTGAGGCACATCATGTGATGCATGCGAAGTATTCGTTTGTTCGTATTATTATTTCATAGGCAAATACTCAGCTCTATTAAAACTAATTTAGAACGAGCGCACATTTTGAGGACTAAATTTTGTTTAAAGAGCAGTGTTATAGCTATCAAAACAGGCATTTTTTTTAATATGTGTAAGAGTAACCCAGAAAACAGAGTGTGCACAATACCCGTGGTATTAAAATAATGACTACCAAAAAAAAGAACGGAAACAGAACAACACCGCTATGCAGAAATGATACTGTTGATTCAGTAGTTAACAAAGTTTTACCGAAGTGTTGCTCTCAGCGTTAATGGCAAGCTTTCTATTACAAGGCTAATTTCAATACATCAGAAAAATATTTGAAATGCTCATAATGAAAAGTTGCCAATGTGTCTTGCTTGCCTTTGTACATACATGTAGAGTAGATGCAAGAAGGTATTTAAGTGCGTCGAATCAAACCGCGCATAGATATAACGCACCTGCTTTCTTCGCAGCCTGTTGACAAAACTGAAGAATTTACGTATAGGGTTTTTACTGTCTCTCTAGGACTCAATGTATTGTTTTACCTGTTATTTAAGCAACTTTAGATTACGCAATCTATCCGGTTCATTTACTATTACTAAATGCTGTCTAGAGAACAAAGGCCTCAGGGTGACGTAGGACACACTTGTATGGCTCTCTGCAGAGCTTTCCTTCATCACACAAGTTCATGTTAGCAAATAATGGTACTTTTTCGCAATGAATGGACTGGCTAAATGGTTATGAGGCGAGTTTTAGTGACAGGCATACATTGCCATTATGAATTCTTGTGACGTATCATGGCACTAGTTACTAAAAAGTGTCATGCACCATGCTACTCAAGAGAGTGCGTCAGTATCACTCTTCAAGCAATACCCGATATCAAACACCGCCGAAAATGACGTCGTTTCGACCCGTAGTTTTACTTTCCCTGTATACGAGGAAAACCTCTATAAATGCCTACAGAGGCGTTTTATGCTCATTTGCCTCCACTTATATTAATAATACTCGAAACACTAATGCACAAGTGTCTTGTTGCGATAGACTTCCACACTTATTCTGGATTGCTTTTGACAACTCATATAGCTTTCGGGAAGGAGTCATCCTTGTCATTTTAGAAATACAGCAATGGCGTACCTAACTGCGTTCCTCTCTAATATTTTGTGTATAGTTTATTTTAAACCTGTGGATCAACTGCAAGCACTTAGCATATCACATGAGAAGTAGGCTGCTGACAACAAAAATTTGATCGCATGCTATGTCCTTCTGCCACTTGCCGAGTGCGATGACTGCTCCTTTTAAATATTATGCGACAAAACAAAAGCAGGGATGTTCATTGCTTGCTCTTCAGTATCTCTTCAGATCACATATTTTCGCCGATATTTTTTTATTCTTCGGCTTGTTTCGAAGTCACCTGTCGAGAAAGATATTTAAATGTCAAAAAGCAGATATGGTAGCATTTGAACACTCGTGAATAACAGATTGGCTGTGCATGAGTTTATCAAGTGGCAAAAAAAAAAAAAAAAAAAACAGAGAGCGAGTGTAAACAAAGCATGGTGTGCGCCGCTCAGCATTTTTTCTTGTTAATTCTGTATTATACTTCAACATTTGAAATAAAGTGCAAATCAAGATTTGTGCGCCCAAGTGGCACCCAGAATGGCTGAAAGCTGTTTGTTCCTTTTAGCTTAAAAAGAAAAAAAAAACGCAATTATTTAGCATTGGAGCATGTCGACCGAAATTTCGCGGCCATTCCTTTCATTCTTCGTTACTGCTATCATTCTGTGGATATATAGGAACTCCTGGCAAAGGAGATATGCCTGAAATCAATTAATAACTAAACGCTTGACTTTGGAGAAGGGGTGGGGACGGGGGGGGGGGGGGGGGGAGGGGCTGTACCATCGGCTTAGGAGTGACGTAGCGAGATGCTGTACCCAGAGGCAGTCATTAGCAGTCCATTAAACACCAAACCTATCGATTTTGATTTTTGCAGACCATGTCACGAGTTTGCATACGTTTCCTGTTCCTATTTTAGTGCATTTTCGCATTAAATGTTTCAATTTTTCGTAGTTTTTGTATATCGTCCGCTTACGTGCCCTCGCATTGTGCATGGCTACGAAAAGGTTCAAGTCTGCCTATTGCACACTTAATAACCTTTCGGCCTTTACTTGGTTGCTTTGAGGTGTGTTTTTGTCCTATAGGACCAAGAAGAAAGCGCATTCACTTGCTTCTCGTTATCTGTAAGACCTCAACTGGTGTTAAATTTTGTGTCTTGATTCGATAACTCGATACACTCTAAAAGAATATTTGTGCGTGTCACACAAGAAGAAAAGAGCAAGCATCGAACGTTTTGGAAGCGAATCACCTTGATCACCCTGAGCGTTGCATTAGTAATCGCTACGACATGCCTGTCGAACATTCTTGTGGTGCTTTCGCGGCGCTGCCGAATTCCAATATTGTAAAGATAAAAAATGTACTAGTTGACTTTTTGTAGTATGACAGCATGAATGAGGCAATTAGTAGTGTATGTACATATTAATTTGCGTGCCGTTTTTCCTTTAACCTACATCATTACGTTTTTCCCTATGTTCACATAAAAAAGGGGTAGGGCAAACCTCCGTAAACGTCTTCCCCTTGTTTTCTCAATTAATATCAACCATTTCTCAACGTCAAAACTTCCCCCTAGTATCACTGCTTCCAGCTAGCCTGCAAGAAAGAGGCCACTCTCATATTCTTCCGTATAACCTTGGCCTGTGCCAGCTGCATCGACTTGACCCCCGCCAATTTCCTGTCTCATCCGCCTAACTTTCGACTCTTGCTACGATTGATCTCTGTAAGAAACCACTTCGTTAAAGACAACTATCATTACCATTTGTTAAGGTATCTTCGCATTACATGGACTGCACATATTGTGAGACAGCACTTGCACAAAACGTCTGTTCTATTCCAGAACCAGCTGGCACACAGCGCGCGACGCTCCGAGCAGCAGTCAGCGATGATGATGATAATGATGATGGATCTATACAGATGAAAGAGGTGAAAGTTCACGCGTTGCGCTCACACAAATCCCCCCGACAAAAGAGCGGCCACCCTGGTCGCTGATTACAGGGATGAGGGACGACGGGCATAGGGCTTCATGCGCGAGACGTGGACGATCTCTTCGGAGCGACGACGTCGATCTGCGACGGTGTGCGAGGGAATAACGCGATAGTTCACCGGAGACGTTTGTTGGAGTACTGTATAAGGGCCAATGTAACGATGGAGAAACTTCTCACACAGGCCAGGAATGCGGATTGGTGTCCACAGGAGAACTTCATCACCGGGGTAAAAGGAGGGAGTTCGATGGCGTTGATCATACAGGGCTTTGCGTTCTTGTTGAGCATCTTCAGTGTTCAAACGGGCAAGTTGGCGACACTGGGCCATACGAGTGGCAAACTCTTCGCCCAGAGATTCAGACGTAGAGGGAGCAGAGAAGAAAGTAGTGTCCAGTACTGTCGATGGTTGACGGCCATAAACTAAAAAGAAAGGGCTATAACCAGTAGTGCGCTGAACAGCGGAATTGTAGGCGTAGGTGACGAAAGGTAAAACGTTGTCCCAGTTCCGGTGATCAGGAGCGATATACATGGATATCATGTCGGACAAAGTGCGATGAAACCGCTCGATGAGTCCGTTGGTCTGAGGGTGGTAGCTAGAAGAAGTCTTATGGACGGTGTTGGCTGCGCGCAGTACTTCCTCAAGGACTTGAGAAAGAAATGTCTTTCCACGGTCGCTAATGAGAATACGAGGAGCACCATGACGCAAAACTATCGCACGCAGGAAAAAATCGGCGACTTCAGAGGCGGCACCGGAGCGAAGAGGTGCGGTTTCAGCGTACCGCGTTAGATGGTCGATGGCAGTGACAACAAAACGGTTGCCGTCTGACGTCAAAGGGAGAGGACCAAACAAGTCAATGGCGACCGTGTCAAAAGGCACAGATGGGCAAGGTAGAGGTTGCAGTAGGCCAGCAGGAGGGGATGTTGAACGCTTGCGATGCTGGCAAGACGGACATGATGAAATGTATTTGGCGACGCTGGCAGAAAGCCCAGGCCAGAAGTAGCGGCTCTTGATACGGTCGTAAGTTTTAAAGTAGCCTAAATGTCCAGCAGTGGGGTCGTCGTGGTAAGCCTCCATAATTTTAAAACGAAGGGAGCGAGGGGCAACGGGTACCCAGCGTTGACCCGTAGGGTGATAAACGTCGCGGTAAAGTGTTCCATGGTGAAATCGGAACCGACGAAGCTGACGGCGCAAGCGACTGTTTGGGACAACTGATTCTCCACGGAGGCGAGCGATGATTGTGCGGCAGTAAGGGTCAGTCAGCTGCAGGGACGAGAAATCAGCATTGTTCTCGAGTGGAGCTGTAGCGATGGGTGCAACATTCAGGTGGCCAGCAGAAGACTGACTCGGATGGCAGCAGGGAGAGGAGATCGTATGTGGGGCCGCGTCAGTAGGTAGCAATGGGCAGCGGGAGAGGGCGTCAGCGTCGAGGTGTTTTCGCCCAGATTTATAAGTGATGGTGAAGGTGTATTCTTGAAGACGTAGTACCCAGCGACCCAGTCGACCCGATAAGTTCTTCAGCGATGACAGCCAACAGAGTGCGTGATGGTCTGTGACAATGGTGAAGTGGCGGCCATACAAATAAGGTCGAAATTTTTGAACCGACCAAACAACGGCGAGGCACTCTTGCTCGGTAATAGTATAGTTACGCTCAGCTGCAGTAAGCGTACGACTGGCGTATGCGACGACTTGCTCTTCAGACACTGCGTTGCGTTGCAAGAGGACCGCGCCAATACCGTGGCCACTGGCGTCTGTGTGAAGTATGGTGGGCGCGTCAGCGTCAAAATGGCGAAGCACAGGGGTGGAAGTGAGTGCCTGCTTGAGAGCTTTGAAGGCGTCTTCACATTCAGTGGACCAGGTGTAAAACACTTGGGAAGACACGAGCTTGTGTAGCGGGGCAGCAATTGTTGCAAAGTTCCGAATAAAACGGCGGAAGTAGGAGGCTAAGCCAAGGAAGCTGCGAAGATCTTTCTGACGTTGGGGCCGAGGAAAATTAACGACAGCCGTAATTTTTTCGGGATCAGGCTGGATTCCTGCCTTACTGACGACATGGCCGAGTACTTTGATGGTCTTACTGGCAAAGTGGCACTTCTTGGTATTCAGCTGAAGCCCCGCCTGGGCAAGGGACGTGAGGACATCAGTGAGACGCTGCAAGTGCTGAGTGAAGTTTGACGAGAAGACAATGATGTCGTCGAGATAACATAGGCATGTTTTCCATTTCATGCCGCGAAGCACGGTATCAATCATGCGCTCAAAGGTGGCCGGCGCATTGCAGAGTCCGAAAGGCATCACGTTAAATTCGTAGAGACCGTCGGGGGTAGAAAAGGCAGTCTTGTCCTTGTCTGCATCGTGCATAGGAATTTGCCAGTATCCCGAGCGGAGATCGAGACTGGAGAAATACTCAGCGCCTTGGAGACAGTCTAATGCGTCATCAATACGAGGCAAAGGGTAAACATCCTTGCGCGTGATCTTGTTAAGTGCCCGGTAATCCACGCAGAAGCGGACTGAACCATCTTTTTTGCGAACGAGGACCACAGGTGAGGACCAAGAGCTCGTGGATGGTCGGATGACATTTCGAGCAAGCATGTCAGCAACTTGCTCCTCAATGATTTTGCGTTCTGCTGCTGAAACGCGATACGGCCTTCGTCGAACAATAGCAGAGCCGTCCGTCTCTATGCGATGAGAGGTGACGGAGGTCTTCCCCAACGCTGAGGCGCACACATCAAAAGACTCTCGGTGCCGCAGGAGGACGTCTAGCAGAGCTGTGGACTGCTCGGATGTAAGGTCAGGGCTGATGGCGGCTGCGAGAGCAGAGGATGTCGGAAATTGAGGCTTGGCAGGAGGCGGTGGTGCGCTGGAAAGTGTGTTGAGGGGAACGGGATCGCAGTCAAAAATAAACCCAACTGTGGCTCCCCTGGGCAGTAAGAACGGCTGGAGAGTTGTATTAAGGGCCGCAACGACCGCGCAACCGCGGGTGAAGGAGGTGAGGCACGAGGCAAGAGCTAGGCCGTCGGAGGTCCACCGAGGAGCGGGCATAACGAAGGCTTCGCCATCGAGAGGGTAGTCCAATGCCACGATGATCAGCTGCTCGCGTCCTGGGGGCAAAACGAAATCAACTGCTGCGAACACGTGTGGTGGTGAACAGTCAGAAGTCGGTAATATATCGGGGTCCGCAAGATGAATAAGGCGCTCACGGCAAGAGATGAGGGCGGACGCCGACGATAAGAAATCCCACCCCAAGATCATGAGATGAACGCACGTGGGGAGCACAATAAATTCGATATGATGCCGCTGGTTTTCGATGAAGACACGTGCTGTGCATTGGCCGGTGGGTTTCATAAGAGTTCCATTAGCTCCACGAAGTGGCGGACCGATGTATGGCGTTATAACTTTGCGCAGATGAGAACACAAAGAGAAATGCATGACGGAATAAGCGGCGCCGGTGTCGATGAGGGCCTCAACGTACAATCCTTCAACAATCACTACTAGCATATTCGACGGTCGCCCAGGAGGAATTGTAGATTTCGAACTCGAAGCAGCTTTCCCTCCAAAAACTGCTTCGGTTAGTTTTCCGTTATAGGTTGGAAGGGTTGCGAGGCAGGACGAAGCGGTGACGTGCGGCGAAAAGGCGAAGGGGATCGGCGTCGGGAAGGACGCGAGGGCCGTGAAACATTGGTGGAATTCGGAGGAGAGGAAGAACGCCGGTAAAAGTCTGAGTAGGGCAGTGCAGAATCATCAGGCTGGCGCACGCGGGCACGTTCAAAGGGAGCATAACCCCGTTGCTCGTCTTGTTGGCGGCGGCGACAGACACGGGCAATGTGGCCACGTATCCCACAATAGTAGCACACAGGGCGGGAGGGGCGCCAGGCTGTAACAGGACGATGCACTGTAGGATATGGTGCCATGGCAGCGACGTGACCGCACACGGGTGCCGAACAAGTCGGGGAAGGCGGAGTGGGTTGCCGTGAAGTAATCTCGGCATAGGTTGGCAAGGAATGTTGGGGGGCGTTGGGAGGCGGCGAGGGAGGTTGGGAGGCAATGGGAGGTGGGGCAGGTGCCACAGTGCAGTTGAAATTCGTCAGTTCATCTTTGATAATGCTGCGCAAATTCACCGTTGCTGGCGGAAGAGTTGGAGATACTGCAGAGGGGTTGCTGAGGCCGTAGAGCTCCTCCCGGATCATGGTGCGGATTAGGGACCGCAAATTTCCATCTATGAGGGAGCCACCATCACTGGGGTCTTGCACGAGGCGGCAGGACTGTAGCTGGTCCAGACGTTGACATGTGGATGTGATGTCAGATACGGACGACGGGTTTTTAAATACGAAGGCATTGATAGCAGCAGTGTTGATGCCCTTAATTAAGTGGCGAACACGCTCAGATTCAGGCAT